>OX346261.1:18349959-18766034 GCA_947049275.1 Epinotia bilunana | reverse complement strand
ATTTTGGTTCATCAGGTTCATATTCTTTTATGTACTCGTTATTGGCCTTGGCATATCGATTACTGCATTGAGATATCCCTCCCCTGATCCCTGACTTAATGAATGCGACTTTGTCAAAGTCTGTTAATAATTCCAGTTCAACATTAGTATGTTTAAGCATGGCATCCCAACTTAAACCAGGAGCTGTATAGTAATGGGCTGGATCGAGGTCATATGTTAATAAACAAATTTTTCTGAAATTTTCAAAAATGTCTGTCAGTAGCATTACATCTGTCTTTAAATATAAGTTTGAGTAATCGAGCATAGTTTTGCATTTAAAATGATTCCATACATCTTGAGCATGAGCGTAGTCTTCACTAGAAACGGCGCTATCGCATAATGTATTGTAAAATTCCGCTTGGGTAGGGAGTGATGTTACATTTAATGATTCTGGGGATTTAATGAATTCATATGGAAAAATGCCTTTTCTTATTAATCTCTTAAAGTCTTCTTGAATAGGGAATTGTTTTTTTAACTCCTCATATTCATCTAATTTAAGATTTTTAGAAAGATTGTCCAAGCTAGCTGACATAAACTTGAAGGAATCTAAAAAGCGTAAGCTGATTTCTTGTCCATGTATTTGTATTTTTTTGGAAAAAGAAATGTATCTTTCTTTATTTTGGGGAATGATTTCAACCTCACCTTCCTTAAAGTTTAACGCGTGTACTATAAAATGGGCGTCATAGTTACTTAAATTATGTAAAAATATTGGTACAAAACGAGGAGTTTTATACTTCGAACTACATAATGAATGTGCTAGACCTTCGAAACGACCAGTAACCCATTCAAAATGTTCAACACAGTCTAATTCTAAATCATGATTGCATATGAAACATTTTTTCGTTTTGTTATTATTTTCTTTATCAACTGAAGTCAGAGAAACCGGCGCTTTTTGAAAACTAATCTTCCGTTGGATGTTGGCAATATCTTTACATATATTTTCCATGAAATGCGTAGCACAATGGGGGCCGGTATAAGTACAATATTTTGAAAAACTATCATCGTATGAACATTTTATGTAGTAACCGTAACTATACACTTCATGTTCGTGAACATTATTTGTAAGTGGTTTAGTTGGGTCTTGTTCACAAGTTGAAATTGGCTTGAGAAAAGACTCAAAATCCGCATAGACTACAAATGGCAATTTCATCTTCCGTTGAAATTTATCAAATACAACTTTATTGCTCGGCTGAGTTTCATTAAACCAATTTTTGTTCATCTTGTGAGTACCTGGGAGTTCTGTAACAACATGAGCACAATCATGCTCCTGATGGGCTTGCAATTTTTGTTCCGTTGAAAAATATAAAAGACACCCATCACAAATATGAATTGCATCGTGACGTCCAGTGATTTGCTTGTTAACTAATCGTGATAAGTTTTTAATGAAGCAATAATGACCAGTATTACCATTACTTAAATACAGTAAATTTATATGTGTCTCTTTTCTTGATTTGGTAAAATGTAAGGGACCCACGATGCTGTTTGTTTTCGATATATTACTATATTCTAAACCGTAAACGTTAATGCTGATGTTATTTAAGTTTTCCACTTTTTTGATATCAGTTATTTTTACAGGGAAATTGATATTGGCGAAATTTAATTTGTTCTGATGTTGTAAATATGCCGTTGTTCGGTTTGCGTTTTTTGAAACAGGAAACAAGCCGGACAGTAAAGCCCATTTGAGACATTGATGATCATTATTTTGAACATTTATTACTGCCTTTTTACTTTTTATATCTTTTGGTAAATCCAAATAAGAAGACCCTTTCAAAGGATTAAATTTGTTTACATTCATATCCACGAATAAAATTTTCTTTAAAGTCCACCCACTGTCTTTTTTCTCAAATTCACTCATCCGAGTGCATAGAACATCTCTCACTTTTTTTATTAATGGTTCAATGTCATCTCCAATACAAAAGTTGTAATTGAAAGATTGAAAATCGAATGTATTCTTTAAATCTTTCGTTTCTTGAACGAATTCCGCATGCACAATAAAATTTACATTAATAATGGTTAATTCTTCGAGGCATTCTTTGAGTAAAATATGAATTTTGTCTTGAATAACATCAAAAAAAACCTCTGGAGTCTCTAATTCTACTTGTTGATTACCGGAACCTATTCTGTAAGTGCGAATTCGCGACCCAAACGCAGTGTTGATTAAACAAACATTACTGAGTTCGTGGGTATTATTTTGGATGACTTTATTTTTATGTATATTGCTTTTTAAATGATTGCTAAAATAACGTCGTCTTACCCAAATGTCACACACTTCACATAATATCTTGTCATCATTATTTTCTAAATTTTCAGCTACACTGGACGGACCCGCTCCTACGTGTGCCGGACCCGCTCCTACGTGTGCTTCTTCTTCTTCCCCAGCTTTTCTTTTACGTCCTCCTCCAGACTGACAGGTTACGTTACTAAAACAAAATAATAATAAATAAACACATGATTTATACAAACAAATTATAAATGCACATTAAATTTTTGTAATTAAGTTGAGAAGCTAAAAGGCTTACCTATATTCAACACCTCCATTTTCAGTTTTGTTGTAATTTTCTCGAAAGGAACACAATTCGAAGAAACTTTGAGAGGTTTCCGTTATAAATTGAACATCTTCTACTTCAAGGCACACGTTGACCAATTTGCGATCCAAACTGTCTTCACTCTCAAAAAAAGTGCTAACTACTTCTTTTTCCGACGTTTCGTCCATGACGAGGGTGAAATGTTACTCCATTTCAACACGAAGTCCTAAGCAGTAATGATAACCATCGAGTTTTGGTTAAACCTATTTATACACATAAAGTTTGAATGAGTAGCTTAAGTACATCTTTATTAACATGTGATATCAGTCATCAACTAATTAGTCAAATGTTTTCAAGCTATTTCCTAATTACTAACTTAATCACCCTTAACCTTTATTATCTGATGCATTACTTAAAGGTACGATTTGTTAATGAGGTTAGGATGATGTATTAATGGGGATTCATGATAATGAATTGTCTTGTTTTGAGTTTTGACTTCAAATTTTGTTTGTAAACTATCATCACTCTCCGAGATGGGATAATAAAAGTGTTTAAAAGTGTAGTCTTGACTATCGACGACATTTGATGACGGGTCCTGCAACATAAATATACACACACACACACACGTTACAAATGTATACGGCTTTGTGATAACACAGTTATTATAAATCTAAATAATAGCAGGAAACGATAATTGCATTTAATAAATACAAATCAAATTAAAAGACTACTTACCGACATATTGGTGACTGCTGGTGTAGGAGTGCAACGTGGATAGTTATTGAATAATAGAGTCAGTCAGCAGGCCCTTTATATATACGATTAATGATAGTTAATGTCCTGTTTGATTTCTAAATACACAATAAGTTGTCCATTATAAGAACATTAATGTCTTGTTTGATTTCAAATAAACCTTTAACCGCAATTAGTTGTCCATTATAATAACATAAATGGCGATTCATGATAACTAATGTCTTGTTTGATTTCGAAATAAACGATTGACGGTTGTCTTGTTTTGAGTTTTGACTTCAAATTTTGTTTACCCACAATTAGTTGTCCATCATACGGAGAAAACGTTACGCTACGTTATATACGAACTAAAACGCATATCTTTTATACAACATGTTTTTCGCATACATAAACGAAGTCCTAGACTATAAGTTATGTGCTGCGACGACCTACAACCGACCGTGTAGGAAATATACACCAAATAAACACAAGTACTGTGAGGAACATCACAAGTTACTTCGATTGTCTTGTGACAAATACCATTTTCTCAATAAGGGACTGCCTGCGGACAAATAGATTATCTTTTTTAAAAATTAGTAACAACTATGACTGGCATATTAATAGGTATGTAGATTTTAGAAAACAAACTATAAATTTGACTTATTTTAAGATGCAATATGGATTTTAGGATAGACTATAAAAATGTTGTATTTTGTAACTTATTCGTGGTATAATTACAAGTAGGTCTCTAAATAAGTAAATAAGTTGTGAATGAAGTATTCTTGAAAAATAAATAACATTTTAAATATTCCGTTTCATTTATGCTCTGGTTAGCTACCTATCGTACCTTAGGGCAGAGCTCAGTTAGGTACGACGACGAGCGAAGCGAGGAGGAGTGTTAGGTTGACATGGTTATTAGGTACGACGACGAGCGAAGCGAGGAGGAGTGTTAGGTTGACATGGTTAGCTACCTATCGTACCTTTGGGCAGAGCTCAGTTAGGTTTGATTCGAACTGCGATGTCATTAGGTTAGGTTTAAACCGTACCTCCTGTTTGGAAACCAAGAATATATGAAAGTGCCATTACGGTTTATCTATATCCAATAGGATAACGCTATCTAGAACCAACACCCTACATACTACCTAAAATTAATGGATGTATAATTAGGAATGAGTATCATTAAGCAGCATTTAGCAACGACCAATAGGAGAGCATCCTTGGGAACCAATGTAATTAGGGATGATCGTCATTAATGACAGCAATGACCAATAGGCCAATAGGAGAGCACCGTCTACAACCAACATCCCGCCCACTTTATAACTTCAACTGGGGGGTGTGGCCTAATTAATGGATGTAATTAGCAAATGAGAGTCATTAATGAACTCAACGGCCAATAGGAGAGCACCATCTTGAACCAACACCCCGCCCACCTGCTGACACCAAGTAACATCTGAGGTCGACGGTGTGGCTGTTAAAAAAAAGGTCAGCAACCAAAACCAGGGGGTGTTTGACCTCCCAGGGTTGAGCCAGAACGCACAAATCCCTACTACTGTCACTGGTCGCTAATTGACTGGAGGCCGCAGTCGCCGCCTTCGGAATTCAACAGAGCGTCAGAGACGCTGCGACAGAGCCGCAGCGTTTACTAACGCACTGACGCGGCGTCAGTGTCGCTTTGGTCGGAACTTTACCTTTAATTTTAATTTAGGATATTAGTGGCTTAAGCTTTGTAGACAAAGTAGCTCATTCGTATTCGATTGATAGTGTTGCAGTTATTCTTTAATAATCATATCATTTGTTGCTAAGCGCTCTTAGTGGTAGAATGATTGTGCATTTATTCCTTTTTGGTTGAGCACGATATTTTATGTGCGTACCCGCTTATTAATTTGAATTAACCTTCTTCCTTTTTTTTCAAAAAAAAAAGAAAGATTCTGTGCTTTCCCATGCTTTCTTGTAACTCCGCTCTGCTGTTGAACACAAACACGCTTTTCGCTTTCGGTGCACCGGCTTAATCATGGTCCCATCTTCATCATCATCATGCCGGGGGGTTCACACAGCAGAGCGAGTCGTGGCAACTTACTAAGGCCGTCTGAAATTCCACAGGGTGCTACGTTTTTATTAAGAAGAGGCCTCAGCACTCGCACACCATCTCGACGGCAGGGTTGGAGCCGTAGCCGTTCGCCCGCCGTTCACCCACCGTCGCCCCTGCTCCTCCTCACCGCTGGCCCGAGAACCCCCCACGTGGGCCAACAGCCAGCCAGGGCAGTACCGTTTTGCGCACGGAACCAGATCGGCCTTAAGACCCCCATAAACGACCCTGCTCACTAGGTTTTTTTAAATAAAAGTTTTTTTAATTTTGCTGACGCAGTGGTATATCATTTAAATACCTTTCACCGCCCTCAGACGTCACAACCGTAAAAAGTTGTGAGATATTTCGTAGTACCAAGTCTCAGGCATTCTTATTAATCTTTAATTGCTAGCTAAATAAAATTTTGTGACTTGGCAATCACACAATACTACATAGTTTTAGGTATGCAAAAATCAATAAATGCAGTAAAGTTGTGTGATTGCCAAGTTGCAGAATTTTATTTAACTAGTAATTAAAGATTAATAAGAATGCCTGAGACTTGGTACTACGAAATATCTCACAACTTTTTACGGTGGAAGAGTTTCGAGACTTGACCTCTTTTTTACATGGAATGTTTTTTATGGGATTAATATTTTCTTAAATGATGATTTTTTATCTTGTCGTCTTCAAAAATTGAAAATCCTTTACAATGCAAGTACTATATCAGGCAATAGTGGTAATTATTTTCAAAACAAGAAAGTGTATTTATAATAGTAAAAATGTACCTTTGTTGTGTTTCTAACGTAGATTGGTAAATAAAAACAACATGGATTAATAAGGTATTATTATTGAAAAAAGCACCGGTTTTATACATTACTGACTGAGAAGTATTTTCTTCGATTGCGACATTGCTTAAATGCGCGGTTGTTGTATTTTAATGTGTAGTACAGTCGCATTCTCAGATATAGTTTCTTTAAATATATGATGGGGAAACATGGGCAAGGCATTGCAAAAGATATATTTTGAACTGCTTCATAAATATTCTTCAATACTTTACAGTTTAAATATTTATTTTTAAAATATGATGCGAATTTATCTTCCAATGCTTCAACAAACTTCACAAAATTGTCTTGCGGCACAATCAACAGTGCTTCCTCCATCTTTACAATAATCTTTGTAACGAATAAATGTCGTATCTTGCGAGTTTAATGTACTGGCCTCACTTAAATACGATTTGAAAAGACTGCAATCCTTGTGCTGATCAAAACATTTTTTTAATAAATACCCACATGTGTAAACCAATGCGTTTTTCTCGGGCATATCTAATGCATTATAATCCGCTGATGGTATGGGTGCATTGCTGTTGATCTCTCCTTGTTGTGATACTTCAGGAACTTTTGTCAGTTGTTCACTAGAAGTTGATTGTTGTTCGTCGCTAGCTAAACTTGAGTACAAATTGTTACCTTCAAGCAAAATATCTGACAGATCGTCGCTGCAGTTGCCCTGTTTAGTGTTTGATAATAGTAATAAAGAAAATTTTTCGAAATGCCGACACAAGTTGCCAACTTGTGGGTTCCGTTGAATTTCCGTTACGGGTGCGCACTCTACCAAAAAAATTCTCCAAACAGTCTTGGTTCAGTCGCCTTGTCATAATGTAACTGTAGCCTTCTGATTTTAAATCCTCGAACAAAAGCAAAATAGATTTTAAGGTAATTTGCAAACCTTCCAGAAACTTAACTCTCGAAGTAGCGTCTTTACCCGTTTTTGGATTAATTAATTTCAATGATGCAAAAAATTCATCATTTCGTTAAGAAAAGAAATCTGAAACACTGTACCACTGAAGGCGTGTTGGTATTCAGTAGAGCCAAAACGAATAGATGAATTTAAAAAATCGAACACATTATTCATAATTCTAATTAGCTTTATTGTGCCTTCGGCAGTTGAATCGATCGCGCCAAAATCTGCATGTTGATAAACCTGCTGCCACTGTAGCACTTAGTACCTGCACAGCCAACTTTACTTTCATTTTTTCAAAGTTGCTAGGCTTAATGTGACTTTCCGTTAATTTTGGCGCAGACCTCACTTGTTGAGTTTTGTCTTTCTCGTAAAACTGAATGATGTGATCCCACTTAGGTTCATAGTTATCAAATTGGAAATTGTAGTTGATCAAATTATTGCGCACAAGTTTAATCAGATGAGGAGCATCAAAGATATAAAAAATCTTATTAGAATCCACAAAAAAAAACGGAGTTTCAATGCTGACTTGTCTTTCTTTGGCGTTACTTGTGAAGTCTGAACCCATGTCTGACACTAGGGCCATTTTTTATTTTGTTGTACTGTGTCGTTTTAGGCATGTCCTACCTATTTCCTTATAAATTAAGATTACTTCTTGAACAGTTTGGTACAAAAGTGTGATAAGTATGCATAAATAGATATATTTGCTTTTAGAATTTATAGGATTCCAGTAAAAATAAATAGATTTCTTTAACAAAAATACATTTTAAAAATGAATAAATTGCTGTTTTTACTATGTCCTACCATAAAGTGACCAACTTTAAAACGTAATTAAACATTTTTTTTGTACCATAGTGTATGAACTTACATAACGTATGTGTTAAACGCTTATTCGTTTTTACTTTTAATAATACATTATCTTCAATAAATATGGTAATAAGTTGTATAAAAATGTGTTATAATATTAAACCATAAATGTTACTCGGCGGAAATTCCTACTGAGTGACGGAGAATTTGCATAATATTTTTATTATTTTACTACCAAAGTAGTAGGATTTTTTGTATTGCAACACTGTCAATGCTGTGCCGTGTCCGTCATATTGGTAGTTTGTTTAGTCACGCGGCACGACTCGCGAAAAGTGGACCTGTCCAAACTTGCGTTTTAGGTGGAAGTTAACCGTGCTCCATTTAGTGACTGAGATTTTGAGGTAAGTTACATGTTTATACGGAATTTAGTTGTTTATACTACTTATTAGTTTATGTAGTACCTAAATATAAAAAAATGCGACGGAAACTCAGTTTATTTTGAATTACAACTTGCATTTTTTACTTGAAGGTCACAGCCGTTACGTTCAGTTGAGAAATATCGTTTCTCAGCGGAATGAAATGTAACTCAGTGTAACGGTAAAGCCGCGTTATAAGTACAATCAAATGGTACATCAATTAATATTCGAAGTATATTTTTTTTGAGTGAATTCGATTGTGGCCCCATTTAGAAGAAATAAACATGAAAAAAAACATGCTGATTACGTCAAGTCAAAAAGTAAAAAAATCCAAGACCTCACCGTAGAAAAACAAGAAAAACTTCGAAAGCAATGGAGATCTCAGAAAAGAAAGCAGAAAGATAGGAAAAAAAAATTGAAATGCAGGAGAAAAATGATTTGAAGAAAAATCGAAAAGAAAGAACCGTAATAATAGAACGTTACTAAAAAACTACAATGCCGCAACGGAAAAAATAGAAAAGTTACAAAGAGCTATCTAGGTCTATAGAAAAAAGCTGTATCGTCAAAAGAAAGAAACGGAAAAAACGATTCAAAAGCTTGAGGAACAAATATTAAAGCTTATTATTTAGTCTATTAATTATGGACGATAAAAAACTTTTTTTTGTTTTGTTTGGCTTAGCCAAATTAGGAACCATGAAGATGCGTCGTTACTTTTTTGTTACGTTCCACTGAGAAATTGTCTTAGGTAATCCTAGACATAATATTAGGTTTTTGAAGTTTATTGTTTACTTTATTCAACTTTTATAGTGTTTAACATTAACTTTTATATTATCTATACCTTGTGTAAAAGTTTCTATTTGATATTCAGACAATAATCAAGGAAAAATTAAAAAAGAAGTGCCTCTTTTGAATATAACGTCACTCAGTGGACATGTGATAGATATTTTGAGAAGATTCGTTTATGTTTGTCAAATGCTTGTTTTTGAATAATGACTGTTTTGATACGATTTATCTTGTTAATAAGCGATTTCATAAATATATGGCTTTTTATATGATCTTTATGCGTTTATTATTTCGTAACTCAGTGGATCACCCTACCCCAGAAACTCCGACTAAATTCCATTTTTTTCTTTTATCTTAGTAAAATGTTATTTAATCATATAGATTTTATGTATTTTAGTGTCTAATTAACTCGAAAGTAGTGTTATTTTGTTCAAATCTTGCTAAATATAATTGAACACAATTTTTCGGAAATGGTACAACAAAATAAAAAATGGCCCACAGTTAATACTCGTATTTTGAAGCCAATTTCAAGAAGCTTTCTGATGAGTTTATCTAACCATTTTGATAAGTCTTCAGAATTTTTACACTTGGATAATAATGCAAATCCTACAGGCTGCTTGTAATTTATGAAAATTCCATGTATCATTGCCACTAAAGCATATGTTGCTGGCTCTGGAGATTGTTTTCCATCTATTTCATGAAAACCATAAATTTTGTCCTCTTTTATATTATAATATAGATTAGCCTTTAGGCTCATCGAATCTATCACAAGAGAACAGTTTCTCTCCATATCAGTCATACTATTAGCTTTGGTTTTGAGAACTTCCATTATATGACTATTTACTTTTGTATTAATTGGCATATACATTCGCTTGAGTGTAGTTTTGCTCGGCATATTTAGTAAACATTCACTTAAGAGATTGTATGCCTGTGGACTTGTGTAAAACAAATTTAGGCAAAATACTTTATAATCTGTACTGTACCTATTTCCAGAAGAATGAAATTTTAATTTTGCTTGTTCTTTTCCAACTTTAGATAAGTTTTCGGTAAGAAACTTATCACACAATTTATGAAATAAGTTAATACCAGTTTCTGGTGCAGCCGTTGTTTTTAGTCTCTTCCTGCACTCAAGAATATCGTTTTTCAGCTTTCTTTTTCGGGGAGAATTAGCAGAAAGGTGAGCTGCTGTTTGTGAACTGGAGTGACGTTCATCTTTTTCATATTGTGTACTAGCTTCGCTAGTCTCCACAGTTGCTTGTGATCCTATATTTTCATTTTTTTTAACAGCTAGCAAAAGTTTAGGATTTGTGCCTTTTTTCAGGAGAGTTCGGTTCGATATCTTTATTAAAGAATTGGTTTCGAAGTGGGACTCACAAACTCGGAGACATGTAGACCATTTGTTTTTTACATCTTCTCGATCAATTAAACTTAACCATAAGGTTCGTCTGAAAAGAAAACATTTGATTTTTAAAATGAACTGGTAAGTAATTTTGTGCAAAAACTTTACTGAAAGTGACGTGTTATTTGGGGTTTAATGATTGGCATGCTCTCCTGAACTTGGCTGGCACACTGCCGTGCGTCAAAAAAACTTTACTGTAAGTAAAATGTCATTTGGGGTATAATGACCGGCGTTCTCTTCTGAACTTGGCAGGCACACTGCCGTGCACCTAGATAAAGATAACGTTACTGCAAGTAAAATGTTATTTGGGGTTTAATGACTGGAGTCTCTAAAATGTAAAAGTACTTAACACTGCTTTTAAGATAAAAGAAAATCTAACAACTTTTACTAGAAAAAAATTCAACATGACATGACATTTAAATATCAACCAGCGTAGGTATCTTGGTAAATAAATTGATGCATGACCCGCTGCGAGTTGTGACATGTGGCCGGCGGCGGTCGAGAGCGCCAACAAAGAATACTTATACCTAATTAGGTACCTACTTAACTAAACCATAGTACCTACCTAAATACTGGCGTTTTACCAGCAAACGATAAGATGAATGTGTAATGGTTTATCTTCGTTATCAAAGCGGCTAGTTCCAAAAATTACCTACCTAACTAGGCCTACCTACCAACATGAGAAAACAGTTTAACTTACCTTTCAATAACGTTTAGAAATTTGAAAAAACTGTAGGCACAGTTTTTTTGTTGTATTTAAACAACCAAATACACTGCAACTGTAATAAGATCGTTTATTCATTTTGCCGTACGTGATACAAAGTGCCTACGTAGGCTCAGCAAACAGCAGTTTTGGCAAAAACCTCAGTAACATCCGCTTCGGAGCGCAACCGTCGCGGAGCTGCATCTTTATTTCGACGAACATACACTCGACCGTCCCTTGTCCAACTGTAACGCCAGCCAAGCCGCCTGCACTCCTGCCGAGCCAGGTAGAGGACCGTCCTATTTTGCCTGGTAAGTCGCTCGTTCACGTAAAACCTATTCGGTCCGCCCGGCAGGTTGAAGTCTGACGTGTCAGCTCCACGACGCACGCGCGCCGCCCGCAGCAGCTCGGCGCGCGGCCCGCGACGAGCCAGCCGCACAACGAGCGGACGCGGGCGCGCGCTCTGCGCGCCAGCGGCTCCCTCAGGCGCTACAAATGGAGTGGGAGTATCCGTGGGGGCTAGTGGCTGGCGGCGTGCCCCCACACGCTCAGCAAACACCACATCTCGCTCATCGAGTCCGACACCGAGTTTCTTTGCGACTAGGCACACAATATGAGTCGGGCTCTCATTTACCTGCTCCGGTATTCCCGTTATCTCGAGGTCGTTTAGGAGAAAATCTTGGTCGCGGTCGCAGAGCTCCAGCTTTAATGCAGCGACCGTCGCTGCCAATTCACTGTCAGCAGAGGCCGCAGGCCGCTCCTCCACACGCTCTTCAAGGCACTTGACCCTCTCCTCTACGGCATCAATACGGCTCGAGAAACCCCCAAAAAGCAGACGCAGCTCCGCCACTTCGCGCCGGAGGCCCACGACTTCGTCACCCACGGCGCCGATCTGCGTGCATAGCAGGCGCAGCTGCTCGGCGACGTCCAGCTGCTGAGCAGGCGACGCAGCGCCCTCCTCCCCGAGTTCGTTGCTCTTGACAGGAGTTTCGGTATTGTCGCGCCGCGGGGTCTTGGCTTTGCACGCCGGGCACAACCAATTCGTAGGGACACGACCCGTATGAGGTATGTTTACACATCCCTTGTGGTAAACTGAAATACATTCGGTGCATTTGGCGACACCTGTTGACGAAAGGAGTTTGCTACAAGCCGAACAGTTGACCATGATGTCGATTTTAGTTTATTTTAATCGAAACTAAAGCACAACAAAGATAAAATAAATGGTGGTAGACGTTAAAAGTTCCAATTCTCGTCAGCACACGAAACTCGACCGTAAAACATTCAGCGGACAACTTATTATTGTCCTGGGGCACTAAGAGCGCGGTAACCGTATACGTTGGCGAAAAGGTCGTAAGCGCAACAACAGTTCATACGTTATACACGTTCAATTCACAGACCCTTATCTTTACCGGCACTCCGGCCGTTTTAGCTCACAGTGTTTAATAATCAGATTAATTTTACTATTAGTCACTGGTCTACACTCGATATTATGTTTGAAATAGATACAAAAATGTTCACTTTTTCGTCCAATCACAATTCTATCACCATAAATCAAGTTCTTCACTTGCTAATTAATTTTAATTTGCACAGCAACTTTAAAGTGATGTTACGCGTTGCACCCGCCGCCGCAATTCTATATAGCTATAAGCGAGTGTTCGAGTGTGACGGGCGATTACTCGCACCACTCACTCTCAGATAGATGTAAATTGGACGCCCATCGGCGTTCTCGGTGCTGGAATCGCAGTGGTAGTAGTAATAGGATGCCCTACGCCGTCCACGGCATCCGAGATGGATTCTTAGTAGAAACAAAATGTCTGTTTTCTGAAACCGGCAATATAGTCGGACGTTCTGAAAGTTAAAATAAGTCTTACCTTTGCCACAGAACATTTCGTTATCGAGAATTTATCATGAAATCTTGTTAAAATTGGAATTGTCCACGGCATTGCACAGACGTCGATGGGCGTTCACGGCAATGAATGGATTAAAACGATTAATGAAACTGACATGACAGCTGTTATAGGGATCAAGATTCGCCGGGATACGTATAATGCATTTCTTTCTTCAATGTCAAGTAGTCTGATTTCGACAATCGGACTACAGATACTAGCAGATCGCATGCCGTCTTTAAGTCAACTGGTAGCAGCAGCCGTAAGCGAAGCCACGTACGCCTGCCCGTGTGCCGGCACCGCGGTACTGCGCGCAGATAATATACCTACTAATAAGTATCTAGACTAACACTTAATAAATATATAATTTACCAGGCTTTATTATGCTTCGGACGTTGGCATAGAAGAACTTGAGCGATTTTTTGGTGATCTTTATTTCTGTGTAAGATGTAGCTATTTTATAATGCTACATTTACACGCTTGCGGTGGCTTGGCAAGCGTCCGCAAGCTCCAAGCCTTCACAAACGCTTGGATGGCATTTACACGCTTGCTAGTGCGTTAGTGTGGTCCGAATAAGCAAGCATGACAGACGTGGAAGTTGTGTCGGCTATTGCGATCGGCTCGCTTTGGTATGCCTCGAGAAAGCCAAGGTTTGGTCGTTTGACCATACAGCACTCATGGTCGATACGTCTAGGCAGTAAAGAACGACTTCTGTCGTCTAGTCACCGACTGACCAAGTCCTCCAAGACAACAAAATATGCACGTAACAGGTCCCAAGGTGTATAACAAACTACCTGAAGATATTACGATCGAAGAGTGCACAAACACCTTCAAAAATAAACTAAAAAAATGGTTATGTGGACATGCCTTTTATAATTTAAATGATTTTTATAATAATAATAATTGAATAATATGTATTAACATTTCTTAAATTAAAATGATAATATACGCAATTGTGATTCTAATAATGTGACATGTAATATTTATATAATATTATGAATATATGAGTATGAGTATGAGTACGCGGTTACATAAAGGCCATATAAATAAGGCGACCGACACTAAACACGCGCCAACGTGTAAATACGTCGCAAGCGCTTGCCCAAGCTTCCTTTGATCTGTGTTCAAAAACCGACACTAGTCCGGATCGGGCCAAGCTCACGCAAGCCAAGCCAAACACCCCCGTTTACACGCTTGCGCTTGTGGAGGCTTGCCAAGCCACCGCAACCAAACGCACCATAAGAAATACGACCGCCCGGTGGAATCAGCACGTCTTCGCTGCTGTCGCAATCTGGACGGTCGACGTGGATTTTGTCTGCGAGTTCATTATCTCTGGGGCACCCTTCATATATCCAATGCGTAGATTAGTCTCGCCATTAGAAACACGTTGCTGAAGTTCTGTTCGTAGATTTTCAAGAACCTTACGTTGTTGTGGGGTCTGATCAGAGTATATCTTGATATTGTTAAGTTTCACATTTCTCTGTTTTTTAAGTATATTTAGTGCCGTGTCCTCTGATGTAAAACAGACTTTTATCAAGCGCTGTTTGTTTTCTTGAATTTTTCTGAGACGAAAATGATGTTTAGATTCTGGACAGTTGCTGAAAATACCATTAGTGATTTTTTCGATTTCACGCTTGTCGTGTTCTGCGTCTAACGATGCGGGGTCTGGTTCAGGAATGCCTGCTATTATTATATTCTTGGCTCGCAAGTTTCGTTCTCGACATTCAGCGATTCCGTTTTCATAAGACATGTGTGTTTCCGGTTGCCCAGAAGAAGTTTTTAGGGCTTTAACATCTGTTTCCAACCCTTCGAGTCTTGTCTCTGTAGCATTCATAGTTGTGACCAATTGGTTTAATTCCGCTTTCATATTATTTTGCTCAACTATAATGTTGTTCATGTTGTTGCGAATATCGGTGACTTGGTTTTTTATATCGTTGACACTTTCACAAAGTTGATTCATTCTCTGTGTCTGAGCTTTGTTATTAGTGGCTAAAGCAAACATCAATTCTGACATCTGTTTTTTCAAATCCGCGAGTTCTGACAGGATATGGCCATTTTCGTTTAAACGTTTACGCTTGTTGCGAATGGTAATTTGTGCATTATCTTGTTCAGAAATCAATGTCAGGTTAGGTTGCGATCCACTTAGCCCCACCCTTGCTAGCGCAGCTCCGCTTCCTGGTGGTGTGCGTTGTAGCTCCAAGCTCCCTCTGGTAATGCCTCCTCCAGGCGGTGTGCGGTGTGCGGTGTGTACTCATAGCTCCGTGGTTGTTACGTCAGAACACAGTGCGCACTCACAGTTGTTGCAACGCGTCTGTACTGTACGCTTGATCGATAGAAATTGAACAGTATTTTCCAATTTATTGAGCACCGACTGGGGTGGGGCCTTGAGTCCGTGCTCGCATATGTAGACGTAGTCATCTTCGATGCTTCGATCCACGGCCAGCAAACATTGAAGACGTACGAACAACGTCTTAAACAAATCCCCGTCCCCAGGCATTATTGCGATTTTCGCCGGCTTGCTGCTAGTATACAAGTTCCCACAATTTTTTTTCGTCAGCGATCGAGGCGAGCATATTTTGTAGGCATTTGGTTGGGCCAAAGTTACGTCTTTAGTTGGACAACGGTTAGATTTGGCCGCCTGTTTTGCTGATGGCCCAACAACAAAGGGCCTGTATATGAATCATACAATTCCCCAACGGTTAGTCATTGATCGGGTACCTACAAGAAGGGCCTATATAAAATTTCTTATAGAGGGCCACTAAGTATATTTTAGCGTAGGGCCTCTGTTTATAAATCATACAAATATCCAACGGTCGGTAATCGGTTGGGTACCTACTACAAGGGCCTATATACAATTTCCTACGGTGGGCCACTAAGTGTATTTTAGCGTAGGGCCTCTGTTTATAAATCATACAAATATCCAACGGTAATCGGTTGGGTACCGACTAGAAAACGATAGACAGCCTAGTACATTCGACTAAAAAGTGATGTATCCACTTTTTCACCTTATTGCATTGTAAGTAATAAAGTCAAAGTGGATAAACCTCTTTGTAGTCGACTGTACCTAATCTGGTTTTACGGTATAAACATATAAACGGAATTCTAATCAAGTAATAAAAACCATATTCTTCATTGTTTGTCAATGCAACATTTATTAAATCCCGTTAATATATATTATACAAGTTCTGGGACACCACTTTTACCTAAGCTGCTACTTTTAACAGGCATCTTCAATAATCAGTCTTACTGAAAAGACACATTTTAATTAGAAATACGTACTATTCGGAGAAAAAGTCGAAAACACAACGGTCAAACCAAAAACCATGTCCAGATTCCGATCCCTGAAGCCCCATAAAGCTTAGCCAAACACACGGCGCGACGCAGCGCCGCGACCGCGCGGCGGGACCGCGGAGGCTTTAAATCCCGCCGGCATCGCGCCCCCTTACGACCACGCAGCGCGAGCGCAGCGCTGCGCGGCGCGGACGAGGCGGCACGCTGCGCCGCGCTGGGTCACATCAGTCGGACGTTAGGCAGCGCGCGGTGCGTAGTGTATTAGTTAGCGAATTGTGATTATGGATATAGAAAAAATAATTAAGCTCGTAAGAGATCATAAAGCAACCTTCCGCGCGCGCAAGGTGTATCCGGGGGCGAGTCACGCCCGCATCGCGCCGCGTTCGCGCGCGCGATGAGGGCGTGTTGAGATCGCGAAGCCGGCGTGATCCGCGCGCGCCCTGTTTGAACAGGCATTGTGTCGGCATCACGCCGCGCGACCGTGGCGCTGCGTCACACCGTGTGTTTGGCCAAGGCTTTAAGGAAATCACTAGAAAAAAAATGAATATTGCCAAAGACATCCAAGAAATATACAACATATTAGAAGAACTTAAAAATATACACAGGAAATTTGGCTCCCTAGGTTAAAACACAACACACAACTCAAGTGTATAACACCAAGACCTAAACTCCTTTAAACTGCAACTGACTTTTATACTCGTACTTTATGTGACGATAGCCAAGACCCAGACCATTGTTTCACAAATAAGGATCAGGATTACATTGGGAGGAAAATACCCCCCTCCCCTATTCTGGATTCTGAATTTATTAAATCCCTTTCATATATATTTAGGTGTTGGAGCCTGCGCTTGAACCACTTGAGATGACGTCTTATGAATTCCTCACTCACACTGCTGTATTTTCGTGTGTGTGTATGAACTAGCTGTCAAACCCTATTGCTGTCTTGCTCACTCACAAAGCAGCGCGCGGGCAGCGGCGCGATAGTGGCGCCGTGCCTGCCAGTACGCTTTTGAATTCCGAATGGATCAGTACACTGCAGGTTATAAAGAATTTATCTGTAAGTATTCATCAAGCTTTTTATTAAGAACAAGTATATAGGGGAGATGCGCATAAGACGGGGACGCTAAGGTAAAATAGTAATAAAACAGGGTATTAAAAATAATATCAGTGTCATTTATTAATAAAACATTAATTACTTATTGTACTTTAATTTGGCACAACTTTGGACTTTGTAACTAATCATAGAAAAATTAGAAAATTATAATTAATAAGATTGGGAAATACACCGTCTTACCCCATATGTGAGGTAAGACGGTATACTAAAAAAGGGGCAAGGCAGGGACAGGAGGTCAGATGGTGACTAATTTTCTTGACAGTAAATACATATCAAGACATCCTCCACATCGTCGTCGTCTACTCCAGCGCAGGCTGTGTGGGCCCATTTTCCACACCGTTGACATCCTACCCAGTTTTCCGACGATTTTAGATAAGAATTGTTTTCATCATTACAATAAAAACAAATAGTGTCTTCTTGTGTCTTTTTTCCTTTCCCTTTACCTTTTCCTTTGGCCTTCTTAGTCGTTTTATTTTTTGCAGGTGGTTTTGCAGTTTTCTTTCTTTTTTCCATTTCTTTCTTATATGGGGTGGAGGTGATAATGGCGGTTTTACCCCTTCGGTATTGTTTTCTTTTTCATTAGTCTGAACTGCTGGAATGGCCATGATATCTCTAGGAGAGGCATTATTAAAACTAGATGTGAGATCACGGCAAACGGCTCGAACAGTACTTGTAGTTTGTGCTGCATGTAAAGATGAAGGTCCAGGCTGTGGTTCAGCTTCAGGTTCAACAGCAAGTGGGGTTATTTGCTGGGCTAGGGTTGAAATAAAAGAACAAGAAGATCCAGGCCTGGTAGGCGTGCAGTAATCTTCGGATAATATTTGCCTTATCTCTGAACGTGTTTGGAACGAGATAGGTAGTGTTGCTGTCAGGTTGAGCATTCCTTTCATTGGTTTGTGTTGGTTCTGCAGGAGTGGTGTGTGGTGAGGACGGAGTCTCAATAACAGCTTTTTGCTCGCTTTGACGCTCGCGATTGGTCACATCAAATGTAGCCTGATTGTCTTCATTAAATGGACGGTTAGTTGTTTCAGCAGGCAAAAAATCTACATCCGTAAAGTTGTCCTGATTGTATGGCCATATACCACACTTGCTAAAGCCATTCAATGCTGTGTTCATAGTAACTGCCTGAAGATATGCTTGTCCAAATATTTCACTTATTTGAAACATACTCAGCACTCGCCCTGGGTGTGACCGTAACCAGTTGGTAGCAGCATGGTCGTAATAAGTGCTCAAAGGCCTCATGAAAGTAACATCTGCAGGTTGAAGTCTGTGGGTACAGTGCGGAGGAAAGCAGAGTATGATTACGCCGTTTTGACGAGCTAAGTTTATAACTTCTAAATTTTGAGTGTGACTTACATGGCCGTCTAGGAGTAGCAGCACTTTATTTTCATTTGTGGCACCTGAAAACTGAATGAATTGCTTGAACCATATAGTGAATATTTCTGTGGTTATCCACCCGCGCGGATTGCAAGCAGCTGTTGTCCCCGGCGGTGCGTGATCCAATAATTCAGCCTTCATGCCTTGTCTTGGGAATATCATTAGTGGTGGCATATAGGTCCCAGCTGCATTAAAGCAAATTTCCACTCACAGTCTGCCCGCGCTCCGCTGAAGTCAATGACCCCACTTGCTTTCTGCCCTTTACAGCTATTATTTTGCTTTTAGTTTTGGATACGACTGATATACCAGTCTCATCACAATTAAATATCCTCTCTGGTGTTAATTTATGTTGGTCGTAGATGTCGCCGAGCAACTGGTAAAACTTTCCGACAGCAACTCTATTAAATCCCATTGCACGAGCCGCGGACGTAGCTTCTGGCTTACGAATAGATAAATTTGGATGGCGATCTAAGAAACCCTTTAGCCAGGCGTTACCAGCCATCTTTTTTTCATTGTTAAAGTTATGTTTTTTATTATTTTTAACGGCCAACTCATATGCCATCCTTCTGAGGTCAAGAGTAGTTAAACCGAATAGACGTTCTTCCATGTGTTTTAAATGTCCGGCTATTTCTGCTTCTTCGTCATCGTTAAATACTTTTTTTATAGGTCCTAATGACTGGCCGAACGTTACTTCGACGCCTTGTTTCACTTTATGAACATAACGCTCTAAAGTAGTTTGCGGAACACTATAAGTCGTCGCTGCTCTTCGATAACCTAACTTTTTTGCTAACACATCTTGTACAGCTTTTTTCATGGCTATTTTGCACCACTCTCCCCTCTTTGTCTTTCTTTTGTAATTTCGTACCATAATATATAATTTGATACCACCACGGTTACCTGAAAAAACAAAAGAAATGGTTGCAATCACAAGCATAACACCAAAAACCTGTAGAAAGAGGCAAGACAGGGTGATCCCCCATCATGCCTCGGCAATGTTGCACGGTCTTGCCTGCACCGTCATATTTCACCAAAAATATTTATAAAAAAACACACCAAACTTTAATAATTTTCACTGATGCCACACGATAGTTGAAATATTCACACATGCGTTACAAAATCTAAGTAAATCAGGCACTATTACTTACGATTTTATAACAAGTTATTCGACTCCAAAATCATACATCAATGATATCCTTAAACACGTTTTGACTGGCACTGAACAAACGCGCGTGCACTCACTCGCTGCTATCGTCGGACTAATGGCCGCTCGGGTGGGGCGTCCCGAAGGCCATTACTATGCGTTAGTGTGATGCTTGGTTTCGTCACTGTGTGGGTGGCCCTGTCTTACCCGCTGGCCCCTCCTTATGCGCATCTCCCCTACCGCTCGGCTCCCTTGGACCAGCGATGTTTAACGTGCCTTGCACTTATAGGAGTATGAGTTCTTAATTCTATATGTACCGTCTTCATCGGAAGATGATGACCACCATGTGGCTGAGCTAACGGTCTCAAATACCACTTTGATTGACTTGCTTGTCAATTTGTCTGATTTCCACTCGGCTCCCCCGGACCAGCGATGACGTACGTACTTTTGCACGTACTTGAAAATCGGCTCAAGTCTGACTTGAATTTGGCGTCTCAGCGTCGCTGTCGCCTCAATCAAACGACACACTTGTCGTATCAGACGCAGTCGCAAAGAACGACACTGCTAGACTCGTAGCACCACCCTTAATATGTCAATCGACATCGCATCAAACCAGACGACGTCGTACCAAACCATGCGACGTAATGCCATACGACGTAGTATTGAAACAGACGACGCGTTATGTCAAACGACGTCGCTCAAAACCAAACGTCACTTTATATGACACAATCCTAACGACTTATTACAACGACGTCGTTTCAATTAAGCGACATAACCTAAAAGGCGGAACGCGTCGTAACTGGTTACTCTGATTTCAGAACATGGCCCTTCCAACGATGGGTGATTTGGCTGCCCGTGGTGCCACGCCAGGGGACGAAGATGCGTTTCTTGCTGTCATAGAAGCAATCGAGAGGATTTTCCCCAGTGACTGGAAATCCGGGGAAGTCTACAACTTCTCCTACACTGACTTGTTTGGTGAAGAAATCTCTCAACACATCGATAAAAAGTTAAGTTTCGCAATACCAACCGTTGAACTGGGCAAGGCTTTCGCACCGGAATGCAGCTCCTTATCGGAACGAAGGTACAGAACCATTAGATCGAAAATACTCGTGTGGCCACTAGGACGAGCACTCATATAAGCTCCTCATAATATTATAGAGAAAATACATGGCACGGGACGCTCTTACCTGGTATTCATGGACGCTGTACGGTCTATAAAAGCTAAACTTACAAACCGTCGGAAGGGTTTCTGGCTGGATTGAACTCAGTGGCAAACAAGAATCAATGAGCCACATAGCGTCTCCGGATACCCATATTAAACCCAGGGCGTTGTGACACACCGGATCAAGCAGAAGGTGCGTCACCGGCAAAGAGACCACGAACACAAGCAAGCAGCGAGTACCTCCTCGCCTCCGTCCTTAATCAACAGATGGAGCTATTCAATAGAATGATGGCTAATCAGGCAGAACAAAATAATAAGATGGAAACGCTCATCTCAGCAGCCACTCTGTCATCTACGCAAGGAAATCCTGCCCTCCAGGAGGAAAACTTTTTAACCTTGGACGAGTCATTCGACTCCATTCAAGACTGGAGGACCAAGATAACGAGCCATTCCAGGCTACCCCACCACGACTACAACACCCGACTCCGGCAATGACGCCACCTAAGGTTAGCTCCAGGGAAATGGAACTTAAGAATAAAATTGCACAAGCCCAACAAGAACTAACCGCATTGCAGTCAGACTTCAGTCCGAATACAAGGGAGTCTGACCCTAACATTGCGATGCTGACCCACTTCTGGTAGATCAGGGTGTTAGATGTCAGCGTCTCGGACAGCCGGGATGGCGAAACATAAGGTGCGGAGAGATCCAAAAACAGTTTCAGGCGACTCCTGCTTTTTGTGCACTGATAGTGAACAGCCTCCTAGCCAGCGTTACACCACCCTGGAAAAACACTGCACTTCTAGAAAAGGTCGACTTAACTTTGAGCGCTATTACTAACGGCCTTCTTCAGCAGAGGAAATTTTAAAGAGTTATTTGAACAACTGCAACAATATTTCAAGGACACAGTTGATAACACTTTCTGGACAACCGACTCAAAATTCCGCAAAAACGCTGAAAACCTTCAGTATGTCTGTGGCAGGAGAGCAGAGATAATCGAAGCAAGGAGAAATATTTACTAGGCTAAAAATAAAACCTTGAGCAAAATCCTGCATACCATGTTCTCTGACAGCGCTCTAGGTCAGGCGGTAAAAGATTGTGCCAACACAGATGTGATCATGCTTTTTCCTACCTCAAATCAAAGAAAGAAGCCATTTACCGGTAGAGATATTAGAGGCAGAGGGGGCCGTACGCGAGTGCCTCCAAAGACCAATTACGGAAATGCCGGTTTCCATCGAAAACCCGCAATCGGGGCACCCCGTATTAATACCTCCACCAAGCACCAACCGCGGTTCAAACCTAAAAGGAAATGACTTCAGAGCAGGATGTCTGAAAATATTTGCACAAAACTGGAAGACAGCTCCCAATTTGATTCAGAATTTCATAAGCAATTACAGAAATCCTTCCCGTCCTTAAGTTACGACGGAAAGGTATATCAAATGACTTGCCTACCCTTCGGGCTAGCCAGCGCACCAGCCGCATTTGCCAAAATCACCAACTGGATCGCCCACAAACTTCGTCAAGAAGGCATTCGAGTAGAGATGTGTCAACTCGGTTTGCCAACCCGGTCCAAACCGAGTCAAGCTAAAGTCGAACCGACCCGGTTTGTTAGTCCACTAACTCGATTCTATAACGAGCAGCGAACCGCAAGATTCGAGCCCGCTCGCCGACAGCGGCCCGAGCCAACGAAACCGAACCGACGCGCGCGACTCGCGCGAGCGGGCTGGGCCGGAGCGGGCAAACCGAATGAGTAGCCGAATAAACCCGATTTCTCCCGAACAGGTGGGCGGGTGACGACGACGACCATTAGTAGACCTTATCTCGTTGCAACAAGGTTTGTAGTTTTGTTTTGCAATTTAATTTTGAATGAAATATAGTGAGTAATTTATAATTACTTATTACTCTATAGCGCTACCGAGGTAACGCTCACAAATGTAACAATAACCTATAAATAGTTTAGTTTAGGTTTAAAACCCGAACAAGTAGGTGTTTAAATTCACGGATCGACTCGGACAGGTCAAACCGAATACCACATTAATATTAATACGTTTAGGACCGTCATAGCAACTCGGTTTGATCAACCCGGGTTGAAACCGGTTTACATAGAAAGTCGAACCGTTCAATTCGGTTTGAGATATTTTCGGGTTGGCACATCTCTACATTCGAGTAATCATATACTTGGACGACTTCTTGTTGACTCACGCAGACCCAGTTACCCTGGAACGCCAGTTTACTTATGTAGTGGATTACCTAAGACATCTCGGCTGGAACATCAATCAAGAAAAGTCGTCTACAGTGCTCAGAAGAAAGATAGAATACCTGGGGATAGTATGTGATACAGAGAACAATATAAAGTCACTCTCAGAAGAAAAAACCATACGCCTGGTGCACGAATTGGATGTTCTAGCCAAGAGAAGACGCTGGAGTTAGTACGAAGCAAAAGTTATCCTAGGAAAACTAAACTTTGCCTCATTCGTGGTGCCCTTAGGCCGCTTACACAGCCGAACTACAAATCGAATCAAATCGCCTACCGCATACACGACCACCTATGAAGACGCCGGTTTCAGACCGTGTCTTAAAAGATCTAGCATGGTGGCGCAACAACATACGAAAAGTTTCACCGATACACATACCAGAACCGTCGGTCTTCGTAACTACAGACGCTGCGATACGCGGATGGGGAGCCGTAGTAAACGAGAAAAAACTTTGGGGGTTGTGGACAAAACATCAACTATCGTGGCACAGCAACCAAAGAGAGCTCTATGCGTTACACGAAGCCCTGGTGAATATAGATGGCACACTGACGGAGAAAACAATCATGCTACAAACGGACAATCGCACAACAGTGGCTTATAATATGAAACAAGGAGGGACACGATCTTTAAGGCTACTCGAGACTGCGACATTGATTTTGAAGTTCTGTCATCGTCACCATTGTTACCTGACAGCACGATACATACCAGGAGTATACAACGGTCTTGCAGACAGTTTGTCTCGAGAAAAAGATCTTCCGGAGTGGGATCTCAAACTGGAAGCCACGTCGAAGATATTTCAGAAATTGGGTACACCTGTGATAGACCTATTTGCCTCTGCAAGATCTGCAGTTGTGTACGAGACTATGTGAGCGAGGATGCAAAGGATACAAACAGTTCGTTCACAGATGCATTCAGCAGAAAGTGGCGATACAGCCTGGGATGGATATGTCCTCCACCGGCGATAATACCGCAAGTACTCCGTCGCCTGGAAACCTCAGAAGGTACTTACCTAATAGTTGCACCGAGCTGGAAGAAAGCATTCTGGGATCCCAGCTTGAGGAGGCGAGCGCTGTGTCCACCGCTAACGATACCAAATCTCCAGTCGGTCCTATTCGACCTTCAGACGAACCTCCCTCCTCCGAAGACAAACGAATTGATTTTATCGGTTTGGAAGGTACAGGCTGGCTTAAACAAATGGAAACTTGGACGAGACTAGTTGTGGATCTTATTGAAACGTCATGGCGGAAATCAACAATTACAACGTATAAACCCGTTTGGTTGCGGTGGAAACGTTGGGCGTCATCCAATTATATAGCTCCCGATAATCCCGACCCAACTGATTTGGCAAAATATCTCTGCCATCTCTATAAAAATGTAAAGCTATCCCCTCGAACAATATATCTCCATAAATCTGTCATAGCTACATTGGCTAACCCTCTATGAACGAACGAATCAAGCTCTCACTTTTTAGTAACACGCACTTAAAGCCATCTACTCTCAAAACCCTCCAATCAAGAAGCCATTATGTTGGAAAATAGACGACCTACTCCAAGTTCCACAAATCATATAATTGGGACGAGAAAAGTATATTTCAAACATTTCGACACACATGTGCTTTAATTCTTCTAGCTACTGGAAGAAGAGTACACGACCTTACTTTACTGAGCATTAAAGAGGGTTCGGTGCAAGATACTGGAGAGCAAGTCATACTTTGGCCAGAATTTGGGTCTAAAACGGATTCGGGAGATACACAGTCAGCTTGGATTTTCAAGAATAATACAGAACGGAGCGAAGAAAGACTGAATGTAGCATCATGGATTAGAAAATCTATATCATTATCGCAGGAACGACGCCAGGGTAAATATCTAACAAACCTGTTTATAACTACAAGAGGATCAGCTAAAAACTCTTCTCGTGCTGTAATTTCTGGATGGATTCGCACCCTTTTCCGAGATGCTGGCATGTCAGCTTCATCTGGAAGTTTCAGGGCCGTGGTGGCCTCAGAGAACTGGTCAAGTAACAGGTACTTATATGACATTGAAGAAATCCTCAAGAAAGGAAATTGGCGATCTAGAAACACTTTCTTCAGGCATTACTTCAAGGAGGCTACCACTCCAAACCGTAATCAAGATACTGTTAGAATAGGCGATGATTTTTCTATATTATAATAGGTAGCTGCCGGACGGAGCAATTTGGTATCTTATTATTAATGTGATTCAAATGTGATACTAATTTAATTTTTGCAATGTACAACATTATATTTTGATCTGTAAGAAGAATGATGGATCTCAACCTTGGTTAAGAAAGAAAATGAATCAATGAATATGATTTAATTTAATTATCAAATATTCCACATTTATTCTAAATTGTCACAGTACGCACTTACAAGCAGCGCCGGCAGAATATAAACACTTCTCAAGTGGTTCAAGCGAAGGCTCGAACACCTAAATAGTGTTACGTCCACGGGGTGGGTAACGTGATAGAAAATACACTAATTGATCACTAATTAAAAGGAATGCAAACTTTATTACAAAATTACTAATTAACAAGGCTTACTTAATAAATCAATTCACTATGACGCACTTTTCACTCGCTTCACTTTGAGATTCGCACTGTTCGCAGTTTAATTCCAAACTCCCCTCCGCTGCGTTGGCGCGCGGCTTATATATCCGGAGCCCTTCGTACAGTCAGCATCAGATATACCTGAGCGGTCAGGGTTTCCAAAAAAACATACACACTTCAATCGTCAGAAAAATATGAACATCCAAGTTGTCATTTTCACGTAAGCTTTTAGTGCGTCACATACATCTTAACTTTTGAGTTGCTCTTTAATACATACACCTTTATTAAATCACAATTACATTAACGTTTAGAACGTCAGTGGTAACTAAGCAGTCAAATACGTACGTCAGCAGCCAGGGTGCCACAAGTTGCTAAGCAGTTGTTATTTCAAAGGTAACTAAGCATAAACATCTTATATGATGACTTTTAATATTGCTGCAAGCGTATGTCATAAGTAATACTTATTTAGGTCTATTTAAGAAGGCATTTCAATTTGAGTATGTAACACCTCTTTTGTTAAAAATATATTTTATCAGTAAGTGGCTAGCTAGAGAATGTACCTATTTGAAATCGATAGGTTTATATTTTACTTGTCAATGTCCCCGTCTTCTGTCGTATACCGTTATATTATAACCATGCTCCGAATAGACGAAGAAACCAAAAAGAAGATTATTGATTTGAAGAACGCTGGTCTGGGTGTTACCGATATTTCGGATGAAATAGGTGTATCTGTAAGTAAAGTTTTAACTAATTCAGCTCACATTGCTAAATATCTTTAACTTGATACAATGAATGGTGTACATTTTATTATTCTCTTTCAGAGGAATACTGTTTACCTCTGGCTGGAAAGGTGGCAATACGAAGGAAATTTGAATTGCCATGTTACTACAGGCCGCCCCCGAAGTACTAACGTCAACCAAGACAGGCTCATTGTGGAAAGGGCACGAGCAGATAGATTCGTGAATACGACGCAGATCGCTGCTCAAATACAAACATCCAACAGCACAGTAAGGCGAAGACTGAATGAGAGCGGTCTGAAGCATAGGATACCAGCCAAGAAGCCAGTTTTAACACAAAGGCACAAAGAACTCCGGTTAGCATTCGCGGCACGATACCTCAACTACGACTTCAGCAAGGTATGTTTCATGGATGAGAAAGTATTTTGCTCCTCTGATAACGGAAGAGTCAGTTTATGGAGAGTGGACAACTCAAGATACCACGAGCGGAACATATTACTAAACGAGCGAAGCGGTCGTATTACTAATGCATATTGGGGGTGGATGTCCAAAAATAGTCTCGGGGAGCTAGTTGAAATTTCAGGTAGAATGAACTCAATGCAATATAAAAGCATCCTAGAGGATTCGTTTTTGCCGACAGCTCAGGTGGTGTATCCCGGTGAACATATCACATTCATTCAGGACAATAGTTCGATTCACAATTCCAATTTAGTCCAAAACTGGATTGATGGTCTACAACGGAGAGGAGTATGTACGTTGATAAAATTACCACCCAAGAGTCCGGATCTAAACCCTATCGAGAATTTGTGGGGAAAAATGGTACAACAATGGGATACGTCGCAAGCGAGAACACGGGAGAACTTAAAGAGACACGTATACAATATATGGGAATCTTTCAGGGGCAAAAACCTCTGTGAAAATTTAGTGAGTTCTATGCGACAACGTTTACAGGACGTTCTCAATGCTGAAGGTGGATATACGCGATATTGAGATAGTAATTATATTTTTTGTTTTTCATATATAGGTCAAGGAGCAAAGTTTATTTTTAAATAATGTTATTTGTTAAATAAAACTAGCTTATAAAAAATATTGTTTAATTTGTTGTTAAAATATTTTAACATTTTTGGTGCCATTGACTGGATATGAAGTTTGACAAGACAAAGTTGACAGTTGTTTGTGTAATTTGTTGCTTGTCGTGGCTGGCACGCTTTTCCTTGTTTGACTTGGCGGCGAAGAGGCTTTTTTAAGTTTTTTACTAAAACTCAAATCTAATAGTTAGGATAAACATAATTTTCATGGTTTTCAAAAGATTTTGGACCTAATGTAATATGAATTATATGTCATCCCTCTAATTTTTGAACTCCCGTTCAATTCAAAAATTAATTTTTGAACTCCCGTTCAAAAATTAATGACAATAATTTTACAGATTTTCAGAACGATTATTTCAAGCAAAGAGAAGAGAAGTTGCAAGGACACATTTTATAAAATAAATAAGACGTAAAAAAACACAAAAAGATTTCATAAGTACTGGGTCTCGAACCCGCATTCTCGTGCACTATTTCATGTCGGCTGTACCACAGAGCCAATCGTGCTATACGACAATTGACGAAATACTGTGTTAGTAATATACTTAACTTGACAACATGACACTCGTTTATTTTCAATTCAATGGGAGCTCTACATATGATCGGAGAAAAATCTTAACACCGCGAAGTAGCCGTGAGGACAGCGACATCTCGAAGGGAAAAATTAAGTAATTAGAACTGTAAAACATTCAACATAAGTTATCAGTACCTAGTTATCACTTATTACCTTATTAGTCAGTTTATTGAAAGGCATCTGTCAAACGATTAAAGAGAAAAATGTGAGATGGATGTATGCGATGACAAGGCTGTACTGCTTTCGATGATTGTCAAAACGCTTACCTAAAATTAGTATGGCAACTTTTCATTAAATATTCAACCATATTTATATGCTATAAACGTCCGTTTTCCCATGTTGTTCAGATATATTTGACGCATTGACTGCTTAGATACTACTGGTTTTTTGACAGCTTCAGTAATAATGACTATTTGAAAGTATAGAAATAATTGAATAGCGACTGTCAAGATATTTCTGACTCGTTAAGTGCTCACGTATAAATACAGCCATGACAGTTAACCATTTTTTGATGGTTTAAATGTTGACCTCTCTTTGAGCACCTGGAGCGTATAGCGACTTTTGATGCTGACTGTACTAGAACATTCCGGAGAAATCTTGAATAATCGGTCCAAGGTCCGATTCTAGGAACGGCGACCCCTCGGTTCATGAATGTTCCAGAGCGTCTAGATTGTTTGATGCTCGTTCGACCCGACGACGGGAACATTCCCGAATATGCTGTCCCTTTCTAGTTGTCTCTTTCACACACTTCTCGAACCTTCTCAATCTAGATGTGTCTCTCTAATAGTGCTGTCTCTTTCATTCCTTCGAGAAATGTCGCCATATAATGAAGTGTACTTCAAAGGCCCATAAGGGGTCCTGAAAGAACCTAAAAACGGGTTTTCAGGTTATCTCGCCATCTGATAGAGGCTGTCCTGAAACAGGCTGAAAACATGTTTCAGGCGCCTGAACTAGGGTGAATTTTCAATCTTCTAGTATGTGAAAGAGCCACCTCTGAAACGGCCTGAAATCACTTTTCAGCCTACTGAAAACGCTTCTAAAGCATGGAAAATCAAGTTTGAAGTTTATACCACCGGCGCAACAATAGAAACGTTTTCGCCCCGAAGGGTAGAAAACGTATATTTATACTGTTTGCATCTAAAGATACAGAATCGTACGAGGATGACATTAATGCGACATTAGAAATTGTAATTGAATGGCTTACTAATAATAATTTAAGAATAAATTTAGAGAAGACTAAAATCATGTCATTTAAACAAAGATCAAATAATGCACGTAATTTAAACATATCCTACAAAGGACAGCAAATTGACGAAACTGATGTGACAAAATTTTTAGTATTAAGTGTAGATAATAAGTTGACATGGCGAAATCAAATTGACATTATATGTAAGAAATTGAATCGATTTTCGTATGTATTATATAATTTAAGAAAAATTGACAATGAATCAGTAGTTCTAACAGCCTACCAAGCTTATGTAACTTCGACACTGAGGTACGGCATAATCTTTTGGGCAAATTCTGTTGATAGAGAATTAGCTTTCAGAGCACAGAAGAGATAGAGATTGCGAATATTGACTCTTCCCTGTCTTTATGTGTTTGAGGTTGCAATGTTTGCTAGAATGAATCTTAATTTATTTCAAAGTTTTAAGAGTACGCGCCTTAAGTATAGAATTAATGGAACATTATCAAAAACTGCTCTATATCGGAAAAGCATACTTGGAATGACTCCTAAAATTTACAATAAGGTACCGAAAGGCATTGTAGAAGTAGAAAATACGGTAGTCTTTAAACGAAAATTATTTGATCATCTTGTAAAAAAAGCGTACTACACTACAAATAAGTATTTGTTAGACTGTAATTAATGGAATAGAACCATGTTCGTCCATTAATTACTGCTAAAATTTTGGTTGCCTAACAGCCCAGCATAGTGGTTCTAAAAACTATTATTTAAGATCCTTATGTACTTAGTTACTTACCTATGTTGTACAAATAAGTCATTTTCATTTCATTTTTAGGTTTCAGCCGTAGCTTGAACCACCGCTTCATGGACCTTGCCGGCTCATTCATCAAGGTACTGGCAGACACGGCGCCACCATCGCGCCGCTGCCCGCGCGCTGCTAGTTTATACACACATACACGAAAATACAGCAGGGTGAGTGAGTAATTCATAAGACGTCATCTCAAGTGGTTCAAGCTACGGCTGAAACCTAAATATACGTTTTCTACCCTTCGGGGGGAAAACGTTTCTATTCTACCCCACTACCATACACAAACAAACAACTTACAAACGCACAATCTTCTCCTCTTTATTAAACGAGCGAGCGAAGCGAATGAAGGTCTCCGTTTCAGCTTGGGCAAACAACCGGCCTGGCCGGCTATTCTCTGCAGGTCGCATTTCTCAACCGATTCTCGTGAAATTTTGTGAGCAGGTTCATTAATTATATCCTACAATCTAGGACCTAGATTATTTGCCGATTATTTCTCAATCTTAAAAATAAATGAAAAATACACTAGTAGTATTCGTAAAGATTAGATCTCAATGCGAGCGCGAACAATAATAGCGACAGGTAGCAACCAGCGCAATGTGGTCTCGCTTCTGTTTCGAGCATGCTACAGGGGTAGTACAACCTCATTCATTACAGAAGACCGCAATCCTAATTACTGTGTATATGCACTAGTGTCGTGTTCTTGGCATTTTGGTAGTAATCAAACCGATTAAGGTCGCCAGAGTTAATGAGGACAACCAAGTGGGCTGTTCCTACTTCTATTAATGCTTCACCATGCTGTAATGCTGTTTGATAAATTATGCTTTCTAGTACTCTCGGACAAGGCACGGATGGCTGGAACAAGGCCAGACCGATGCCGTTGGTGCTCGGTGAGGACGGCCAGCGATGAATAACAACCGTTTCAGCCTAGTAGAGTGAGTAGAGACCGTGGTCTACAGAGCCGATGATCCCGGGCAGGGTTGGGCAAAATACCGACTTCAGTGTATTTCAAATACCAAATACTAAATACATTCGAAAAGGTATTTGAAATACAAAATACTAAATACATTGGTGACAGGTATTTCAAATACAAAATACAAAATACTGTGTTTTAAACAATGTATTTAAAATACAAAATACTTTTGGACATAGATATTATAAACATTTTTGGGTATTAAAAATTCCCTATGAATTAGGCCCTATGGAATGGAAGCCTTAGTTTTTATGAATGAAATGTCGAATTTCCTTTCATAAAAACCAAATTTCTGAAAGTACTATCAGACATGTTCCGTCTTGTTGGCGAATGGATGTAACCAGCCAAAGAAAAAAGCCTCTCGACAGGGCCAGAAGAGCATAAGCTCGTATTAAATTTGACGAACATTTTGCGAATGTTTGGGTACCGCTTAAGGAGATTTAGATCTTTCTCTTTCTCGTTCAAAAAGCTCACCAATTCTAACTCCACCGATGTGGCTGGCCTATCACGCGTGTAATCTGCTAAGACGATAAAATCGTCTTCGTCATTTTTGCTTGAACTACTGCCACTTCTTGGAGGTTCCGAAACTTGTTCCAATGTTGTGATCGCAAGGTTTTGTAATCTTTGCCTGTCCTCAGCTGAGCAAGATTCGGGCAGCCATCGCATTTTATATGCTGGGTGTAAGCATGCTGCTAGAATCGCCTCATTAGCCTCAGGTGTGAGTTGTATAAATTTCTCAAATCTGTTTCCCAGCCTTTCTATTAGTTTTGGTACAATGCGACTGAAGTGGCGCAGATTGCTGTCTCGTTGTCTTTCTAGTTTCGTCATAACACTCATCAATGTGGGTAAAAGTTTCCCATAATAGCAATTATAGCTCTGAAGATAGTCAAGAGCTGATGCGATAGGTTTTAAAACCTCCAAAAACTCTTCCAAGTATTCAAACTCTATTGCTGAAAATGTGTTTGGCTTGCCTAACTTTTCAAATAAACCATTCAATGTAGTTTTATATTTCATGAGATGGAGAATAGCATCATAGAGGGAATTCCACCTTGTTGGACATGGGTTTAACAGCTGATGCCCCAGAGTTTCCTGAATTAATTCTGCTGACTTTGGTTTTCTTGACATGTTCCAAAGCAGCGTGCATTTCGCTATTGCAGAATAGTGGATTCTGCTTATAAGAGAATCCCCTCTTATATAATTATTTAAGTCTGTTGTCGCCATCGATTTAAAATACCCTAGATACACCGTCACCTACAAATTCACGCCGAAAAAGTGTCCGACTCGCTTAGTTATAAGTATGCGCGTATAGTAGACACATTAAAGACGTGTAATATACTAAGACCATATTTATAAAAAATAAATACAACTTTATTCCCTACACATAATGTTTTATTTGTTATGCACGCGCTAGGCGGTTGTGACATTACAAAATGCGATGATCGCGCAAGTCGTAAAATTTAACGACCGTCGGCCGTAGGTGTACGAATGTACAGCTTATGTCAAACAGAATTAAGTATAATTCTGTTTACGCTGTGTGGGGATCGTAGCTTCGCGTCTTGTAGGAACAGAGTAAGTGGAGTCGTGTTAAACATTTTTTTTTTCATGTACATATTGTACAGTTTATAAAATTGGTGTGACGCTAATTTCACTATTTTTAGGGTTCCGTACCTTAAAACCAAAAAACGAAATCTTTATAGGATTACTCTATTGTCGTCTGTCCGTCTGTCATAGACAATTTGCTCCGAAACTACCGGACCGATTGAATTGAGATTTGGTAAACATATGTGAGTGAGCCAAAGACGGGTGTTTAACGTAAATAAATTGCTTCTTGGAGGTTCCGAAACTTGTTCCAATGTTGTGATCGCAAGGTTTTGTAATCTTTGCCTGTCCTCAGCTGAGCAAGATTCGGGCAGCCATCGCATTTTATATGCTGGGTGTAAGCATGCTGCTAGAATCGCCTCATTAGCCTCAGGTGTGAGTTGTATAAATTTCTCAAATCTGTTTCCCAGCCTTTCTATTAGTTTTGGTACAATGCGACTGAAGTGGCGCAGATTGCTGTCTCGTTGTCTTTCTAGTTTCGTCATAACACTCATCAATGTGGGTAAAAGTTTCCCATAATAGCAATTATAGCTCTGAAGATAGTCAAGAGCTGATGCGATAGGTTTTAAAACCTCCAAAAACTCTTCCAAGTATTCAAACTCTATTGCTGAAAATGTGTTTGGCTTGCCTAACTTTTCAAATAAACCATTCAATGTAGTTTTATATTTCATGAGATGGAGAATAGCATCATAGAGGGAATTCCACCTTGTTGGACATGGGTTTAACAGCTGATGCCCCAGAGTTTCCTGAATTAATTCTGCTGACTTTGGTTTTCTTGACATGTTCCAAAGCAGCGTGCATTTCGCTATTGCAGAATAGTGGATTCTGCTTATAAGAGAATCCCCTCTTATATAATTATTTAAGTCTGTTGTCGCCATCGATTTAAAATACCCTAGATACACCGTCACCTACAAATTCACGCCGAAAAAGTGTCCGACTCGCTTAGTTATAAGTATGCGCGTATAGTAGACACATTAAAGACGTGTAATATACTAAGACCATATTTATAAAAAATAAATACAACTTTATTCCCTACACATAATGTTTTATTTGTTATGCACGCGCTAGGCGGTTGTGACATTACAAAATGCGATGATCGCGCAAGTCGTAAAATTTAACGACCGTCGGCCGTAGGTGTACGAATGTACAGCTTATGTCAAACAGAATTAAGTATAATTCTGTTTACGCTGTGTGGGGATCGTAGCTTCGCGTCTTGTAGGAACAGAGTAAGTGGAGTCGTGTTAAACATTTTTTTTTTCATGTACATATTGTACAGTTTATAAAATTGGTGTGACGCTAATTTCACTATTTTTAGGGTTCCGTACCTTAAAACCAAAAAACGAAATCTTTATAGGATTACTCTATTGTCGTCTGTCCGTCTGTCATAGACAATTTGCTCCGAAACTACCGGACCGATTGAATTGAGATTTGGTAAACATATGTGAGTGAGCCAAAGACGGGTGTTTAACGTAAATAAATTGCGGAATTGATATTGCGGTCACTTTTGGCCGGTGAAGTTGTCACACGATATAGTTTGCAAGATTTTTATTTTATTTTTATAAAATAAAAATCTTGCAAACTATATCGTGTGACATCTTTGACTTTAAATGAAAGGGCAATCTCAAATATATTTTTTCTATAAATATAAGATAAATAGTTTTGTAGTTATTTAAGAAAATAAACGAACATTGAAAATTTTAGGCCAGTAGTTTTGGAGTAAGAGGGGAGAGTGGAGAGAAAAATAAAACAAAGAACTTATTATTCAAACATATATTTTATGTACCCTGAAACAAGTTTAATTTATTGTATACTTGTCGTTTCGAAGTATTTTTTTTTTTGAATATTTTCTTTTTTACATATATAATGCAGACGAACATCCACATATTTCTGAACTGCTGCTTTTGTCAGCTCATAAATATGGTGAAATTGATCACTTGTATGAGCATCTGTATTTTTAAATAGCGTCACGTGCATTAGACTTCGCAGTATTTGCATCGTTAAAAATTTACCATTGTACCGCCTTAACAATGTACTTCCGCCACTAATTTTAATATGGTGCCTGATGACCTTTTCAGATTCATTGCAAGTTAGGTATAAATCATTAGACGCATAACACAAACCGCCAACATCCTTTATATCCACCAATTTGTGAAACCACTCTTTTTTGGTGGCAAGAAGGTGATTTTTGCAATCATCGCACTTAATCTTTTTCAGCAAATGGTACACAACAAACCCTGAAATGTACCCCACTATTTGGCGAGTGACATCATTTTCTTCACCTCCTAATAATTCAGAGAGATGATTGCAGTTGTTATCGTAGTTGTTCTCAATAGTTTCTTGGTTTCTGCGATTGCCTAAAAATGTTTTTGAAATGTTTTCTTCATTGTCATCCTCATGCCGCAATCCAACAGCGGAATTGTTTATGTTTGCAGTTGACTCACCGCTTAAAATGGGAATGTTTTCCAATGGCAAGCAATTGCCACTGAATTTCTTGCTCAGTTCTAAATGAGCCAACAACTTTTTGTAGGCCGATTTAAACTGCCGCGTGTTGGGATTGTTATTATGGCCGCCTAGGCTTCTGATTTTCCCAAAAAACAGCTCGACATGATCTTGACTAAATTTATATGTAGTCAAAAAGGTCATTTTGTTTGTCTCAATCAGAGTGGAATACAGATACTGTACGCTGTTTATGCACGTGAGCAATCCTATTACGCCTGTGTTTGCCCTGCATTTGTATAAAGGTACCTTTTTGCTCTCGTACACCACTCGTTTCTCTTTATTAACTGTTGTCGTTTTTTTGTACATTACTTTCGTTGTTAAAGAAAGCAAGTACATTTTTGCGTCTGCGCAAAGTTTGAGGACTTTTTCTGCATTTTTTGCATTGAGCGGCGTACTATAACCAAAGTCAGCCATATTCCTGGAATTCAAGACATCGAAGAGATCATTGATCATTTTAATGAACTTGACTGTGGCATCAGAATTCGCGAATTGGTCAATGTTTAGTTCCTTGTCACAAAATTCAATTGCTTTCGCGACGCTGTTGCTCAATAATTGTGTAGCCAGCTTAACCTTCATTACCTCATTTCGGAAATGTATATGCCTGAGCGTCAGTTTGTTCGCTAAGTGCAAACTGTTCTCTTCTTGGAGATTATGTAGAGCCAATATTAATTCCCACTTTATTTCTTTATCATCAGCGTCGTAAATGCATTTTTGTGCCTCCAGTAAATTCCTCATCAGTTTTACCATATGGCAAGCGTCTAAAAACACTGCGATTTCGTTGCCTCCACATGGGTGAGGGAAAGTTGTTTTCAAGTTTTCTTGATTTTCTAGATTACAACCGAGTGTTTTCATGCAATTGATATTTGTCTTGCAGCCGTCAAATGTCAAAGACATAATTTTGACCCCTACATCATGGCATTTCTGAAGTGTTAGCCGGATCATGTTGGACTTCATTTCCCCAGTTAAACTGTGAATGAAAAAATAAGCAACTGGTAGCGTCCAAGACTGGTTTAAAGACACTACTACAAAAACATAGGCTTGAGTTGCTTTTACATCCGAATCATCGTTACCAATACCCATATCCACTAGGCCTTCGAATTTTCGTCCGGTCCAGGCTTTTTGTTGTCTAATAGACATCTCATCAACCACTAACCCGCATAAGAGTGGTTCAGGAGATGTTTTTGCCTTATCAGGCAGTCTTGAAAAAGCCTCTTCTGTAAATCCAGGTTGTGCATTAACATTTTGATACCAACTGAATAGAGTATTGGGGTGTGGCAGATTTTGAGCAAATATATCCCGTAAATATTTGTACGCCGCTGGTGAGTAAAAATGCAGTGTTAATGCAAATTTTCGAAAATCCGGGGATACTTGGACAACGAAATGTTTTTTTTTGCAGTTAATAGTTCTATCACTTTGGCATTAGCCTCGTTAATGTTTTTTGTTAGATCTGTACTTAAACTTTCATCTACGAGCCGTTTACTTTTTAAATCTGACACGATTTCTTTCAAATTCAAATTCCTTTTTATAAGCCTCTTGTTCTTCTTTTTCAAATTTTGAATTTGTTTATTTTTCAAATCAATGGTTTTTTGGCATATTCTAAGGTTCTTTTTGTAATATGATGTCTTGGGAGTATCCAAAACTGAGGTTAATCCCGATGATGTTGGTGATGGTGTACATTGACGGAGTGAATTTAGTTCAATGGGTTCATTTTCTGGTAAAGATTGTGCGTTTTTCCCTGTCGTTGCCATTTTCTGCAATAATAATGTAGGTTGTTATTAATAATAATTTAATTTGCGTGCGTACCATCGACGACACATCTAACTAACCATTCGTAAACTAAAGCCAATCATACTTCAAAGATATAAGGTTGCTCGTAAGTAAAGTAAGTGTGTTACTGTTGCAGTCCACCCACTTCAACGTCATAAAGGAATACCTATATGTATTCGACGTAATCGTATAACGGAAATGTTCACAATGTCCTACAACAACTTATCGTTGTAATCAGAAGGTGGCAAAATAGTTAAACGCGTTTCGTTTTATTCCTCTATTTAATACCAACGTTCAAATCCAATCAAAGCTTTCATTGTCCTAATTAATTTGCATAAATCACTGTTAATTCTTTCGCATTGCGACATAATAATAACACTAACCAACTTCGTTTGTGCTAGAAAAATATCAACGTATAATCATAATTTATATATACCTTTGTTACGAATGATACATTTTACTAATGAATTTAATGTACCTACCTCTGTTTTTGGCTGCTGTATCAACAATATCTCTCTATCAGCGCTCCTATCTAGTTCGTTTGTCAGTGTTTTTGGTATTGCAGTTATGGTCGCTATAGGTTGTCTCGTTGATATATTGACCTGAAAATAAACGGCAATACTGGTTTAAACGCCTGTGTTATTTATACATAATGTAACAAATAATAGTAAACTACTACTTCTGTCCTGTCATTAACAATGGCTTGATTGCAAGGGTAAACTTCAATTCAATACTTACCTCCGAATTGAATTGTGGTCGTAACGACGTGTCAGTAACGCTGGTTGAACTTGGTTCATTCTGAGGTGAACTATGTATCGTAGCTGCGGACGGTACATCCATTTGAGATGGTGTCATTGATACATCCGTCTGGAAAAGATTTGTAATGATTATATTTATTTGCTGACTAGATCACAATATTTTTTGGATGTTGAGATTTGAATTGGATAAAACTTACTTCAACACGTGGAAGGATCCCTGTTTTTACTTTCCGATAGCCTTTTTTTGTATAGTACATATCACTTTCTGCAAAATGGCAAGAACAAACCACGCTAGAATCATTTGGCTTGAAAAATTCTTCGCCCCTTTCGTTAGCTATTTTTTTCCGCCATTTTTCTCTTTCGATTTCATTTTTGGGGAATCTGGAATTATATTTACAATTAACATATTAAATGGCAATTACATTACTTTGTCACCTAATGCGGTCGCCGAACTTTTTTTAACTACATACTTCGGCCAATGATCGTTGTTTTCACAATCATCATTGATCGGATTAGGTAGTGTCATTTTAAGTGAATGACCTGGAACATTGTGCATGACATGGACTTCAGGTTTCATGGTCTCATGGACAGAGACTCATCGGTTGAGGATAGTTCTGTTTTAAACTTTGCAAGATTTAACCCGAACAAACATACATTCATAGATACAATGAAACTTACGTACATAACATACTTACATTACAACTTAATACAAACCGTGTAAAAAACAATGTTTGAGAAATATCAGTCGAATTATAGTAGGCACAGTAGCTATCGGTCATATTTTAATTTTTTTTTCGCTTTGGTCTGAGTAGTTAAAAACATTTTATTCATTTTAATTCCTTAGAAACATACCAACATACCACCAAAGATGTAGGCAACAAAACTACCTTAAAAAAACTAAACAGGCGACTCTATATATTCACTATTTAACTCTGTTCTACTTTATGAATCTTTCGTCTCTTTTAACACGTGAATTGCCACACGCGCGGGAAAGGGACAACCGCGTAAGCGATTTCTTCAAACTATTTTAGAAAAATAATGTTTTTACTTAGTTAAAAGGTAAATTTAGCCGTAAATCCATTACATTATGAAACCTTGAATTAATACTTACCGAAAATACGAAACCCCATCCTTTTTTAAGCTATTTGAAGTATTATTTTTGCACTTTTTCACGGAGCACTTCGGCATGGTGATCTGACGGTGACCGGCGCACGACTGCGAGCGCAATTGTGCTACAACGCGATTTTAGCACAATTGATTCAAGCCGCGCTTGAGGCGTTGTTAGTGTATCTAGGGTATTTTAAATCGATGGTTGTCGCCAACAGGCTTAGGGTGTGACTGGCACATCTCAGATGTCTTGGTAAATACATGTCTCTTGTTTCCAGTTCTTCAGCATTATTGATCAGCAGCACCTCTTCAAATAAGCTGTCACTTGCATCCAAATTTTCCAATTCCATTGCATCTAAAAATAAGAAAAAATATGAGTACAGGTGTATAATACAATGTTAATCTATCAACGTCATACAATTTAAATGTAAATGTAATGTACAAATTATTTGTTTGCACATATAAAATTAAAATATCACCTTCAGGACTTGAGAAATCTGGTACATAATCAGTAATGCCAAATTCTCTGAATGCTTTAACAAAATTAGATCCATTGTCTGTGGTTGTGGAAATCAATTGTTCGTGTTTAAGTCCAAAATCGGATTGGAGACGAAATAGCATTTCAGCAATTTTATCGTATGTGTGAGAACCTTTAAAGCGATTGAATGACAAGACACAGCTCATACGTTCCAGTGTAGCCTCATTGATCTAAAACAAAACATTTTTTTATGGTAATTACTATTTTACATTTTTATTATTATTAGACATAAAACTAAAAAAATACAAATGACTAATGCAACTATTATCGATTAAAATAACTGTCATTACAAATACTTACGTCAAAATTTATATGAGATGACGGTTATCTCAATCGACCTCTTATCGCGGTTTGATAATGATAATACATTTTTACGTAATTTATTGAAACTATACGCTAAAAAAAGGAACTTAATTTCGATTGTCCAGTGTGCCCTTGTATTCGCAGATAGAAATCTGCTTTCACTACGTAAACTACGTTTACCTGTCGTATCTACGAATACGTGTGCACCTTCAAAAGACAGGCCAATTAATAAATTTAAGTGTGTTGTGTATGACAACAATTTAATTTTGAATGGTATGGTGGAAAGGGAAGGAACTTATTATACTTATACACAGTCATACTTAACAAATATTGCCAATTAATTAATTTCTAATAGACAGGTAAAACTGTATTAATATCGAATTTTGAAAATATTCTTAAACATACAATATAAATGCTGAACATACCCAATGTGCTGTTACACCAAGAAAGCTTCGGGTTTTTGTAGACCATATGTCTGCTGTTGTGGATACATAGTCCAATTTACTGAAAATACCTATAAGTTTATCTGTTACAGCTTTTTGGGAAGTTTCAATTTTTCTGCCTAATGTTCTTCTGGACATAACATGAAGCTTTTCAGATATGTCAGTAAACATCTTTACGAAGTTAGGATCATCTACAGTACTTAGTGGTCTCATACTGTTGACAACATAGTTAACTATGTTATTATCTAGCTTTTGTTGCACTGAATGTTCTTTTTGTGATTTGAAGCCTGATATATCAAATTTCGTTTGTGTTAGATTTTTCTCATTGCCAGTTTTCTGTGTTTTTGGTCTTTTTCCTGGGGTATTCTCTTTATCTTTCTCATATTGTATTAGTGCATCTAGATGTTTTCGCTAGAAAAGCATATACAACACATTATAACAAATAAAATAATATGATTGGACTGAGGTAAAAGTGGCAAGACCCATACCATACAATACTCTAATCTATTTCATGGTTTTGTGTTAATTATAGATTTGGTGGATTATATTATGCACTTTTTAACTTCAAAAATGTTTAAATAGTTGTTCAAAAGTAACATGTTTTCTATAGATAATATACAGTAGCAGAATAAAGTCCAGTATAATGGTGCAGTTAATATGGAGAATGACAAACTTTGAAACATGTAAAAAAAATATGGTCAAAGTACTGAAGTATGATTTCTTTTTTGGCAAATAGAACATCATTTGCTCATTAATTTAAAACAATGTCATCCACACTCATGTCCTATATAGAACTAGAATAATTTAAAAAAAATCATACACTATGGACCTGACAAACAAGGACATGGTAAGTGAAACATGAGGCCCATGGTCATATGCAACTCTGAGGACTAAGATAGAATGCCTCAATACCTGTGCCCTAATAACAACTATATTTTTAGCAGTTTTCATACAGATCCTAATTATTTCACTTCAAATACTTGAGAATATGATAGATTTATTTCCGCTATTGTATAATGTATAACCATAAAACATACTAATATAACACAGTACCTAGTTTGCAAAATAATGCAGTAGCCCTTAAATAATCTGCCAAGAATGTTGACATGCTAAGTGGATATATGGGTTGGATTGGATAGCTTCCTATATTACTTTAAAACAATAGACTTCTAGACAATATTAATAGTATAGATAATCAAAACTATATAGGCTGTTTTATTTACTTTTATAATTGCCTATATATATCATATTATACACACTACAACTTCATTCATTACTAATCTCATCAGTACAGAAACAGCTATTTAAACATTGGTACTTTGATAAAATTTTTACTTACAAGTACTTAAGCAACACATTACAAACTGTTTTATAGTTATTTTTTAGTTACTTGGAAGAGGAGAATAACAACATTAATATCAAGGCATATAAGACGACTTTTAATTCACTTCTTGTCTTCACTGACTTACCTTCAAATGCAGTTTAAAATTGCTGGTAGCCTTAAAACTACCTTTGATTACTGTCTGGCATTGCATACACGATGCTTCAACTTTTTCACTGGCCGCATTGGAGTCACTCGTCACTTTGAAATACTTGTCGGTTAAAATTAGTGGAAAAGTTGTTAAACGATCACTGGAACCACCGCTGTTATCATTGTCAACACTGCCTCGTTCCCCGCGGGATGTTGATGCCACAGGAGAGGAGCGTGAATTTGACTCCATCATACTCGTATAAGTAATTGCCGATAATCATAAACTTTTTTATCTAAGATGTATTAAATTTCCAGTTTCCACTCCACTAAACACTTTAACGTAAATACCGCGAAAGTGAATTGACCAGATATGACACTAATGACACTTGACGTTAACGTTTGACGTTGACACTCAGTCAGTGTTGCTATTGTTACGTTACGATCACAGTGACGTAACTAAAGAGGCTATCACAGTGACGTAACTAAAGAGGCTATCACATGACAGGACATGATTCAAAATCATCAAATAAAATGTATTTTGAACAGATGTATTTTGAAATCTTAAGTATTTCAAATACAAAATACTAAATACATGTGAGTGTGGTATTTGAAATATCAAATACAAAATACTTGTCCATGCAGTATTTGAAATACAAATACAAAATACGTATTTGTATTTCAAATACGTATTTCAAATACATGTAATTGAAATACTGCCCAACCCTGATCCCGGGTCCAAATCCCGCCCTTCGTTCGAAATATCGTTCCGTTCGAATATTTGTCCTTGCTTACGGCAAATATTTGTTTAACCAACTTCACTATTTTGTTTCTGAATCTGGAACGTTTTCTATATATATAGAAAACGTATTTTAACATCTTTTGTTAATAATGCCACGTCAACGAAGGCATATGGATACCATTACTGCCACCAGAGCCGTTACATTGATTGCTGAAGGTCATTCACAGCGGTCTGTAGCTTTTGCGTTGGGTTTCTCTCGCCGAGCCATCAAAAATGTGTGGGATCGGTTCCAAGAGACTGGCAGTGTTGCAAGAAGGCCTGGATCGGGCAGGGTGCGAGCGACTACGGCACAAGAGGATCGCTACATCCGATTGAGTGCCCGTCGAGAGCGCTCTGTGACGGCACGTAAGTTACAAAATCGCCTACGGTTGACAACGGGGACTCGTGTTAGTGACCAAACGATACGTAATCGACTGCATGAAGACCAGCAAAGGTCCAGACGCCGAGTAGTACGAATTCCTTTATCTAGGGTTCAATAAGTTTTTGCCGCGAACATTCAGATTGGAGCATGAATCAATGGGGTATGGTGCTCTTCACAGATGAGTGTAAAGTGAAGCTTTGTAGTGATGATCGGCGGATTAGAGTATGGAGACGACAGGGTGAGAGATTTTCCGATGTCTGCATCAAGGAAATTGACCGCTTTGGAGGTAGACTTCCGTTTACGAAATCCAAATTTATTGGTATTCAAAATTTCATATCTGTCAAGGAAGTGAAGCAATCGTCTGTATAGAACTTTTTCGTATATTTGAGACAGTATGAAACATTAATAGATCTTTTATATACACAAAACAATGATTAAATGATTATGATTATATATATATATATAAGTATTTGTATCTATTCAATATATCGTCATCTAGTACCCAACGTCCCAAACCCATAACACAAGCCATATGGAGCTTACTGTTGTGTAGACTCGGCACGTTCAAGAGTGAATCATCTTTAACTCGTTCAGAAATGCCAACATATTTAGACCTAAGATATAATCCCTTAATAGTTACCATTGTCATTTCTGTCTCCCGCGACCTCGGCGCAGGACCAGTGTGCACTGCAGTGTCGCCCCCTGCTGTGGTTGCAGATCGCCGGTGGCTGGGTTTTTATGCCGGTACCTGTAATACAGTGATTTACTCATATTGACCGATTGTATATTATGTTCGAAGAGATCTTATAGACGATAAAAAAGGAAAGCCAGAGTTGTCTCATAATTTTAGTCTCAGTAAAAAGCGGACTCGAACGGATATATTTGAACGATAGACCCTTAGCTGCAATAGTACGTCGCGCTCGTCGTACACGGAAAAAAAAACTGGTAACCGAAACCAGAATTTAGTTTCGATTACCAGAATTTTTAGTTGCATATGTGACAACTATCAAAATAGTTAACTCAACGGTTCACTTATAGTAAAAAAAATTAGTATAAACAAATATGCATGTAGTGAGAATAGCAATCCATATAGTAAATATTAGGATTCAAAATTGTAACCTGTAAATAATGTTATTGTTCACTTAACTACAGTATTTCGTGCCAGTTACTTAATATATGTTACCTCAACCACACAGCCTTGTATCGTAAACTATATTTTTTGATATTTACTACATGTGTTTTTGTATCCTCCACGTTAGTTTTGTGGTATCTAATTTAATATTTGGTTGTATCAACAGTGTTGTTTCGTAGTATGTACATGTTGCTTTGTACTACGCACTATGTTGTTTTGTAATAGGTACAATATTTATTTGTTTTAGGTACTATTCTACATGGTAATATGTACTTTATTGCTTTCTAGTACTTACTATACTTGTTAAGAATTGTCATTGGAAGCGTGTGTAGGCGCCTTCATATCCGTTGACGGAGTTCCAAGAAGACCTGCTAACTAAAGAAATTGACGAAGCTGAAGACTACGTTAGCAGGTTTGTCAAATTTAAGCAGAAGTATTACGAATTAAAACCGAAAGAAATACTAAGAGAAGTGAATTTGACAGCCGTACTAAAGGAAGAGAAAAGAAATTACAAGCTTCCGCTAATTGAAATTAAAAAATACACATCATGTAGACAGTTCAGAAAAATCCACGAAGACCAAAAAATTATGGATGAAGATAAATTTCAATACCTAATACAATGTTTGCATGAAGACTCGAACGCTCGGACCTTGGTAGAAAGCTTCCCGCCGCACACTGGGCTGAAAATCGGCTTTCATAGACATAGGAATCGAAGTTAACATTTTAAAGTTTTTGTGCTTGAAATGGCTTATGCTTGCCATTATTATGCTAAATTATGATCCTGGCGTGATTTAGCACTAAAACGTATGAGTTATAATTTTTTTCCGAAAAAATGTATGGAGCTATAACGAAAAAACTGGATATCTCGGGAACCGCAAAAAAAACACTAATATCCTTACAGCTGGTTATATTACTAATTATTCCTGATTTTTTGACATACTACATATTTCAGTCTAAAGTGCGGTTTTTTTTTTTAAATCGGCGAAATTTTTAATTCTTTTTGTTCGTTCCGGACGTCCTAATTTAAAGATTAAACACAGAAATATGTATGTTTCGCATTTTCAATAAAGGGTGAGTCATATTTAATCAAATTGCTAGTATTTTTTTTACATAGGTTAGTATTATTTACATAAAAAAAAAAACAAATATTGACAGAACTATAACAACTTTAAAGAAAAACAAATAATAAACAAGTAAAGTATAAAAAGAACACCATAACCTTACAATATGTCTTTATTTTTAATTTATTCTTCTAAATCACTGTCTTCTGAATCTAATTCAGTCAGGTTCTGCGTCACACGCACCTAAAACCTCAATTTGGGGTTCCTCTAATTTAAGTAGGTCTATCGTTTCTATAAAAAACGCCTGTTTCTTCTTTGCATCCAGGGTCGGTCTCATTGCAGTAATTAGAGGATCGGAGGATAAAATAAGCATGTTGAGAATATCCTCGTTGGATGCTTGTCTGCTTTTCTTCCTGGAGTTATGTTCCCTGAACATCCTAAAATCTTTATTTCGGGCTTCTGAAGCTTCTTCCGAGAGACTTCCAATAGGTACAATGGCATTGCTGGCGATGATATCAGCTCCGTGAATTAGCAATTTATGCACGGTTGATGGCATGTAGTACCAATCATACAACTCTACGTACTTTTTAGCCGTCTCCAAGGCATACTCTCTAAAATTCGAAACAGCAACATGTTCCCCGGATGTTATTGCTTGCAGTATCACGGCAAATCTGCGTACGAGCTCTTCATTCAATCCGGTTATTGCAGCAGTTTTTTCTGGATTCCGGAAAAATCTTCTTGCTGTATTCCCATCGTTTGTGGTCCCCGAACCTTGCTTCACAATATCAATCAAAAGGTTTAGCTCTTCTTTAAATCGATCTTGAATTGTTTTCTTTGTCTCGTTCATAATTTTTTTATGTTCGTCTCCCTTTGCAGCCCATTTCTTGAAGACGAGTCTGTACGAAATGTGTAGGAGACATTCCATTGAATTGATGCGGGCATGCAGTGGTGACAATCCAAATTCGTACAACTCAGTGGCTATTGTCTTTGATGTAACAGAATTTATGCGATTCATTTCTGTTGGCTTAGCCAAACATAAATAGCATGTAGCATTTGACCTAGCTGCAGAAAGGTATGTACAAATTTTCCCATCAATCATCGTCATTTTCAGGGCATGATGTATCTTACAAGTATTGTATCCCGTAGGGAGTAGAGCTTTAATTTCTTCTTCTATCTTTCCTTTTTGCTCAAGTACGACTGCTTCACTTTCTTTCACAAATCTGAACATCAATGGGCGACAATAGGAGGGTGAGCAAGGTTTTGGATTCGTCCATACAATGTCTTTTCCAGAAACCAACTTAAGTGGTACTAAAGATGTCATGAATATGCTCGAGTCATCTTGTTCGCCTTCCATTTTCTGCTTATATCTGCTTTGACTAGAAGCACCACCAAAACCCCACTTAGATATTAGCGTCAGCTGTTTGTTTTCTACATTGCTTGATAATCCATCCAGTATCCTCTTCGTTGTTAAATCAAGTAAAGCTTGAAGTTTAATTTCAGCTGATGAATCCGTTATAGTTATGGTTGACTTCGGAGGATAGCACTGTAATTTGGCCGATTGTATCTTGTAGTAAGACGGATAAAGCTTCTGGGCACCTTCTCGAATAGCAGTCTCCCTTAAAGTGATGTATTGCCATTTACTTAGTTTTAATGAAATGAAAAGTCCGAGTGCTTTTTCTGGTGTAAATACAGCGGAGCAATTCGGCTTCTTGATCATTCTACATATGTTTGTAGCAATTTCTGGGTTTTTAAGCATGTGTTCAATCACAGATGCGATATCATCTCGACCATCCTCTTTCAAAAGTTGTGCCGCTGTAAAAGCCAACTCAGTTGAGTTTTCATCTTTATGACTGTCAGACCTTCTCTTCTTTTGCTTGTTTGATAGGTCTTCGAAGGCTTTTCTTGGGTGCTTTGTCATTGTCCCAATTGAAGATGATGATGTTGAACATTCTGGAGAGGTAAGTTCGGTGCTGGTTGATGTCGCAGAATACTCCAAACAAGTAGACTCTTCTTGTAGTTCAGGCATAAGAAGATTGGTTTGTACATAGCTGGGCCAATCAACATCTTTTTGGAGCCAATTTTCGTAGTTTTTTCTGAAGTCCTTGGTGTTTCTCTTACATTTCTTCCATCTCCATTCAGCAGATCGGGTGAATCTTCGACAAAATTCTTTGAGGGTGACACTGTCTTCTTCTGATAGGCTAGAGCCTAACTGGACTCCAACTGCTTCGAATAATAATCCATCATTAAAAGAAGGACTCCCGCTTTGTAAAATAACAAATAAGTCCAAGTTGGTACAAAAACTAAACATATTTTTGTATGGTTACAATTTCGAAAATTAATAAAAATATATAATTAGATGTTAACAGTTGCGTACAAGACTTTGTAGTGATTTTGTCACATAGACGTTCGATGCTTTTATTCTTGTGTACTAATTATGGTGCTTTAATCACCAGTGACCTTTCTATTATGCTATTTGCTTATCAGAAGTCATTGCTAAGACGTATTACAAGTAATTTACTTATTATTGCTATGATCATTATCATTACTAATTGATGCAATCTCGTAAGTATGTCCAATTAGATATCGTTATTCCTCATTACCGCAGAAAATAAAACGAAAAATATATTTTAAGACGTAACATGAGCTCGGAAATCCTTTTGGTTTTATGTCAATGTATAGTTTTTCATAATTTGAGTAAATTAGATACAAAACATACATATTTCTATCTTTTATGTTTAAAGTAAGAAAAAAATATTAAAAATTACGTCGATTTTTAAAAAAAAAACCGCACCCATGACTGAAATATGTAGTAAGTCAAAAAATCTGGAATAATTAGTAATATAACCAGCTGTAAGGATATTTGTGTTTTTTTTGCGGTTCCCGAGATATCCAGTTTTTTTCGGAAAAAAATTATAACTCATACGTTTTTTTTGCTAAATCACGCCAGGATCAGAATTTAGCATAATAATGGCAAGCATAAGCCATTTCAAGCACAAAAACTTTAAAATGTTAACTTCGATTCCTATGTCTATGAAAGCCGATTTTCAGCCCAGTGTGCGCCGTCAGCGGAAAACTACCCGAAGGCAGTGGAGCAGTTAAGGAGCCGCTACGGCCGGGAAGAAATGCTGGTAGAAGTGTACATCAGGGAGTTGTTAAGTATGGTGCTTGCACAAGCTAAGGGTGAGCTTGTGTTAGACCTAAGATCCTTATATGACAAGATTAGTACATACTTACATGCTTTAGAGACTTTGAAAGTGACAAAAGATAGGTATGATGCCATGTTGTTCCCGTTAATAGAATCTGCTATGCCTGAGCAGATTCTGATTGCTTGGAGCAGAGCACAACTTCAAATTAAACAGGAACGGCAAGGCTCAGAGCGATTGGCACAACTTTTAAAATTCTTGGGTAATGAGGTAGAGGCAGAGGAGAGGATTAGGCTAGCGAGAGCAGAATTCAGTCAGGGCTCTAACTTAGCATCCACCAGGTGTCCCACTGCAGCGTGCCTTACAACAAAAATATCAAAAGAAACTTGTTTTTTTGTGACAGGGATAATCGTACATCAAATGAATGTAATAGAGCTGCGGGATTATCTCTGGACGAAAAGAAGGAAATAATTAAAAAGAAAGGGGGCTGTTATGTATGTTTAAAGCGGGGGCATGTGGCAAAGCAGTGCAAGGCATTTCTGAAATGCCTGGCATGTAAGCGAAGACATTTAGTAGTATTATGTCCAGACTTACATAGCCCAAAGGATAAAGAAGTGTCACAAGTGATAACCAAAAAGCCAAATGAAAATGTTACTTTGTGCCAAGACAAATTAACCACTTTGTTACAAACTTTAATTGCAGTTGTAGAACAAGGTGGTAAGAAAAAGAAGGTAAGAATTCTACTGGACAGTGGATCCCAACGGTCATACATAAGGAAGAGCTTGGCAGAGGAGCTGAATCTTCAGGTAATAGGTCAAGAAGAATATGGGCACACCTTATTTGGAGGACTAGAGACAAAACCAAAGGTCTACAGTAAATGCTAATTTAAGGTGAGTTCACTTGACAGTTCATTTAGTATGACTATGCAGGCACTTGCTCTCAAAAGTGCACTTTGTGGTTATTTGCCTAAGGTGAAGGATAAGAAAATTATGCAGAAACTTCACAACTTAAAAGTGCAGCTGTCAGACAAAGAAAGTGACATTATAGACATTATAGGATCTGATTATATGGGTGCAATATTAACGGGCACAATGGTTCATGTAGAGAATAATTTGTGTGCCACAAAAACAAAACTTGGGTGGACACTCAAAGGCCCTACAACAGGTGCTTACAGCTCTACGGTAATTCAAACCTGTCTCTCACAAACAAACAATATAACAGACTTGTGGAACATAGAGCTCTTAGGAATTAAAGACCCACAAGAAAAGAAAGAGCAGGATGAAATATTAAAAAGTTTCAATGATAACATTTCAGAGACCGAGACTGGCAGATATGAAGTGAACCTGTTGTGGAAGGATGACATTCCAGAATTGAAGCCGAACTATGATCAAGCATTTAAGAGGCTCCAGACAACATCAAAGAAGCTTGTGCGAACAGGAAATATGCAGATATATGATGAGGTGTTCCGAGAATGGATAGCGGAAGGCATAATCTAAGAAGTCAAAGATGATAATAAAAATAAAGGTCACTACCTCTCTCACAAACCAGTCTTCAAGATGTCTAGCAACACGACGAAGGTCAGGCCTGTTTTCGATGCTTCAATGAAAGATGAGAATGGATGGTCATTAAATGACTGTATGGACAAAGGGTTAAATTTAATTGAATTCATACCCAAGTTACTAATCTTATTTAGAAAGAGCACTTACGCTATCACATCTGATATAAAGAAAGCTTTCTTGAATATATCTGTGAAAGAAGAAGACAGAGATTACCTCAAATTCCTTTGGTGGAAAAATACAGAGCGGTGTGAAAAAGTAGTGACATCCCAGCATCAGACATTGGTGTTTGGATTGACTTGTAGCCCTTTCATTCTAGCGGCCATAGTAAAATACCATTTGGAAAATACCCCTGAGAAATACAAAGAAACAGCACAGAAGCTGAAAGAATCATTCTATGTTGATAACTGTGTAAGAAGTGTTGAAAGTGAAGAACAAATGGACAAATTTATTTTAGAATCGAAAGAGTTGATGGACATGGGTAAATTTGATTTGAGAGAATGGGTAACGGCTCCAAAAAGAATAGATGACACAATAACAGTTCCAGTTTTAGGTATGATATGGAATACTATTCAAGATGACTGGCAGTGCGGTGTGAATTTGAAACATGAAATAAACGACAAGATAACAAAGAGACAGCTGCTTTCTGTTACACAACAAGTATTTGACCCACTGGGATTAGTATCTCCTGTTACACTGATACCTAAACTTATTACACAGAAGGCTTGGTTGAGTACCACAGGCTGGGATCAACAAATCCCAGAAGAATTGAAAGAGGATTTCATGAAATGGTTAAGCACACTACACTTTATTAATGAATGTAGATTCCCAAGACGCTTGACGAATGCGCCATGTGACACAAGCGTCCATGTAATGTGTGACGCGAGTAAAGACGCGTTTGCAGGGTGCATATTCTTACGTACTCGACATGCCAATCAGGTCAGTGTTCAATTAGTATTAGCGAAGAGTAGAGTGTCACCTACAAAAAGGAAAATGAGTCTTCCGAGACTTGAATTGATGGGCGCTTTGATCGCTTCGAGACTGTTCATTGAAGTTATGGATTCTGGACTGCTCTCCGACTGTAAAAACTACGAAGTTTTCTGTTGGACAGATTCAGCTGTCGCCAATACAGGCGTGGCTGAAACGTCAGAAGTCTTGGAAACCGTCCGTAAGCAACAGGGTCTCGGAGATTTGTAAGAACACTAAGAAGGAAAACTGGTACCACTTACCTGGGAATGCCAACCCGGCTGACCTACCCTCTCGCGGCTGCGACGCGAAGTACCTGATGGAGAGTCGCTGGTGGGAAGGCCCACAATGACTAAAGCTAGAAAAAGATGAGTGGCCAAAATCAGACATCAATGATATAGCTATAGATGAGAACGCTGTGTATAACGAGGAAATAAAGAAAACGGCAACAAACTTTGACACGAATTCACCAGCTTTCAGTGAGAGATTGTTGTATTTTTCTAAATACAACAAAATAGTGAGACTTGTTGCATGGCTATTACGAATGAATCCAACAATGAGAACAATGAGACGGCGATTCTCCCCGAGAAAAGAAGACATAGGAAATGAAGAATACAAAAATGCTGAGCAAGTTTTGATAAGGTTGGTACAAAAAGAAAACTTAGAAAATAAAGCCAATATACCAAAAAACTTATGCACCATGATAGATAAAAATGGCATAATAAATGTGAAGACAAGGCTAGATTTCAGCAATGAGAGTAAAGATTTTATTTGTCCAATACTGCTACCAGGAAAATGTGAAATTGTACAACGACTCGTTTTACACCGACATCTAATGTTAAATCATGCAGGTACGTTAACAATGATGACAGATTTGAGAAATACCTATTGGATACTGAACATAAGACGCTTGGCAAAGAAAATTGTAGCACGATGCATTATATGCAAAAGGTACAAATGTAAGACTTACAGTGTACCAGAATCTCCGCTACCGACAGACCGAACACACGCTATATCAGTATTCCAAGTAACGGGTATTGATCTGGCAGGGCCTCTGTACCTAATGGACAAACAAAAATGTTGGATTGTGCTATTTACCTGTGCGTACAGAGCCATACACCTAGAATTGGTGGAATCACTGTCCACTGCTAGCTTCATTATGGCCTTAAGGAGATTTTTAGCAAGGAGAGTAATCGACTAATCCTAAAAACTAGAGCGCTGAACATTCACAAGAGAATAACCCCCTTATTCATAAAACTTAAAATGCCTCTGCTAAATAAAATGTGCTTTGTCCCTTTCTTACGAACACAAATGTCAAAGTGACAGATAAGGACAAACGATTTTTAACGCCATTCTAGTTAAAACAGGCTTGAAGTACGTTTATGAATACGGCCGTAAGGCGCCTACACACGCTTCCAATGACAATTCTTAACATCCTCCCACGGACGAAGATTAGGCAATTAACATAATACTTCAAGACATTACTAACATGGTAATACAACAATCACTTATAATAAAGACCAAGATTTTAACATATCACATTAATTACCTTATGAATTAATCTACAACTGCTTTATTTACAAGCTCACAAAACTTTCAAAATGTAATCAAGTAAGGTATCCAGGAGTTACTTCTACTAATACTAAATCTCCTAAGGCCGAACAGCGTCCAAGCGTACAACTGCCGAGCACAAAGGGGAGCCTAAGTTATAACTTAGATTATTCTAAAAGTCAAGAAGGTCCGCAAAGGTCCAATATGGTACACTATGCATACACAGCTCAACACCTAGCTAATTCTCGCTTCAACATTGGTAAGTGCCTCGGGTCATTAAATCAGGAAAAATCTTAATAGCGCGATGTACAATTTAGTATGGGCGAGTTACGGACGTAACAGCGACATCTACCATGAGATTGAGTAAACACATTAAATTCATTAGCATGCCCGAGGTATGACTTTAAACTATGGGGATACATTCTATATATTATTTACAACACGTTACATGATGTGCTGTATTTTTACAGGCTTCAGGACCGAGTAATATTGGGTCTCCTAGCGCCATCTAGTTGCGTGTTGATGAGCTACATTATATTGAATTGTCTAGATTCCATTAGTCCCGTTTTACACATTCTCATCGTTATCTTAAAAATCTAGTCAATGCAAAACACAAGGATTCATATTTTAAAAGCAATGGGAAAGGCAAAGTTTGGTTGTCGCTTGTGTTGATTTTGAGGACACCTGGCGCCATCTAGTCGTGCTAAGAGTAACTAATCTTACAAACTATGTAAAATGGGGTCTTCGTGTTTCAATCTCCCCCTCTGGAACTGCAGACGACCCGGCAAGGTGACAGGAGAATCTTCACTGGGTTTGTATTATTTTCTTTGGTCGACCACGTTTGCTCGTCGTGGTCTTTGCGATGGGCACAGGAGTGACCTTTCTTGGCCTCCCTCTCTTACGTAGGGGTTGTACAGGTATTGGCAAGGTTGCATCGTCGCTACTCTGGTAAGGACTCAGGTCCTTCGCGTGGTATATCCCGACTGATTCGTCAGGTCTTCCAGGGGTGGCTACAATGTATGTGGAGGCACCAATACGTTCCTTTATCAGGTAAGGTCCATCTCGGCGGGGTGCGAATTTGGCACTGACTCCTTTAGCCGCGTTACTTAAGGTATGCGTGGTGACCAGCACCAGGTCATTCTTCTCGTATGTTGGAGTTTCCCTCCGATTTTTATCAGCAACTTCTTTCCTTAGCTCCTCTTTTATTTCTCGGGCTTCTCTAGCTTTCTTTAGCGTATCAGCCATTTGGAGAAGCTTCGGGGTGATTTCAGGTACAAAGTTTTCGGACACTATCACTTTACGTAGGTCTTTCTCGTTATCGTCTGGGGTCCTGAGTTCCCGTGCGAAGGTTAGATACGCCGGGGTGTACCCGGTAACGAGACTGTTGGCTGTATTCATCGCGAACCTTATGGCAGGTAATTTCTCGTCCCAGTTAGCATGGTCTTCCTGGACTAATATGGCTAATTGCACCTTTAGGTCGCGGTTTTTTCGTTCCACCGGGTTAGCCGCTGGATGGTAGACGGGTGTGAACTGATGCTTAAGTCCTAAACAGAAAGTGACCTGTTGCATAGTTGCGCTTACAAATTGCGGCCCATTGTCACTTATGAGCCTGCGTGGGAGCCCGTAGCGGAGGAAAATCTCATTCACCAATAGGGTAGCGCAATTTTCCGCGTTGGCCGTCTGTAGATGGAACAGCTCCACCCAGCCAGTGGCTACATCTTCCACGACAAAAATCCATATGTTTCCTCTCTTTGTAGCGGGCAGAGGACCAAACAGGTCGAAAGCTACCACCTCGAAACGTTGGTTCAAAGTCGTTGTCTGGAGTAAACCAGCAGGCTTCAGGTTGGTGGGTTTGTATCTCTGGCAGGGCAAACAGTTTTTAACGTAGGATTCTATATACTTGCGCATGCCTTTCCAATAGTACCTTCCGGCTATCCGCTGGTATGTCTTCTCTGCGCCATAGTGTCCGGCGAGAGGGTGGTCGTGGTATGTCGTCAATACATTCGCCCATTCACTCTGTGGCACCACTAGCTGCGCGTCCTCGCACTCCTCGTTAGGGTTGTATCTGTATAATAAGCCGTTGTTTAGCAGGTAACCTTTAGTACTCCAGTACACGGCATTTTCGCTTTCAACACTCTCCAAAGCTCGTATAATTTTCGCAACGTATTCATCTCGCAATTGCTCCTGGCGTATCTCCGCCAGAAGCCAGAAGAAGCACCCTCCAACGAGCTTTGCCTTTCGACGCTGAATTACCTTCGGAGTGTGAAGCAGTCCCATACAAGCTGATACCGTTGACCATTGATGACCTGCCAGTTGTACCTTCTCGCAAGAGGACCTTATTCGATGGCTATTCCCCTAGATTTGTGGATGCTATGTACAATGACGCTCAACAAACTTTCCTGACGTCGGAAGTTGAGTTGTCACCACGCTCACTGGGATTGTTTCCAGAGCCGAGTAGAACCGGCATAAATTCATTGGAGATAAAGGCTGCGCAATCCCACTTGCTAAGTGACAATCAGAAGGGACGATTAAAGCTTCTGTTGCAAGACAACGAGCAAGTGTTTCAGTTCAACAAGGAGCCAACTACCATGACGGAGCACTTTATACAAACAACAGAACATGGCCCAATCTCTGTTCCACCTTACCGACTCTCGCCGCCACGTCAGGAAATATTGAAGAGGGAGATACAGAAGATGTTGGATGAGAAGGTAATCGAACCATGTTTCTCTGCATGGGCAGCTCCCGTGGTTATGGTACCCAAAAAAGATGGCAGTACTCGGGTATGCGTTGACTATCGACGTCTGAATGCAATTACGGTACCCGATGCTTACCCGATACCTAGGATTGACGACCTGCTACACGCTGCAAAGCCCAGTGCCTTCATGACCACCCTCGACCTCCGAGCGGGATACTGGCAAGTTAAGGTCAAAGATGAAGACCAGGACAAGACTGCGTTTATCACGCCGTTTGGGATATATCGGTTCAAAAGGATGCCTTTCGGTTTACGCAACGCACCCGCGACCTTCCAACGATTAATCGATCGAGTCCGGGTGAGCCTGCAAACAATAAAAATGTTGGCATACCTAGATGACCTCATCATCTTTTCGGATAGTTTTGAAACCCATTTATCCGACTTGGACAAGATATTCAAAAGGTTCAAGGAAATCAACCTGAGCGTAAACCTAGACAAATGTAATTTCTGCTGTGAAACCGTCAAATACTTAAGGCACCTCATAACCCCCGCAGGACTACAAGTCGATCCACAGAAAGTTGCTGCCATAACACAAATGCCCGCTCCAGGGAATCTGCAACAGCTGCTCTCCTTCTTACAAACATGTTCCTGGTACAGGCGATTTATCCCGAATTTTGCAAAGATAAGTGAACCGTTGACACGCCTAACCAAAAAGAATCAGACTTGGCAGTGGGGAAATGAGCAAGAAGAAGCCTTCTGTACACTGAAGACTGGCCTCACAACCACGCCGGTCCTCAAACGCCTAATTTGCAACCGAAGATGTTGCAACAACGCACAACTGTTTGTTGTGCGTACTGTACTACTTGGTAATATATACTATATTGCTTTTAAGTACTTTTTAAGTGCTTCTAATTCTGTACCTACTCAGTAGGTACAACATGAAATCAAGAAATGATGATCTCGACTTAGGGCCCCCCATACTACCGGCGTCTTGTGAACGTATTCATATAAAATTGTGCGTTGCGTCGACGCAACGCACAATTTTGTATGAAAACGTTCACAAGACGCCAGTAGTATGGGGGGGGCCATAGACTTACATCTAGCGTAATATAAATATTATTGTACTTTCATCAATATTTAGAAATAATTGATTTACATTATGTAGCGAAGGCTACATACATTTGTGCCGAAATTGTAGGCATGTTTTTCTGAATCGATTTTCATATAAACTAACATAGTCTCGTTGTGGAGAGGTACAGGGAAAGATTACTGACCTTCCAAATACTTAAGTTAAAGCCGCATTAGCGGTCAATACGTCGCACAACGGCTCCAGTAACCCCAAGATAGACACACATGGTTGGTAAACTTCACACACACATTTCAATGGCTTCCTAGCATAGAAACCCAACTTCAGGCATACCAAAATCATCGCCGCGAAAAGGCGCATACATTTATAATAACTATTTCATAAATCATTCCAAATTCAGGGAAATTAATTCTTAAATAAACTGAACTTAAATTGACGGTAAATAAACATAAAACTCTGACAGCTATCTTGAATTACGGTCCGTTTCGCGCTTTTTATTTCTAGGAATTGGATTGATGTCACTTGTTTAAAGGTATTAATAGTAGTTAATAACTAACTCAAAAAAACTACTACTCGAAGTAATTTATATTTTATATAAAAATATAATCAATTAAATTAACGCTGATTTGCAACGTGTAGATTTAGAAGTAGCGTTTCACCTCCAAGCGCGAATTGGAGCGTAGTCTTCAGATTAGACGAGACATTTTGACAGACGACAGAGTCTTCTGGAACGCGAGACGATACGCAGCTCATGCGCAAGAAATCGCGAGGGTTTCCAAATAACGTGGGAATTCATCCTAGTTTATCCGACATGTGGTAGATTGGGCCACAGAAGGTTGTGGGCAGTGGTTGTTTAGTTTAAGCAGTGTGTGGGTGCGGTGATGTGCATCGTATGTGCGCGTGTCGCGCTATTGGCGCCATAAGGGCGCTCAAATATCTTCACCGTAGGCTGCGAGCTTTACGGACCTGTGGGCTCGCGACCCGTCTTCGCGCTCGCCTTGGAGGCGCAGCGTAGTGGCCCCGCGCTCCCAAGGCGACCGGCGAAGGCCGGCACGCCGAGGTGCTTCACGCAGGTCCCGTCCACCACCATCAACACCGCAGACCTCAGGGACCCAGTCCTGAGCCCTGAGCGTGGCTGGGTGCGCTCGCGACGGAGCGGCACCGCCACTCGCCGTCCGGCCGCGACCGTACCGGTTACGATGTCAAGGTGATGGGACAATGGGACAACGGGACATCAACGAGTCGTCGCATCGCGTCACGCCTCTTTGCGTCTCCCGTCAGCTCAGGCGAGCAGATGAGTGATGACGTAACCAGCTACGTAGCAGCAACGAACGTGTGCGTGATATCGGACGTTTTCTGACGTAAGTGACTTTACTTATACGTAGCCTGGCCAGGTCCGCGTCGCGATGTGCTGTCGTTTTCGGTAGTCGTATTATGGGATCCCCGCGTTTATTCTAGTCTGCGGACACCCGTGCTGTTCGCGTTTAATATAAATAGCAGCGCTCTGCGAGCGCGTTTAAGTATTCCTTTGAATACATTTGCATGTGTCACAATCTGGTTTTTTACATTGCATCCTTGTAGGTACCTCAGTCCAAGACGACGTTAAAGAGGACCCTTGAAAACAATAGTTCAACAGTTTGGTCCGACTGAAATCCGAGCAAGTTTTAGAAGATATGTAGCACCTGATACAATATTAAATAGGCTAAAATGCATTGGATCATACACATGCAATATCTCATATGATACAATGCATAAACAACCTTTTATATGCTACAAATACCTCTTATATGCTACAATTATTTCGACACCGGCGCCATATTTGACTGGAATATTATATGAACTTTACTTTACCTAGGTACTAATATTCTAATACTACGAATATAAAACTATTCTATTCATAATAAGGAAAAAAGCAGACGCGTGGTTTTGGCACGAATAGGTAGATATGTCCCATCGGTAGTTTACTAATTACTTACTCGTAGGCACTTATACATAATAGCATAAAATTGCGCCATTGGGTACTACCTAATGCGAAAAAGTCAAGTTCTAGTTTTTAAACAAAGTGAGTTTTCGTGGCACAAACCAGTGCCATTGGATTGGGGCCAAAGAAAGACGCCACGCGCGGCCCGCGTCAGTTAGGTACTTACCTTTGAAAATATCTATATAGTCTTCCATTGACCATTGTTGGAGTGTGTTGACGACTTCTTCGTCCATTTTAATAAAATGAACTCACTTGGATCCACACTGATTCACTGATATGATAATACAAATCAAAACGATCCACTGCACTATTTTTAACGCTCATGTACTTACAATGTACGCATTGAATAGTTTGAATACGTTGAATTGGAGCGAACTAAGCGAAGCCTGTGATCTCTGTGAAGTGTGAAGCGAAGCGAAGCGATGCCCACCCGTCCGCGATCCGCACCCCGCCGGCCCAGTGTTGCCAATTCGACCATTCATTTAGTCCTAAAACTATTTATTAATATATGCGAAATAAAAATCGTACTATTCATCAGATCTGCGTCTTTAAATAAAAATTAGCTTATAAAATAAATTAATATTTTTTTCATACATCTGATATTTAGTGAAAGCTAACTTGAGAACTTGTTTATAAACGGCTGTCTCCTTAACATGGATCTTGAAAAATGAATCGTTTGTTTGCCTCAAAGTTATATAAAATAGTTTAATGGGGTATATACATGTCATGATTTGTCAGCCCCAATTTATCAGAAGCTGACTAATTGCTATCGTCTGGAGGCATGTTGCGCTGCTGATCAAACTGTCGAACAAGTTGTACTGAGACTTTGCATGCACATGTGGTCGGATTGTTACATCTGTACGCTACATCCAATTATGACTTCGACATGTTGTACTGACAAATTGGGGTGAAATCACATAACCTATACAGGTTATGCCATGCCATGCCATGCCATTAGCCAAATAAAAAATACGCCTGATGGGGTTTGAGCGCTTAACATGGCTGCTTTTTTACACCGAACGCAGGTCGTGCGCGATGCGGGTCGGGCGGTATCTATCTCTTTCGCACAGTAGCGAAAATCGAATCCCGAAGTTAGTATATCTGAGTTTGTCGCTCGAGTACCATAAACCATAGGTGTGACCGAGACGGACATATACGAACTTCGAGATTCGATGTTCGTGGCAATAGCTCAGTAACCGTAATAGTGGCACTACACTTGGCGGTATTTGCCCAAATATTCGTGCTGCATCTTTTTTTTCCTACGGCAAATGAAAGAGAGGCAACGACGCAACGCGAACACGCATTCCCAAGTGTAGTGCGACCATAACTGATAGAAAGGTGTAATTTAGCATAGACACATGTATGTTTTTTGTTTTGTAATTTCAATTTAAAGTTAGAATTCCTGGGTGGATTTCAAAAATCGGCGCTACGTTACCTATCGGCTGTTATAAAAAAAAGTACTTAGTTTTGAGTATAGAAACTTTCACATTCGTTAGCTAGTACTTTTATCTAAATGGTGCTTCAATCGAATTCTTCGATAATTAAATAGTTTTCTCAAAATACATCGAAACATACGTCAAAAATCATCACCATACCGTCGAAAAATCTAAACCTTTACGTTTCAAGGGAAAAATATTGAAAACGCAACGTACGATTCCGATTTTTTTTTAGTTATTAGTCTCTCCATACTGTATTTTTAGATATACAAAAATATAAAAGTATTCCTTCAACAACTAAGTACAAAACCAAAAATTTTAACTTTTAGTACCGATTTTCGTCATCACCCTAAACGTAGTGTCAAAAAGTCGACGTAGTTTGGTCTACGAACAGCGGAACACAGTGCGAGTATCCCCTCCCGCTTCCTCAGTTCGGTTCCAACAACGATAGTGAGTGCAAGTTGCCGCATGCGCGCGCTGGACAAAATAAATCAGAAAAGTGTTTCTAAAGAAGTGAATTAGTACGAACTTCCGTCATAACCACATACGAGTAGTTTGAAGTAAGTATTTGTATGATTTTAATACTATTTATCTACACTATACTAATTACTAACTTATTATATAATACTAATTATCTACTACACATGACATCAAAGGAAGATACTGAGATGGCACTGTCTTTTCTAATAATATTAGGCGTTCTAGAATAATCAACAATAAGAGTGAATATCGTCATCACCATATCCGTCATCACCCGTTCTCATGCAATGTATGGTGATGATGCCGTATATATGGTGATGACGATTTTTATATTTGTTTACATACATATATGTATTTTAAACTAGTATGTCTAAATATTTTCCAAGTTAATATTCCTAATGATTATTGTGTACCTAGTGTGCAAGAAAATTAACCTCTGATGCTTTTAATACAATATTTTTATTGATATTCTTTTTGTTGGAGAATACCACATTTTACTTTTTAAATACTGAAAATATGAAAGAAAAATTGAATGTGATCCACTTCAATGTAAGCAGAAACTTATGATCGAAGTAGTCGAGTTGTACTTAGGGATATTGAAGTGGATTGGATAATTTCTTTCTTTCATATTCAACGTTTGTGAAAATTTAAACTCTGGTGTTGTAAAAGTATATTTTAGAGATTTTTAACCTGTCCTGTCATGTTTTACTTTAGTAGGTTACTTACTAGGTACTTAAGAGAAGATCAGTTCGTATGTGAAGAAAAAATATGTATTCTAATGTAATTTTTTCGTCGCGTTTTGTAGCCAGATTTAAGATTTCCCTTTTTTCCTTTTCAGATTGTTGGAGTGAATAGTCTTTACTTTAAAAATGAAACTAATATATAATTCTAATAATAGATACAAATCGGCATATGCCAAATCAAAACATATTCACGTACATTTTAGAAAATTATAAAGTTATGATTACTGAAAATATGATAATTCTCAGAATATATGAACAAAAATCGTGTTTATCGATGTAGCTACTCGCTACATGCTGATTCAGCAACACTGTTTACAAGCCAGAGCGACCGGGACGGCTAGTCAGTCTGCCGCGGTATAGCGCAGCGCTCACAACACTCTCCCACCATATAGTTCGTGTTAACTTAACCCCATATACAATAACCCAATGTGTGTAAACAAGTGGATAAACTCGACTTCTTAATTAACTACCTTGTTTATCTGAACTTACCAAATACTCAGCCCTCAGGTAGTTAAAGTGGTGACCCCGACGTGATTTTTGAACTAAATAGTGAACTTTGTTAATTAATCAAGTGCGGTAAATTTAAAACCATGCCAGATCCAGCGGCCGACGCAGCGTCGGCAATGCAAATTTTATCAGTCAGCGTGTCAAGCAGGATTGCGCCGTTTTGGAGGGAGCTTCCTAAGAATTGGTTTGCGCAGTTCGAGGCCATAGTGGGCCCTCAAAAACTAAGTAAAGAGGCGAGATATGACCTCGTCATCAGCAAGCTGGGAAGGGATGACTTGACTCTCGTAAGCGACATCTTGGAAAGCAACGACAGGGACTACGAGGTTCTTAAACATAGATTGCTGAGCTGTCTGCAGGCGTCGGCAGATGAACAATTCGACAGGCTAATGCAAGAGACGCAGATGGGGGAGCAAAGGCCATCACAGTTTTTCAGGCGACTGACAGAGTTAGGGAAGAGTGCAGGAGTGGAGACACCCACGGTTAAAAAGTTGTGGCTTCGCAGATTACCAACACACATACGGTACGCACTCATAGCACACGAAGATAAGAGTACAGAAGAGCTATGCAGCCTTGCGGACAGATTAGGACAGAACAGCAGAGCCAATGCGATTGAGGAGCTAGCAGAGGGAAGGCAGGAGCAGTCTGACGTGAAACAAGAGCTGCAGAATCTTACGCAAAAGTTCGGTCAATTGTGCGAGGAGGTCAGCAGTATAAGGGATCGTCGTGGCCCAGCACAGCAATTCGCGAGAGGGAACTGGACCAGAAGACAAGGGTTTCGCGTCGGGTAGCAATCAAGCGCCACGTAACAGGAATTTGTGTTTGTACCATCAACGTTTCGGGCGGTTCGCAAGGAACTGCCAACAGCCGTGCTCGTGGCAGAACAGGACGGCGTCTCATCCATCCACGTCGCAGCAGCAAGGAGGGTCGTCGTGGAGGTCGAGGCAGGGAAACTAGACTCCGTGTTCCCTGGAGCGGCAATGGGGGGAGCACGGGTGTCTGGTAACCATCGCCTATGCGTCAACGACATGAAGGACGGCACGGCGTACCTCATTGATACCGGCGCGAATGTAAGTGTTTTTCCTGTAAATAAATTCAGTGACGCAAAATTTCGCGAGTGGACGTATAAACTTTACGCGGCAAACGGTTCAGAGATAAGAACCTACGGGACGGTCTCGCTGCAATTACATTTAGGCCTACAGAAACCTATAGTGTGGACATTCATCGTATGCAATGTTAATCAACCCATATTGGGAGCAGATTTTTTGAAAGCTAATAGGTTAATGGTAGATTTATTTAACAAACGGCTTGTCGATAGCACCACCAATGAGTGTGTGTATGGATCCAGGGTGCGTAAGAGAGAAGCGGTTCATACTATTCAGGCCACGCATCCTTATCGCGATATCCTGGAGAAGTATCCAGATATCACCAAATTAGTTAATTTCAGGGAGCCATCGAAGCATGATGTAAAACATTACATCGAGACCAAGGGCCCACCGGTATACGCAAGAGCTAGACCTGTGCCGCCAGATCGCTTCGATAAGGTAAGGGAGGAGTTCCGCGTGATGCAGGAGATGGGGATTTGCAGACCTAGCAAAAGTGGTGCCCAAAAAGGACGGGCAGCTGCGAGCGTGCGGTGATTTCAAGCGGCTGAATGCTGTCACTAAACCCGACCGCTACCCCATCCCGAGATTGCAGGACTTTACCTACAGCATGGCAGGTAAGAACGTTTTCACTACCTTGGATATCACCAGGGCGTATCATGTAATAGAGATGGCCCCGGAGGACATAGAGAAAACCGCGATTATCACTCCTTTCGGTCTCTTTGAGTTCCCAAGGTTGGTTTTTGGACTAAGGAATGCAACGCAGACATTCCAGAGGTTCATGAATTCCATCCTACAGGGCGCGGAAAACGTCGTGGGAAAACATGGGGAGAAATCCTCTCTATTTCGTTACATTGATGACATTATTATTGCTTCAGAGTCTAGCGAGATTAGGCACATCGAGGGGGCTAAAAATACAGTCGCCGACGTATTGTCGCGAATTGAAACTATAACGTGTCCCACAGTTGTCGATTTCGTAGAATTGGCTCAGGCGCAGCGAGCGGATGTTAGCCTATCAAGGTCAGACTCAAGTGAATCACATTTCGCATACGTAGACATTCCGAGCTCGGACACAGTTTTATATTGCGAAACTTCGACAAACACGCCACGGCCTGTGGTACCAATCACATATAGAAAGAATATTTTCGAATCAGTACATAACATCAGCCATCCTGGTATTAGAACCACCAGGAAAATGTTGGTTAGAAAATTTTACTGGCCAAGTATGAATAAGGACATTGGTACATGGGCCAGGGCGTGTGTCGAATGTCAAAGGAGTAAAGTGAGTAGGCATGTCATCTCACATTTAGGAGAATTTCAGCCGGCCGGAAGATTCGAGCATGTACATGTAGATTTGGTAGGCCCATTACCTACCACCCAACATGGTCATAGGTATCTGGTTACAATGATTGACAGGTTTTCCCGTTGGCCAGAAGCTATTGCTATAGAGGACATGACGGCGGAGACGGTGGCAAAAACGGTCTACGAGCACTGCACGCAACTGCATGCCAAACATTCAGTTGCGTCAACTGTACCTTCAAACGGTTTTTAAACACATTCTACATTGTATTAACTAGGCCAACGGCAAGCGGCCAAAGTACAGAGCACAGTCAGCAACATAGCACACAGTATGCACGATAGTAAGCATCACGCAATGAGAATTATTATGACAATGTTGTACTGCGGACATAAGTGTACTGTGACCCGTGTATAGAGTAAAATAGAACACGGTTCTGTCATGTAAGCTAAAGTATTGTTTCCTTCTTAGACATTTCAACAAAACCAAAGCAGACCATTAATTTCACGCAACATATTCGGTACGTGATTTTATGGATTAGAGAAAGCAAGATAATATTCGCAAAGTAAAGAAGAAAACAACCACAATGCAGTAGCGGTAGCCACCGTCCAAAATTTGTCAAGTCAAGTGGAAAACAAACTCAATTATGTGGGAATTGGGTTGTTAATCTGCGGAATAGTGCTCCTGATAACTTTATGTTACGTCATAAGGATCAAATGTAAAAACTGTGCAAATAAATGGCTTCTAAACACTGTCAGCAAGATGCCACCGCCGACGCAGATCAATGTTACGCCTAGGACGCAGGCGCCAGTGTACTAAACACGAACAGGGTTCCGTAGAAGGAATGAAAAACTGTATACTTTGTTTACATTTATTTTTTATTTTTATGTTTTTGCAAGTGTTTACATTCTTTTTACTATTTTCTTATACCTACCGATTTTCATTTTTGTTAGTGTTGTTTCCAAAGATTGTTCAATTTTTTTTCTTTTTTTTCTCCGTTTTTCAAAAAAAGGGGGGAGTGATGTAGCTACTCGCTACATGCTGATTCAGCAACACTGTTTACAAGCCAGAGCGACCGGGACGGCTAGTCAGTCTGCCGCGGTATAGCGCAGCGCTCACAACACTCTCCCACCATATAGTTCGTGTTAACTTAACCCCATATACAATAACCTAATGTGTGTAAACAAGTGAATAAACTCGACTTCTTAATTAACTACCTTGTTTATCTGAACTTACCAAATACTCAGCCCTCAGGTAGTTAAATCGTATTATTCCGTTTATATTGATAAAACGGGAACAATTGAAAATTTGCGTGAGCTTTATCAGGATATGTATGGTGAAGTTTTTATAGACAATCTAATGGCATGGTCGCTCAGTTTGAATAATTTGTAAAATTGAGATACAATACGTCATTTAGTAATTAATATCAAACACAATAAAAATGATTAATCTACGACGAATTTACGAGGATCAAATAAATTGTTGTAAAGGACTTACTGTACTTGTGTGCAGGGTTGGGCAAAATACCGACTTCAGTGTATTTCAAATACCAAATACTAAATGCATTCGAAAAGGTATTTGAAATACAAAATACTAAATACATTGGTGACAGGTATTTCAAATACAAAATACAAAATACTGTGTTTTAAACAATGTATTTAAAATACAAAATACTTTTGGACATAGATATTATAAACATTTTTGGGTATTAAAAATTCCCTATGAATTAGGCCCTATGGAATGGAAGCCTTAGTTTTTATGAATGAAATGTCGAATTTCCTTTCATAAAAACCAAATTTCTGAAAGTACTATCAGACATGTTCCGTCTTGTTGGCGAATGGATGTAACCAGCCAAAGAAAAAAGCCTCTCGACGGGGCCAGAAGAGCATAAGCTCGTATTAAATTTGACGAACATTTTGCGAATGTTTGGGTACCGCTTAAGGAGATTTAGATCTTTCTCTTTCTCGTTCAAAAAGCTCACCAATTCTAACTCCACCGATGTGGCTGGCCTATCACGCGTGTAATCTGCTAAGACGATAAAATCGTCTTCGTCATTTTTGCTTGAACTACTGCCACTTCTTGGAGGTTCCGAAACTTGTTCCAATGTTGTGATCGCAAGGTTTTGTAATCTTTGCCTGTCCTCAGCTGAGCAAGATTCGGGCAGCCATCGCATTTTATATGCTGGGTGTAAGCATGCTGCTAGAATCGCCTCATTAGCCTCAGGTGTGAGTTGTATAAATTTCTCAAATCTGTTTCCCAGCCTTTCTATTAGTTTTGGTACAATGCGACTGAAGTGGCGCAGATTGCTGTCTCGTTGTCTTTCTAGTTTCGTCATAACACTCATCAATGTGGGTAAAAGTTTCCCATAATAGCAATTATAGCTCTGAAGATAGTCAAGAGCTGATGCGATAGGTTTTAAAACCTCCAAAAACTCTTCCAAGTATTCAAACTCTATTGCTGAAAATGTGTTTGGCTTGCCTAACTTTTCAAATAAACCATTCAATGTAGTTTTATATTTCATGAGATGGAGAATAGCATCATAGAGGGAATTCCACCTTGTTGGACATGGGTATAACAGCTGATGCCCCAGAGTTTCCTGAATTAATTCTGCTGACTTTGGTTTTCTTGACATGTTCCAAAGCAGCGTGCATTTCGCTATTGCAGAATAGTGGATTCTGCTTATAAGAGAATCCCCTCTTATATATTTATTTAAGTCTGTTGTCGCCAACAGGCTTAGGGTGTGACTGGCACATCTCAGATGTCTTGGTAAATACATGTCTCTTGTTTCCAGTTCTTCAGCATTATTGATCAGCAGCACCTCTTCAAATAAGCTGTCACTTGCATCCAAATTTTCCAATTCCATTGCATCTAAAAATAAGAAAAAATATGAGTACAGGTGTAGAATACAATGTTAATCTATCAACGTCATACAATTTAAATGTAAATGTAATGTACAAATTATTTGTTTGCACATATAAAATTAAAATATCACCTTCAGGACTTGAGAAATCTGGTACATAATCAGTAATGCCAAATTCTCTGAATGCTTTAACAAAATTAGATCCATTGTCTGTGGTTGTGGAAATCAATTGTTCATGTTTAAGTCCAAAATCGGATTGGAGACGAAATAGCATTTCAGCAATTTTATCGTATGTGTAAGAACCTTTAAAGCGATTGAATGAAAAGACACAGCTCATACGTTCCAGTGTAGCCTCATTGATCTAAAACAAAACATTTTTTTATGGTAATTACTATTATACATTTTTATTATTATTAGACATAAAACTAAAAAAATACAAATGACTAATGCAACTATTATCGATTGAAATAACTGTCATTACAAATACTTACGTCAAAATTTATATGAGATGACGGTTATCTCAATCGACCTCTTATCGCGGTTTGATAATGATAATACATTTTAACGTAATTTATTGAAACTATACGCGAAAAAAAGGAACTTAATTTCGATTGTCCAGTGTGCCCTTGTATTCGCAGATAGAAATCTGCTTTCACTACGTAAACTACGTTTACCTGTCGTATCTACGAATACGTGTGCACCTTCAAAAGACAGGCCAATTAATAAATTTAAGTGTGTTGTGTATGACAACAATTTAATTTTGAATGGTATGGTGGAAAGGGAAGGAACTTATTATACTTATACACAGTCATACTTAACAAATATTGCCAATTAATTAATTTGTAATAGACAGGTAAAACTGTATTAATATCGAATTTTGAAAATATTCTTAAACATACAATATAAATGCTGAACATACCCAATGTGCTGTTACACCAAGAAAGCTTCGGGTTTTTGTAGACCATATGTCTGCTGTTGTGGATACATAGTCCAATTTACTGAAAATACCTATAAGTTTATCTGTTACAGCTTTTTGGGAAGTTTCAATTTTTCTGCCTAATGTTCTTCTGGACATAACATGAAGCTTTTCAGATATGTCAGTAAACATCTTTACGAAGTTAGGATCATCTACAGTACTTAGTGGTCTCATACTGTTGACAACATAGTTAACTATGTTATTATCTAGCTTTTGTTGCACTGAATGTTCTTTTTGTGATTTGAAGCCTGATATATCAAATTTCGTTTGTGTTAGATTTTTCTCATTGCCAGTTTTCTGTGTTTTTGGTCTTTTTCCTGGGGTATTCTCTTTATCTTTCTCATATTGTATTAGTGCATCTGGATGTTTTCGCTAGAAAAGCATATACAACACATTATAACAAATAAAATAATATGATTGGACTGAGGTAAAAGTGGCAAGACCCATACCATACAATACTCTAATCTATTTCATGGTTTTGTGTTAATTATAGATTTGGTGGATTATATTATGCACTTTTTAACTTCAAAAATGTTTAAATAGTTGTTCAAAAGTAACATGTTTTCTATAGATAATATACAGTAGCAGAATAAAATCCAGTATAATGGTGCAGTTAATATGGAGAATGACAAACTTTGAAACATGTAAAAAAAATATGGTCAAGTACTGAAGTATGATTTCTTTTTTGGCAAATAGAACATCATTTGCTCATTAATTTAAAACAATGTCATCCACACTCATGTCCTATATAGAACTAGAATAATTTAAAAAAAATCATATACTATGGACCTGACAAACAAGGACATGGTAAGTGAAACATGAGGCCCATGGTCATATGCAACTCTGAGGACTAAGATAGAATGCCTCAATACCTGTGCCCTAATAACAACTATATTTTTAGCAGTTTTCATGCAGATCCTAATTATTTCACTTTAAATACTTGAGAATATGATAGATTTATTTCCGCTATTGTATAATGTATAACCATAAAACATACTAATATAACACAGTACCTAGTTTGCAAAATAATGCAGTAGCCCTTAAATAATCTGCCAAGAATGTTGACATGCTAAGTGGATATATGGGTTGGATTGGATAGCTTCCTATATTACTTTAAAACAATAGACTTCTAGACAATATTAATAGTATAGATAATCAAAACTATATAGGCTGTTTTATTTACTTTTATAATTGCCTATATATATCATATTATACACACTACAACTTCATTCATTACTAATCTCATCAGCAAACCCCGGGGTTTTCGGTGCGGGAATGAATGACATTAGCTAAAGAATAGGTATTGACTTAAGAAACAGAATGTACTTACCTACTAAATAATTAATTGAATAAAAATATACTTAAGTAATTAAAAAAAACATACGTTCATATTCATTATCTTCTCGCACTGACAATGCTTTTCCGTAGAGCGTGAATGTTTTTTTTTATCGACCGTCTCGATATCGATGTTTATATATAATGCAAAAATACGATTGAATTTTCGCCTTTTAAATCTTTACTCAATCTCAATGAAAACTTCTTGATGAAAAATAAGTATGAAGACGCGTAGGTGTGATCAGCATTTACACCATCTTTATCCGAAGAATTCATGTTGGTGGGTAGACGGGCGAGGAGACCAGGTTACGTAAAAATAAAAGGTGTTCCGAACAGCTTAATTATGGTTTAATCGAACTACAGATAAATCAGACTATAATGCAAGCCATCGGCGCAGATTAAAATGGATTATGATTAATAAGACGTTCTACCGCAACACGTGAGGCGCGAGCGCAACATGGCGACTGCCGTCCGTCAGTCAGTGCCCAACCCATCATGGCCGCCACCCCAGCGCCCGGTGTTACGTCATTCGACATTTCGTTCGGAAATCGAATAAGCGACACTAGCGCCATCAAGCCGATTCTCTTGATGCGCCGTCACGGCCAATCCTGATAGTCGCACGACCTCGTGCGATTAGTCACCATGGTGTGGATCACCTGAAAGGAACGATACCACTTTAATGCTTACTCGCTCGACCATTCCTGACAGATACAGTAAGTATACGCTTAGACCATCATTACTGTCATAAGGGATGTGCAAAGCCAGTTCAGGCTCATTCATTAAAACTCAGAAAAGGAGCTGTACTACCCTGGGTTACTCTATGGCGTGGACCGACCAGCCTGCCTTTACTTACATCAAGGTCCGGGCGTGCTGGAGCCCCTTCGACCAACTCTTGTCAAGTTTCGGCGTGAACCGGGCGTACTAGGCCCCTCCGAACAGCCTACCTCCGACTGCGGCGTAGACCGGGCATGCTAGGCCCTTTCGACTAGCCACCATTGTCATAAAGCGTGGACCGGGCGCCTGCGGCCCTTTCGACCAGCTTTGCTTACTACACATGACGCGGACCAGGCACATGAAGCCTCTTCGACCGGCCATTACTAAGCCACGGGAGGCACTGGGCCACCTGGCTGCCCCCTACGGCTAAGTCTTTAACCCCGACTTGTAATGCAAGTAATAAAAACTGTATCATCTGAACACTCACTTTCATTCACGCGCCCTTCCTTGTTAGAGATGACTAATCACTCCTCGTTTTCGGAGCCGGAGAGGGTATCTGAGCCGGCGGTCATAGTGTGGTCACTAAGTACCGAGAGTGTATCACTGTCACTATCGTCATGGTCTGTTTGTTCCCCGTTGACCGCCGTCTCGGCCTCCTCACTGTCCAGCAAACTAGTAGCGGTTTCTACCATACCCTCAAAACCTTTTGGTACTAAGCGCAGATTCTCATGTGAATATTTATAGACGCGGTTACCGCCAGTGATAGCTTTCAATTCATACCTATCGTTATCAAGAACTTTCGTGATGACGAACGGACCGCGAAATTTTCTTGATAGTTTCGTTTGGTTTCGTTCGCTGCTTTTGATGAAGACATAATCTCCTTTTGAGAAGGGCTTAACCCGTGCTCTACCACGATTAAAACGTTCAGTGTCAGCTAGCGCGGTTTTCTGAATGCTGCTCGCAGCTTCATTTCGAATGACCTCTAAATTAGCACGATTGGGGGAATTTAGATTGGGACTAGTTTTGGACAGGCCTAGAGACTGGGCGCGTATGCCAAACATAAGTTCTGTTGGGGTGAATCCTGTTACCCTCGACCGTGTACTATTTAGTGCTAGTTGAACATTGTCAAGCTCTTCACGCCACACTTTATTGGAATCGTTCTCTATGATGGTAAGTAGACTTTTTAGAGTGCGCATGACACGCTCTACCTGTCCATTGGCTCGAGAAGAGCCAGTCGCTATCAGGTGCAGTTCAATATTGTGCTCGTCACAGAATTCTTTAAAACTCGAACTGATATAGCAACGCCCCTGATCAGCGATGACTCTTTTCGGTGCCCCAAATAATGACACTGCCTTCCGAAGGGCTCGCACTGCACACGCAGCATCGAGAGACTGAGTGTACTCAAGTAGAACGTACTTGGTGAAGCCGTCAATAATGACTGACGCGTATTCTTTCCGATCGCTTTTACCACTAAGTTTTCCCGTGAGGTCGATGTGTATGGTGTGCCAGGGTACGGAAATCTTAGGAATTGGATGCATTCTTACTTGCTGAGCTCCCGAGGGCCCTTTAGAAGCCTTGCACACTATACACGAATCGACAAACTTACGAACATTTTTTGCTATTTGCGGAAACCAGTATTGCTCATAAATTTTGTCGAGAGTTTTGTCGCATCCTAGATGTTTAATCTCGCTGTGAACATGACTTATTAGAGTCCAAACAAGAGATCGCGGGACAATAGGTAACCAGGAGCTTGTCTTATTACGTTCGACTTTCCTGAACAGGACACCGTCACGCACGTCATACGTGTGAGCGATACCTTCAGGCAATTGGTTGTTTATCTGCTTACTTATTAAGTCCTGAATTTCAGGGTCACGCTTCTGTTCTACTTGAAGCCAGCTGTCATGAAGCTCTACAAAATTTACCACTTTGCAGCGGATGTTTCCCGTCCTATAGGATTTGTGGTTGCTACGAGTACCGGCAGTAGCCTTTGGTGAAGGGAGGGGATTTCGGGACAAGTAGTCGGCGTGCGCCATACTACGGCCTTCTTTGTAAACGACGTCAAAGTCGTAAGCTATCAGATCAGCCCACCAACGATGGACTCGTGGAGTTAAGTCGATTTTAGATTTGGAGGCTTTCAATGAATTGCAGTCGGTAACGACCAAGAAAGGCTTTCCATAAAGGTAAGGACGGAAATTTTCCACGGATCGCACCACCGCCATAGTTTCCAGTTCGTACGAATGGTACCTGGATTCCACCTCCGTGGTGCGACCGCTGTAATAAGCGACAACTCGTGGTACATTGTCTTCATCCCTCTGAATTAATATACCCCCGAAACCCCCTGAGCTCGCATCGGTATGGAGTTCGATCGGAACATCGGGATTAAATATCGTCAGTACCGGTTCAGATGTTAAAATGTTCACTATTTTGTCATGGATCTCTTTATGTTGATTGGTCCACGTAATGGGTCCCCTTAATTTGGTTAGCGCATAGAGTGGGCCGGCAAGAGTAGCAAATCCAGGGATAAACCGCCTAAAATAAGACGCTAATCCCAGGAACTGTCGAACCTGCGTAGCGGTTGCTGGCACTGGCGCGTTAATGAGCGCTTGAATTTTTTGCGGATTAGGTCTTACTTCGCCCGCTCTAATGACATAACCGAGGTAGTCCACTTCGGTTTTCATGAACTTGCATTTGCGGATATTAAAGGAAAACCCGGCTTCAGATAAAGCTGCTAAAACAGCGTCTAAACGACGTAGACCATCAGCTACATCTGACGAAAAACAAAGCACGTCGTCCATATACGCTAGGGCTGCGGTATCTTTGAGCGATGTCAGTGCCTTGTTAATGCAACGCTGGTAGACAGAGGCGGCATTTCGTAAACCAAACGGCATTGCCAGATACTCGGATTGGCCGTCTGGGGTCACGAAAGCTGTACGTTCGATCGAGTCAGGGTCTACCAGTATCTGGTGATAGCCAGATGCCATATCAAGGGACGAAAAGTAATGGGCACCGGTCAGCCGGTCTATTTGTTCGTCGATTCTCGGGAGAGGATAGTGTTCGGGTCGCGTATTTCTATTAAGCTCCTTATAGTCAACACACATCCTGTCGGAGCCATCTTTCTTTTTGACCAACAGGATGGGACTGGCGAAAGGGGAGGAGCTTTCGCGGATGACACCAGCTTTTAATAATTCGTCCACTTTATTTTTAACAATGTCTTTCTCGGCAATTGATAGCCTATAGGGTCGACGTTGAACAGTTATATGGGGATCTATTGGGGTAATCTTTAAACTACCTGTCGTAACGCGACGTGTCGAGATACCCTCTATAAAGTATTCCCTATACTTTTGCAAGACTTCTAATAACGCTTCTTTTTCCGCGCCTACTAAATCTGTATCTATTTCGCCTAAGTCAAACGCCCGTGCGTTATCACAAAGATTGGTTTCCATGCAGGTAGAGAACTGAAGGCCATCACTGTTGATCTCGACGGTAATACCTAGTTCAAGGACATCTCTACCTATTATAATCGCTTCCGAAACCGCGTTGTCAGGCACTACATGAAACAGAAGAGGCAGAGAAATGTCTTGTATTACTACTGTACTACTGATTTGCTCCGTGCACCTAACATTATCTCCTCCTATTCCCACTAAGCTAACCGATTCATTGTGCTTTGTGCCAGGTATCTTGTCGGTTAAACTACGTTTGATCAATGAGCAGGCAGAACCACTGTCAAAAAGGAACATGATAACCTCACCAGATGACGTCGACAGAGTACCTCTCGTTGACCGCCGCTCGCAGATGTGGACGTCCTTGCGCGTGGTCGGCTCATAAGCTGGCTTGTTTGTCCCGTCGGGGCAGCTAGCACTGAAGTGTCCCGGTTTCCCACAAGTGAAGCAGATCCTCTCTTTTTCTTTGTCCGCTGGTTTTGAGGTCGTTTTCGGTCTCAAGGTTTCACGTCGCTTACGGCAGTCTTCAATTTTATGCCCACGATTGCCACAAAAGTGACAAGTCCCTGAAAAGCGCGTGTCTGTCACATTGGTCAAACGAGATCTTTTGGTATCCGTCTCGTTGGTTTCGTGGTCATCGTGGCGTCTCTTCAATGATATGCCACCAAGAATCCTGCAAAGCTGAGCTCTTGTTGATAGTACGTGCGATTTTAATTCTCTGCGTATTAATGGGTCTCTCTGAGACAGCACTGAAATGGCGAAACCTGTTATGACTGCTTCGTTCATTTCAACCTTTGGTATCCGTTCAATTAGGTTCCACAGCCGTGCAGCAGCTTCCGAAGCGGTTTCTTTATTGCTTATTTGAAACTTTAGGATATCGTCAAAGTAATCCTGCATTAGCATTTGACGGCTGAATTTGGCAAGCAAGGTTTCCTTTATGTGGGGCCATGTTAAGTCAGTGACCTTAAGCGAAGTGAGGCATTTAGCCGCGCGCCCCTTTAAAGCATTCGTTAAAGCAAGCAGTAGCTCAGGCCCGTCAAGATTTCGGCTGTTCACTATAATTTCGGTCACATTGCACCAACCTTGTACGTCTGCGTCAGCTTCATCGGGATCAAATTTGACCAGATTTACTTGGGTACGGGCTGGAGAGGTGTTTTGAGTTGCCGCAAGCAAACGAGAGAAAAGTGTCTCCATATTCCCAAAAAAATTTGCACTTCCGTTGTCCGTCCTAGAGGGGCCGCCGTTGTCTTTACTGGTCTCCTGATTTTCTGGCCCTCGGCATCCCACTTCTGATGAAGACGCGTAGGTGTGATCAGCATTTACACCATCTTTATCCGAAGAATTCATGTTGGTGGGTAGACGGGCGAGGAGACCAGGTTACGTAAAAATAAAAGGTGTTCCGAACAGCTTAATTATGGTTTAATCGAACTACAGATAAATCAGACTATAATGCAAGCCATTGGCGCAGATTAAAATGGATTATGATTAATAAGACGTTCTACCGCAACACGTGAGGCGCGAGCGCAACATGGCGACTGCCGTCCGTCAGTCAGTGCCCAACCCATCATGGCCGCCACCCCAGCGCCCGGTGTTACGTCATTCGACATTTCGTTCGGAAATCGAATAAGCGACACTAGCGCCATCAAGCCGATTCTCTTGATGCGCCGTCAAGTAGATAACCTCATTGGTGAAGCGATAGCCTTAGGTAATGATTATTATTATTTTATTATTATTATTCTCTCGTAAGGCTTGGTAGAAATGCTAAAGTACCTACTACTTAAGTTAAAGTAAAATTGTATGGTTTTTTTACAATTCGCAGGAAGGTATTTATTCATTAGGCACAATATGATATTTTGTCAGAATAACCTATCTGTTTATCTCTACTCTTTCTCAAGTTATTCCCGCACCGAAAACCCCGGGGTTTGCTCATCAGTACAGAAACAGCTATTTAAACATTGGTACTTTGATAAAATTTTTACTTACAAGTACTTAAGCAACACATTACAAACTGTTTTATAGTTATTTTTTAGTTACTTGGAAGAGGAGAATAACAACATTAATATCAAGGCATATAAGACGACTTTTAATTCACTTCTTGTCTTCACTGACTTACCTTCAAATGCAGTTTAAAATTGCTGGTAGCCTTAAAACTACCTTTGATTACTGTCTGGCATTGCATACACGATGCTTCAACTTTTTTACTGGCCGCATTGGAGTCACTCGTCACTTTGAAATATTTGTCGGTTAAAATTAGTGGAAAAGTTGTTAAACGATCACTGGAACCACCGCTGTTATCATTGTCAACACTGCCTCGTTCCCCGCGGGATGTTGATGCCACAGGAGAGGAGCGTGAATTTGACTCCATCATACTCGTATAAGTAATTGCCGATAATCATAAACTTTTTTATCTAAGATGTATTAAATTTCCAGTTTCCACTCCACTAAACACTTTAAGGTAAATACCGCGAAAGTGAATTGACCAGATATGACACTAATGACACTTGACGTTAACGTTTGACGTTGACACTCAGTCAGTGTTGCTATTGTTACGTTACGATCACAGTGACGTAACTAAAGAGGCTATCACATGACAGGACATGATTCAAAATCATCAAATAAAATGTATTTTGAACAGATGTATTTTGAAATCTATACAAAATACGTGTTTGTATTTCAAATACATGTAATTGAAATACTGCCCAACCCTGCTTGTGTGTACTTTTTTGTTTATATTTATAGGACGTTTTGATAATCATTTATGAATATAATCGATTTGGTAATAAATTTGGTTTTTTTTTTCAGATTATAACTATGAGTAAAAGAAATAAAACTGCGATCCAGAAAAATAAACAAAAATTAGCTTATAATCAAAGAAAAGATATTCAAGTATTAAACAGGACCCAGAACTGTATGAACTTGTAAAAGAAAAAGAAAAAAAAAGATATAAAAGAAGGAAGGTCAATTTATGTCAATAAACGAAAAAAAGTCCGAGAGATCAAAGAGTACAGCGACAAGAATGGCGAGAAGCAGCAAAAAATATAGAGACAAAAAGAAAAATGAAGGAAAAAAACAAGAAGTTGTCATAGAACCAGTGTTCATTAATACAGACAGTACCAATGAAACTGAGATAATCAACAGTCAAAACCAGCCCGACAATACAATAAACGACACCCTCAAAGAGTTGAATTGTAACTGCTCAGCGAAAATTAAAAAAAATCGTTATTTGGAAAGCAAGAAACGAAAGGAATTGCTGAGAGTTATACGGGATTTAAAAAGGGAAAAGTGTCGTCTGAAATGGAGATTGTTTAACCAAAAATCTATCAAAAGCAAAGAAAACATAATTAGACAATTTAGAGAATCGACACAAACATTAAAAGAAAAAAAAACGAGCGCAGTAGTAGAAAAGATAATTAAGAAATTGATTAAAGACTTTTATACTGATGATGCCAATAGTACAATTTGTTCAGGGAAAAAACAGTTTATAACAAGATTTAAAGTGCAAAAGCAAAAAAAGGTATCTCAGAAGCTCGATAAAATAATTACATTTGAAGTTTTTGAAGCAGCACAAATTCAAAATAAGTTATGCTACATTCTGGAGAAATCGACCATTCTGGGTATTGCCAGCCACAGCGACACAAAGAGACACATGTATGTGCACGGCGCACGCCAATATGGATCTCAAGCTGGAATCTTTGTGCAGAGCAGGAATTATTCAAGAAAAGAACTCTGAAGAACTGTTGAACAGCCTGTGTTGTTCAAGATATGAAGAAAAATGTCTTGAAAGGGAATGCCATTCATGCAAAGATGCTGTTCTTCGCTACAACGAATTTTTGAATAATTAAGAGATTATATGCTCTAAATATCCATCCGTATCCACGCTCTCGAGAGTCAGTTACAGTAAAAACGGGACCAAAAATAATTACGATCACTAGAAAAGAAGAAATCAAAATGAAACCTCTTGAAGCAATCAACGAGTTGCATTCAGACTTGCCGGCGTTTTTTGAGCATTGCTTTTTGATGCAAACACAATATAAGAACTTGAAGGACTTGAAAACTTCTTTGACTGTCAACTCTGCTGTTATATTGGTGGACTTTTCGGAGAATTACGCCTTAAAAGCCACCAACGAAGTTCAATCACTACCTTTTGGTGGGAGCCGCAAAGAACTTTGTCTCCATACTGCCGTTGTTTATGCATTCGACTTCCAAGTCAGTGATATAAAACCAACATCAGTATGCACAGTTAGCGAATGTTTAAAACACGATGCTACTGCGGTTTGGGCACACCTTATACCACTCATAAACAAAGCCGTCGAAATGAATCCATTCTTAAACATTTTTCATTTTCAATCTGACTCGCCCACATCTCAGTATAGAAATAAATTTATGTTCTACATCATAGCACAACTGGCCAACGAATTCCCGCAAATAACTGAAATAACATACTACACGGAATCTGGGCACGGAAAAGGGGCTGCCGACGGCGTTGGCGCAGTGATTAAAAGGACGGCTGATTTTGAAATTAATCACGGCACAGATATAACATCCATTCAAAAATTTATAACGGTCGTACAAGCACGCACCAATATCGCGATTATTGCTGTTAATGAAACTGATATACAGGACAGAGTAAAGATGATTCCTGCCAAAGTTCAGGCATTCAAAGGCACTCTTAGAGTACATCAGATTTTGTGGGAACGTAACTGTAACACGTTGACTCTAAGAACTTCAAGTTGTTTCAAATGCACTTGTGGTCAGGTATGTATGCTCGGCAAGCATTTAGGTTTCATGGCAATAACCAATCCAAGTCACAAAACAAATAGTAAAGGTAAAAACAAAGAAAATGTTACAATGCCAAAAGCTACAAAAAAGCGACTCCCCGCCAAAAGGTATTGCGCACTTCCCAGGAACAGGATATTGTTGTAGACAAGCCATCCAATATAAAAAATATTGTCGAACAAGTTGATCATCCTCAAAAAACAAAGTAAAAAATAAGCAATCATATTAAAATTGGAAGAAAAATGGAGAAAAGATTATGATTAATTCAGTGCAGATCAATAAAAGACAATGATTAGTTCAGTGCGGATTAATAGTAAAAAGAAGTGATGATTAAGTGCAAAGCTAAAACATGACAAAATGGTACGTGAAACAAAAACAAGAAATTTAAAGGTAATCTTTTCGCTTCTTAGAATGCCAAATATCGAAAATACTAAGCCTCGAAATGGAACACCTAAAAAAAGTACCTAAAAACAAAAAAGTTTTTTTTTACTAAAAACACTTAATTTGACTTATACATATACTTCGATAGCTCTGTATTCAGAGAAGATGCAAACTGATGCAGATGAAATTCATAGGAGTAATTAAGGACGTTTCAGATTTTAATATGGTATATATGTGATGCATTGCATAGCATTGCAATTTTTTGTAAGTCTAAGCTAAGTAAAGTCATACTTCTGAAAAAATAGACGAGACAAAAGACCTCTCGAAAAAAAATCATGAATAATATAAACAAACATTGTATATATATATAAAACATGTCAATAAATAAAGTACATACCATGGTCTTCCACGTCCATGTTAACAATACGTGGATAGACGCGGTTAATAATAATAACACCCAATAACAAAGTGATTAAGTTGCGGCAACGAAAATGCACTGATAATTAGGGTCGTGATGCGTTCACTTTCGTTGCACAAAAGTAAATGATAATTAATTAGAAATACTTGGGTATTTATTGAATTTAGTAGCTTGTCTAATGGTGAATCACTTTACGTACCTTTCAGACCGAGATGCGATCACGATATTTTTGGAAATATGGCCTAGGCAGGAATCACAGTGGACTGTGACTAACCGATGAGATAGGGCGAGACAGCACGTCTATCATGAGACGGCCGTGACATACTCTCGATTTTTGCATGCTGCACGGCTATCACGCGACGGCGCGCGAGCTCTCTCAATATTTTCGCACTATCCGTCTCTCTCTTATTAGAACACTTAGAACAAGAGGTATAGTGTGAGAAAAATCGAGAGTATGTCGCGGCCGGACATGTTAGACGTGCTGTCTTGCCCTATCTCATAGGTTAGTAACAATCTTGCAGTCCGCTTCGCAGGACCGTTTGAATGCGGCAATTTTCGCTTTCTTAATGTTAACTGGCCACACTGAATGAAATTGTAGTTGCAGTTGTTACGTCTGTACGACACACCCAATTCTGACTTCGACATGTTGTCCTGACAAATTGGGGTAAAATCACTTAATCTGTATACCCCATTATCTTTGGTTAGCTCGTTTAAAAGTAATGTGGCGATTTTTTGATTTAGTACTCAGTTTAAAGTGTGCTTATAGTGTAGTATAAGTGTGTAATACATAAACATATAATAGTACTAGCTTCTGCCCGCGACTTCGTCCGCGTGGAACTCGTTTATATTGTAGCTCCTTACAAACTTTCACCCCCCACTTCATCCCCTTGAGGGATGATTTCCGGAATAAAAACTATCCTATGTCCTTTCCCAGGACTCCTATCTCTATACCAAATTACATCCAAATCGGTTAAGCGTTTTAAGCATGAAGAGGTGACAGAGAGACAGACAGACAGACACACTTTCGCATTTATAATAGTAAGTAAGTATGGAGTATGGATCGTATAAGTGTGTGAGCTTTTAAATCCTCATAATTGAACGGATGGGCAACTATGGAACCCTACATTGCGCGTGGCCCGACACGCACTTGGCCGGTTTTTTTATAGTTGAAGAAATAACTTCAAAACTAAACACTACCGCTTACATTGACTGACACCTCCGGTTAGTTAAAACTCAATTTATCCAGTTAATGTGTCAACCAGTTAAGTCAGCTAGTAGTATTTTGCTTTGTAGACATGTCTTCAACTTCATTTGTACCTATCCTGTTAAAATGTTCTATTGGATTTTTTCAGGGTTATCGTAATTTTACAGTAGGGGTAGGAATTAAGGAAGTTTTTGAAATACATTTGACTTTGGTGTAACGATTTTATACTATTTGTATGATCACATGATATTTAAATGCGAATTGTTCGTCATACATTTTCATAGCTATAATAGATCATTTCACTATGCTACAATAGACCTCAGAATAACACATAGGTTGTAATGTATCTCAAAATTAATTCCCTTAGGCCTTACCTTAGGGGGTTTAAAGGGGCTGGAGATTTTGTATAGGCCATAAAATTATTTTTAAGAAATATTCTTGAAATTTCCGTAATATGCATTGAAATAAAAGAAAAATGGATTCAGCGATTTTCAAAATTTGCCCTCTGAAGGGGTGAAAGGAGGTTTTAAGTGTGTTTGGGGAGCAAATCTTTTTTAAACGAGAAACTTGAAACTTCGTTTATAGTTCTAGCATTAAAATATAAGATGACTTATTTTAGCGTTTTTGAAAATTCACCATGTGAAGGGGTGGAAAGGTGGTTCAAAGTATGTATGGGCAACCTGATTTTATTAAAGTGAGTGACTTTACTTTTGCCGTGTAGACTCTCAGTTAAAATAAATGTAAAAGTTATTTCAGCACACTAAAAAATAAATTTCGATTGGATTTTCAAAGATAGGATTTTATTTTAAACAGATACAATTTTAGTGTTAAATAAGTCGAAAAAAGGCGAAATTTAGCACAAAGTATGCTAAGTCGGCAACACTGCGTCGGTTTATTTGAGACAACTATGTGTTTTGTTATCACAACGATACCTTTGTAAATATTACTTTTTTGTTGTTGTTACTAGAATTGAATATTATCCATTACTAAATAAATAGTAATCATAACATATAAATTGTTTGCCCGTACAATAAAATTAGTGAGGAGAACAACATATCGTTTACTACATATTCTGGTAGTATACACTTACCCGTTAAGTTGAAACAACTATGCGGCTTGTTATCATAACGATACCTTTGTAACTAATATTTAATTGTTGTTGTTACTAGAATTAAATATTATCCTTAACTAAATAAATAGTAATCATAACATATTAATTGTTTGCCGGCACAATAAATTTTGTTAGAACAAAATTTCGTTTACTACACATTCTGGTAGCATAGTAAAATACGTTTTGTTAACACAACAATACTATTGTAACTATTACTTAATTGTTGTTGTTATAACATTTAGACAGTAACAAGTACAAAAATTCCACTTACTAAAATTACATATTATCCATAACGAAATTGTAGGAACACAGGTTTATAGAAATGCTGACATGCACATAGCGGCGCGAGGGCACCTCGCTCGCCAGTCTTCCTGCATAAACCGGCCAGTTAGCACGCTAGCCCGTGCATACCGCGCGACTCATGTAAATCTGTAATTTAGAGTCCTTGTTTCAATAATTATCTTCACACCAAGTTCTACGTTTCATTTGCAACCCGAATAGAATACCCCAGCAAGTACAACATAGTGAACACGCAGTATAGTGATAAATTAGTACACCTACAAAATTAATTGTAATCATTACGTAAAAATTGTTTGGCTGAACAGTAAAATTTGTTAGGAGAACAAAATTTCATTTACTACACATTCTGGTAGTATAGTTAAAAATATTTTTTTCCGTATAGTAGGTAAAGTATTTTTTGAATAATTCAATGGTGAATTGTGACTTAGAGGCCTGCTTGATGGTAAATAAACACCCCAGCCTATGGATGTTTGTGATGCCAAAGTAGCTCTAAGCGCGTTGCCTATCTTTTGTTGCTTAGAGGATTCGCTGCGTTGACAGCTAGAAACAATTGGTGATCCCTCGTTCTCCTCACTTAGAATTCGTATGAGTTCCGCTGATACAATACTAAATAACTACAGAGCAAGTAGTGGATATTTGTAAGTCTAGTGTCATATAGGAAATAGCCCAGAATCTTAAAGAAGACCGCGGTTATACACTATACTCTCTATTGGAGCTAGAGTCTCATGACCTTCCGAGGAACCATCAACAGTATCAACTCAGCGTACCCAAATAAAGAGTCAGTAAAGCATGTGACACTAGCGTCCTCTTACATAAGGAGGACCCTACATTTGATTGTTAATACGTAATTTACTAGCTTCTGCCCGCGACTCCGTCCGCGTGGAACTCGTTTATATTGTAGCTCCATACAAACTTTCACCATCACACACACACCATTTCACACTTATGTAAGGACATAGGATAGTTTTTATCCCGGAAATTCATCCAAATCGGTTCAGCGGTTTAAGCGTGAAGAGGTAACAGACAGACAGACACACTTTCGCATTTATAATATTAGTATGGATTAAAATCTTATGCCGTTTTCATCGACAAATTGCTAAATAATTGGGACTAATTAGGAAGTCCAGACGCCATATCAGCCTTCCCATAGATTTATACATAGCACAGCACACAAGTAGAAGTTCGGCCTTCAAAATTTGTGAGTCTCGTCCATTCGTTGCACTATATTTAAACCTCAAATAATTACCATCGTCAAATTACGGATCCGCTCCTGCGTCTTCCTTTTCTCAGCAACCTGCATGGTGTTGGGTGATTCCTCCTGCACCTTGCGCTGCTGAAGTAGTGGCGGGGATGACGGATGCAGTATTCCAAGTTCAGGCACGCCTAATTTGTCGTCCGACTGCCTCACCCCCACGTCAGTCTGGTTCTGAATTTCTTGTATGCCCTGTAAGTATGAGTAGCTAAATTTATTTGTGGAGATGTTAAGGTTATTCGTGACGTGCTGACCATGTCACCTATTTAGTCAACAGTTGCGATATTGAAATCTTGGAGGTCTTCTACAAAAGCAATGATGCGACAAGAGAAAAAAAAAACAACCATACAACTAAATTTAAATCATCAGCATCGTACTAGCGTTATTCCCGGTTGTGCCCTAAAACAGACGAGCCCGGGGTCCGCGTTGACACTTAAATCCCAAGATTTGGCATACGCACTAGTTTTACGAAAGCGACTGCCATCCAACCCGCAGGGAAAGGGAATTGGGATTATGCCCGTTTCCTCAAGATGTTTTTCCTTCACCGAAAAGCTAACGGTAAATATTCCATACATAGGTAAGTTCCAAAAAACTCATTGATACGAGCCGGGATTCGAATCCACAATCGCCACTTGACACCCGCATGCCTGAACCACTAGGCTACTGTAGCTTCATAAAACTTAACTATTACAAAAATATCTAAATCGTTATAAGCATGCCTATATTATTTTAGTTCATTTCACATGATTCTTATAATCAGATATCAAATTTATATGGATCCGTAATTTTTCTATTGTAACTGTTAAGGAAGAAAAAACATTAAACATTTTTACCTTACAAAATTAACTTAGAGCGGTTGCCTGCTTGCTTGCTATATTTATACAAGTTTCTAACATTCATCTATATGTATACAAGGCTTATTTAATAAGCATTTATTTTGTGGCAGAAAGGACAAGTTGTAAAATATAACAGCAAATAGATCAAAGATAAACAATTAGTAAAGCAAGATATTTAATAAATTATTTAAAATATGAAAAGTCATAGCGGCTCCAACTTTCTTCCATGTTGGGTACCCTGTGCCCAGCAGTAGGTTGTGTAAGACTGATGGTGATGATGATGAAGTCAAAAGTGTTTGCTAGATCATTCTAGAGGACCGGTTGAACCTATGGGGTAGTGACACTAGTGACTCTGCCTATGACGCTTATGGTCCTGGCTTCAAATTCCAATAAGTGCAAATATATTTGATTATTTATATTTATGTTCATTATCATCATCATATCAGCCGACAGACGTCCACTGTTGGATATGGGCCTCCTCCAAAGAGTGCCACAATGGCCGGTCCTACGCCACCATGCCATACATGCCTGCATGTTCCTTACAAGTTCCGTATATGTATTGATTTCCAGTGCCCATGAAATACAAGCCTTATTGAGTGTACCATGATTTTTATAAGATTATCCGCTAATAATTATTAATCTTAGTCATGGAACACATAGTCTACTAAACAGCACACAATAATATATTGGCATTAGGCATGCAACATTGAATCTATAATACAAATAATTTATGTGATGCATAATTTAATAAATCCATGTTAATTGTATGAGCCTCCTTTGAGTAGACTTTATTGAGCACTAGGATCACCACGATCGAATATAAACACTACATAATAGGTTTTAAAATAGGATTAACTACATTTTCCGTAATTAAGTACCGCGTACCATGCTCCGTGAGCGAAATCCAAAAATGAAGGGACCACAGATTAGACAACACCTTCGATGTGACATCGTTCGTTCCGAAACGCAGCGATATATCAAAATGAACCAACATTAGCCCGCGAGTGTTGGCAGTAAGGAATTTAATACTATTTAATTCACATTACGATTTACAAGTTGATTTTGCTTCAACAATATGGCTTGTTGCGCTTGGATATTAGAGACAAGGTCCCACGCGCAGACATAAAGAACTTCACTGAGCTTTTCAAAGCGGCTAAAGCTGCCGAACACGTTTTAAACGAGAAAGTTGCTGCAGCGTCGAGTCAAACAAAACCAAATGAGTACAAACATAACGCCCGGTCAGCATCAGCATCCATGCGTAAACCCAAGTGTACATACTGTAGGAACTTCGGGCACGACGTCGAGAATTGTCGAAAGCTGGCAGCAGATAGACAAGGCACCAAGAGAGGCTGCAAAAGCTAATACGTTTACTCGACAGTCAGACACAGTTGTTCAGTATCCATCCCCATCTACTCCAAGATTTAAATGTTATGGCTGTGCTACTCCAGGGGTAACTTAGAAAAAGTGGATGCGACCGAACGCCTGGGAGGCTGGAGTAGAAAACGAACACCAGCGCACCTGTTTTCGCCTAGGCGATGTCCAACTTCCCAACTAATATGACATACGTGACGTATACCTTGCTTGATGTGCGAGTGTTTGTACACCATCGGCACAGCTGATAGTGACGCGACGAGGTGCGCGAGACAACAACTAGGTGGCGTTAAGATGTACTACGCCAACGACCCCTTGACGAGAAGGTCCACCTCCGGGTACGTGTTATTGAAGAACGGGGCCGCCGTGACGTGGAGCTCTCAGCGACAGCCAACCGTCAGTTTGTCAACGACTGACTCTGAGTTTGTTGCATCTTGTAATGCTACCAAAGAAGCACTCAAGAGTGCTTTCAACAAGATTCTATTATGCTTAACATTGCCCACCAGAGCGGTATCTGTTTAATTTAAAAACTATGATTTTAAGAAGAGGTGTAAACAGATATAAAATATAACTCTGTGAAAGAAAAATATGCTGAAAAGCTTATAGATCTCAAATATGTTTGTACTGACAATCAGTAAGCTGATATACTTACTAAAGATTTACTTAAAGCTAGGTTTGAACAACTTGGAGTAAACTAGGTGTTTATAGAATCCAAGTAGTGTGACAAAATTATATAACTTTTTGGAGTACAGTTATACTGAAATTTGTTATACTTCTAAGTACAATCATATTAATTTATATAAGCATATCTTTGAAACATTTTTGTTGTTTAACATTAACATGTTATTGTTTATTGTGTTATTGTGATTATTAACCTTTATATTTCCTTCACTAAGGTTCAATTTTAGAGGGTGTTGAAATAGTTTTGAAACTAAAACTTAAGAGTCTATGACGTATGTTTGTCTCGCTCTTAGGTTGTCACTTCCGTATAACGTTCACACCGGGAACAACGCTCCGAATTTTAATGTATGTTTCAATAATAAAGTGTCTTTAGTATCGTGTAGTATGGCAATTGGCCACATTTAGTGTTTAGCAGTAACACAATAGTTTACTGCTACATAAACGCATATTGCTTGTATAAGCGATAATCCTTAATGTATAAAATAGGGTGTTCTGCGAATAAAGAGATTCATTCACCTACCTACAACTGAGTATCTCTGAACCCTTCACCGGCACTCTGCCCGACCACTCTCCGACTATAATACCTTCATATATTTCAATCGTGCAACTGGTTTAAATTACAACAAAAATATCATTTTTAGGTTTTAAATTTGTTTAAGTACCAAATAAGGCAAGTAAGATTGGACTGGGTATTAACGTCTAAAAGCCATCCTCTGCCAAAATTCGCCGCGTCAGTACATTTGTCGCTTAAAATATTACAGGTCAAGAAGTTATGACTGAGCTGAAAAGTCTCAAATCTATCGCTCTTTTCACTATGCATCGAGTGGAAAACATTGAAGATAGCCTTAAGAGAATCCGAGTAACTTCGCAATGTGAGAAGTTGAGAACAGTCCCTCACGATTACTTCCTCTTATTGGCCGCTGATTGAATTACGCCAACTAAAAAGCTTAGAGGAAAAGAAGGTGGATGTACAATTCGAAAACAATTGGTTATATTGTTTTTATTTAATTATAGTAGCTCGTAAGAGGCTCAAAAAAGTGTACTATAGAGGGTGGAAAGACACGACGATCGTTTGACGTTTGGCGTCCATATTCCGACGATGAGAACACGGGACAGAACGGGACCTCCACCATTTTTATTATAATTTTTTCTTAATTATACTATTTATTCTACATGTTTCTTTTTTTTAGAACCTCATGAAATGTTCATATGTATACATACTGATCAGGGAGACCTCTATACCGGTGTGTCCTTCAGTGGCCATACTTTCGATAAGTATAAAACTTGATTTTTAAACTATCGAGTGCAATGTAAAAAATAAGAAAAATATGTTTTTTTTTCTTGCCAGGAGTTTTTTAGTCAACTGATTATAAGTAGACCGTTTAACTAAGTCCTCGCCTGCACCCACGCGCAAGCAGGTGAGTATTATAATATGTTTAAAGTACTAAATTTGATATAAAATACTTTTCATGCAGTAAACCGATGGGTGCAAATCCTGCCTCTTTTCGTATCCCCTACTGGAACTTACTTCGATACCTCCTACTTCGATAATTCTAGTAAAAAGTGTTCTGATTTTTGTGCACAAACGGTGTACAATCCCTAACATAACGTTAAAAGAGTGCAAAAACGGTGGAAGTCAGCATCGGAGCCGTACGTACAGCAATACGAAAGTACGGCGAAGAATACTCGTTTTGCAATGAACCGAAAACCCGGACCTGCAGACCGAAATCTGGACCGGAAAATCGCTTAAGCGTTCAGTAGAAAACCCCATCTATCTATTAGGGATGTGGCCAAAAAACTACAAACTTCGGCAAGCAATGTACATCGAGGCAAAACAAGGATTGGTCTTAAATCATATAAAAATCAGAAAAAAACAAAACGAAGTGGCAAGTGTGAAGCCAAGTGCTCGCAAGTTTTATGATACTCTCTTGTGCCGAAAATCAGCATGCATTATTATGGACGACGTGACGTACATAAAATTTGATTATAAAATGCTCCCGGGTGACCAATTTTATACCGTACGCGAGGGCCAAGATATCAGTGATGCCAACAAATCCATATTCACTGAAAAAAAAACAGTAAAAAAGCAATGGTTTGGCAAGCTACTTGTGAGTGCGGCAAATTATCCAAGCCATTTGTCACTACGCAAACGATGAAGTCCGATACGTACATCACCGAGTGCTTAAATCGTCGTCTCATCGTTCCATTTTGGCCGGATTTGGCATCCGTGCACTACTCCAAGACCACGCAAGCTTGGTATATAGAAAACAAAGTCGAATGCGTGCCTAAGCACATGAATCTGCCAAACTGTCTGAGACCGCGGATTCCATTAAGGCTTTTAAAAGAAACTGGTTGAAAGCCTCCAAAGTTGTCGGGAACAAGTCTGTGCTGAAGCCTATGTCGAGGGTCAGGTCCAAGGTCCAGTCATTGGATTACAATTATGACGTTGGAAGAAATTGTACAGCAATTGATTAGATAATAAGTTAAATGTAATTCATCATAAAAAATAGACATAACGAATATTATTACTTTGTTTAATTTTTTTGCTTAGTTTGGGACTAGATTGATTTGTGTAAGATTGTCCCGAAATATTTATTTTTATTTATTATTATTATTTACAACTCGTGCATATATTTTGTGGAAGACCCGATAGGTGGCGGACAGGCACCTATGCCATCATGCAGCAATAGTGACCGTGTTATCATTGAAAAGGTCAAAACCTTGACCGGGCCTTCCCTGGAAGTTCTTTACTCAATTTATGATGGAGATGCTGACTTCATGAAGGAGCAACAGCTGTCTCTACGTAGGCACAACTGTTTCCAATTGAAGATGCACTAAATTGCACAGAAAAAAAGAATGAAAATGGTAAGATCTTTTAACAATACATGTTAATGATATCCACAATTATGATAATTTAAATGACATTTGGGAATACGCTTATCTATATGTAAAATACTATATGTACCGGCTTAGATGTCTTAATGTATTTTTATAGTAGCCTATTCAATGTAAGCCATACGATTAATGAAATACTATATGTACATTTTGTTCCAATTTGCACACCACTTACATGAAATAAAAATATGACTAGCCTTAATTCAATGAAAAAGAAAATTGATCTAAGCTTAGAACCCATAATTGTTTTTTAGAGAAACCCCCATTTTTTTAACAAATTATAACAAATTCCTAAAATATACAATTTGATAGGACTTTTGTATAGGTAAGTCATATACACAATGATTATTATGTTACCATTGAACTGGTCTCATGATAAAAACAGGCTATGAGAACTTCTAAACTACACTAAAGACTTTTCAATTTGAACAGTATTAAGATACTGAACACTATAAAAGGAATATTTTACTGACAGGAACTGTCAAAGCCTCAATTCAAGAATTGGCTGACGACAAGAAGGAGCTGGCTAAATTTCAGAAAAAACCGTAATTAGAATTAGAAATTACCAGGAAAAAGTTGGAATGTGTTACAAAAGCGTTAGAAATAAGCGTGGAAAAGCAAGAATTTCTAAAAAAAAAACAACATACAACTTAAGAAACAGAAAATTGAATTAGAATTATTAAAGAGGATATGATTTAAATACGCCAATTTGAAAGTATTTTATTTATATTTTCTACGTCTTATCTAGTATCTATCTCAGTCTTCAAAAATAATTATGAATTAGTGAAGTCCTTTCAATATTGCGTTTCATTATTTACGGTGTCAACCTCAAACAATGTATAGAAAATGGACTCATCTGCAAAAAAAGGATCCAAAGTTTCAACCAACCGTGTTGATTTAAACTCTAGCAAAAGAGCTCAAGCAACCACTGCTTTCGAAAAAAACCTTTACAAATTATTTGTAAACAGCATTTTTGGGAAAAATATTGAAAACCTATGACGAAACCTTCATACGGACTCGAACGATATATTTCTAAACCAAACTTCCACAGCTGCATCATTTTCTCCCAAGACTTAGTAGCCGTTCAGCTGAATCCAATCAAAGTAACTTACAATAAACCTACTTATGTAGGTTTCACTATTTTGGAGCTATCCAAAACGCAGATGTATGATTGCCACTACAACTATATGATGCCTAAATATCGTGACAATAGTAGCTTACTCTACACAGACACTGATTCGTTTATCTACGAAATCAAAACCAACGACTTCTTCGAGGATATAAAACTAAATTTAGTCACAAAATATAATACTTCTGATTTTCCACCAAACAACGTTTACGGGTTCCCCAGGGTGAACAAGAAGATTGTTGGTCTAATGAAGGATTCTCATCCGTCAAGGACGTATAATTACAGAATTTATTGGTCTGAGGTCGAAAATGTACGCATATACACTAGAAGGAGACAAGGGACAGCTGTCAGATAAGGACATATTGCAAATGATCACATATCAACACTACCTTGGGGACATTATTCTATAATAGTGACCGCGGGTCCATCGGGACCCGGGGACAGCGACGCCACTTGGTTAGATATGTCGTGGTGCAGTTTAACATGTATCCAACAACACCAATTCTCCAGTCTCCCCGCAGTAACAACGTTGTGGCTGATGGGGAACAAATTGCGCGAGCTGCCCGTCTTCGACGAGCACGTGAGCTCCAACTTGACCAGTTTGTTTCTGTACAGGAACCAACTAACTGAAATTAACAACGGGACCTTTTCAGCTTGTTCGAAATTAGAAAAACTAGATTTGAACAAATACAGTTTATTCACCATTCCTTTCTCATCGCGTTGACTAATTTGAACTATTTAAACTTGAAAATTTACAAGATACACACTGACATTTACAAGATACACACTGACATTTACAAGATACACACGTGATTTTAACTTATTTTCCTCAATTTTCTGTTTTTAATTGGACATGCAGCAGATATAGCCACGTGATCCCCACCACAGTTTGCGCATTGTGTTTTAGCCTTATTACAATTTTTGAAATTATGAGGTTCTGCACAAATTGAACATACTTCATTATTTTTACAATACTTTGCTATATGTCCAAATTTCATGCAACGAAGGCATTGCTTTACTGGAGGAATATAGATCCCTACTTCGTGCCTCCAATGGTCAAGTGTTACATATTCAGGCAACTGTACAGAGGCAAAAGTCACGGCAACCGTCTGAGTTGGAACCATTGAGACGATACCCAGCGTGTCTTTTACCCGCCGCATAAACCGTCTTACGCTTATCACCTTTTTACTAGAAGCTATTAATTGGAAAATCTTCTGGTTCGAATAATCAATCGGCACTGAAGTGAGAACACCCGTGACCTCGGTCTCAGATGCTGGGATTGAAGCATACATGTGAATTTCATTTAATAATTTTTCATTTTTTAGGAAGACATTGGCGTGATTTGGGAGATCAAACATAATCCCAACTTTGTATGCATTAATTTTTCTTAGATGCATCACGCCCGACACGCAATGCTTTCGGATTGCATTGGACAAAGCAAGTCTATCTTTGTCAGAAAATTTATGGTCATCCTCTCTGTGATTCAGAAAAACAATAAATTCTTTCTTAGCTGAATTTTCGTCGTACAACCTGTAATAACTTCTAGCCCTGAAAGGAGTATACTTCTCTTTGTCATCTTCTTTTTTCTTCTTTTTTGCAGGTATGCGCTCCGAAAGCGCACCTGTATCCGCATCAGAACTACTTTCAGATTGAAGATCTGGCTCCGGCTCCAAGCCGTCCAACCGAGAACGCTTTCCCGTACGCTTCCCCATGACTGGGGAAGCGCACCAAACCGATAACCAAACCGACTATGAATTAAAATTAAAATTAAGACTAAATAACACCTAAAATTAATTTACAATAAAATATTTTATCAAGCGCGCCTATCTCTTTCAACGTTCCCGCCCAGAAAAAACTGGAATGAAGTTGACTATGACGTCTGTCAGGTCGACCTGGCGGGTGACGTTGACAGCGGTCCGAAACGCGCGTTCGAGTCATTATACATCTATCACTTGTAGAGATTGATAGTTTGTATGGACAGAGACTTGAGATAGCGATTAATTTGCATATTTAATATATTCGACAAATTAAATAACGGAATATTTTATGGAGACGTCACGGATCGCGTCATCGATTGAGAAATGTATTTTTACGTCAAAGTCCGGTCGACCATAGACATTCGTCGTGAGTTTTGGGGCAAGGAGGAGGGTAGAGGCGTGGGTGGTCGATGGACAGACGGGGTTGGAGAGAAAAAGGATAGAATAAAATAAAATCTCCTAAATTCTCCCAAGAACTTTCTTTCCTAGTAAAGACTGTATACGATAAAATCTGGCCACTATTTTTCATATAAAAACTTTTTTATTTATAAATCAATATGACAGTAATTCTGAGTCCTGTTGCCATAGAAACCAAACTACATAATTCTATCAACACTAATGGGTTTTACTTAATAATTATCAAGATGTCCTCAAAAGAAGATGCTATGCATAAAAAAATTGTTTCCGAGCACCATCTGCATCCGTATTTGTCGTGTTCCTGGACTTTTTTGGCTTACTGTTTGGCTGTGTTTGTATTGGTGATAATATTTACGACTTCGGCTGTGCTTTTGGACTTTGTTCGACGAAAAATGTTTCGTCCGTGGCTGACTACCGAAACACCGTCATGTGAATCCGTACCAAATAAGGACTGTAAAGGAAGCTCACGGAAAAAACATCTACACGCTGATGCTCAACAAGTGATATTAGACGTATATGAAGTAGTTTTCGGAGAAATTGGTCCACGCGGGGCTCTTAAACGTACAGCACAACTAACTAAGAGAAGTGTTAAAACTGTTGCCAAGATCGTGAAAAGAGGACACTCGATGGTGTACACAAGAAATACACCGAAATTTGGAAAAATCGACAATTTTACAGAAGACTTCATTGTGCGGACCATTAACAAGTTTTATGAAGAAAACATATCTCCTACGGCGGAAATGATAAACAAGGAATTAACCAAAGATGATGCAATATTTCCATACAGTCTATCGTATTTCTTCAAATTACTTAAGATAATGGGCTTCGAGTATGGGACCTTGAACAGCCGTAAAGTTATAATGGATTCACCAAGATTAATAAATCTCCGAGATGATTTCTTAAATAAAATAAAAAACACCGTGAAGATGGTAAACCTATAATCTACTTGGACGAGACGTGGTACGACACTCACGACGTTTCAAAAAAAGGGTGGCAACATAAAGAAAATGTATGTGCATTGAACGTACCAGCATCTCGTGGAAAACGAATCATAATTTTACACGCTGGATTGGAAACCGGCTGGGTACCAGGAGCTTTACTTCTATCTGCAAAAAATATGGCCAACTGTAGTGCAGATTACCACCAGGATATGGACGCTAATCTATTTGAATCGTGGTCCGAGAAGCAACTGCTGCCGAATATATTACATGGCAGTATAATAGTGCTGGATAATGCTTCATACCATTCGCGTCAAACAGAGCTAATACCAAATATGAATACAAAGAAGGAAAACATCGCCGATTTAAAAAAAAAAAACAACATTCCATATGGTACTAAGGCTACAAAAAAATCATGCTGGATAAGTTAAAGGACCGTACTTTTACAAAATCATACTATGTCGACGAGTTGGCGAAGAAGAAGAACTGCGAGATCTTGAGACTGCCGCCTTATTACTGCATTTTAAATCCCATTGAATTAATGTGGAGCAACTTGAAAAGAAATGTAAGGAAAGCCAACAGTGACCCAAAATTCAGTGAAGGAGTGATTAATATCATAAGGGATTCAGTCATTAAAACAAATCATCACTGGAAGAACTGCTGCAAGCATGTTCATAAAATAGAACTAAATATGGCTCGGAGCTATGTAATCATCCCAGTATAATTATACATGTCACAGATTCAGACTCTGACGACTCGAGTAGCAGTACGAGCACCGAAAATAATTAAAATAAATGTTTTTTTAGTTTTATTCAATTGTGTTTTGTTGGACATCAACTTTATCATTGATATTTTATTAATTGTTCCAGTCATTATGATATATTTAATATATTTGTATTTACGCTATATTTTTTTTTTTGCGAAACATGAATAAATAAATTAATACGAAATTAATATGTATGTGTTTTATTACTTTTACATAAAATAAACATTCCCTAATACAATAAAAAAATACTTTATTATCAAACAGTTAGCCGAACACTTTCCAACATTATCAATTAGTTGTAAAACTTGTGGACACACTACATGGCCGGCGACCTACCTGAGTGCGGCCTTTGAAGTCCTAATACTGCAATATCGACCTTGTGACTTCATTCAGAAGGTTGCTATTTGTATGCATTGATTTGTTACTTGGTATTATTTGTTATTTGCGATAGCATAAAAGGGTCTTGAGTGCAGAACGGACGGCTTAGAAAATAACAACTTTACCAACAGCCACACCAGCGGTCCAAAAAGAACTCCGACCCAACCTTCCACCGGCGGGCAAAAGAAAGGAAGCCCGTAGTTATAAAAAATGCATGCATCAGAAATCCCCACACACCGAACGACTCAGTAGATAAGATCTGAACGACGGTCAAGCAAGGAGAAGCTGGAAACAGCATCCCCATGCTTGACCCGAGCACACCGCAGAAAGCAAACGGGAGAAAGCATGTTCTCTCTCGGCCTTGCAGCACTGGCTGAGGTAAGGATCTCGCGGGTAGTTTTAAGACCTCCTGCCAAATCCCCTTCTTCCCCCTCCGAAAATTTTCCAGTAAGAGAGTGATGACCGAGGTTTTTAGCCGGTAAGAGTCCGGCACTGCCTGGGTCCCCTTGCCAGTCGTCCATGAGGATTTTCCTCGGTCCGCACTCAATACATCTTTCAAACTTTTCGTAAACAAAAGCAAGGACTCGCGTCTTCGGCCCTTCAGGTCTCATAACAAAAAAAAACAGCCGTAGAGTACTCTACTGCTACTTCTAACATTAACATATATATATTTTATATACACAACACTATGTACGTGTATTTACCCCTTTCTCTAGCTGGTTTGTATGGTAGATTCTGGACTGGTTGACTGTATGGTAGACTCCGCAGTCGTTAGTATAACACCATGCAGAAACCATTAACACCAAAACGATACGACCGCGTTTGCGTTTAGCTTTATTGAGGACAAAACGCAAACGCGATCGTAACGTTTTGTTTTGGTAAAACTTATACTAGAGCCTCTGAGTGCAAGCTCGTCTGCGTCGTGCACCCACGTGTTGTGGGTCCTGATGAGATGAGGCATCAACTTTCAATCAGGTCGGATCTGTCGATTGTGACGGTGACGACTTTAGTTCGACAAGTGGGAGGTGGAGCTGTTTTCGCGGTAGGAACCGGAGACCCTCAACGTCAACCAGATTGCTCGGTCGGAGCAGATCTCGGTGATGGGACCAGAGGACGAGCAGATTGCTCGGGCGGAAGAGGATATCAACTATCCTCCGGGGTTAGTTACCCTGCTACTGCGTAGGCTCTAGAGACTGAACAGAGTAACACAACAGATGGAAGCAAAGAGTAGTTATTTAAATCTAAAATAATTAATGAGAATGACATAAATAAGAATGTTGTTATCGTGCTCGCCGCCGCATTCTACTATGATGCTGTTGGGGTATATAAGCGTAACATACTGACTTAATTACTCATATTGAAATATTTACCAACCTCACTCGTATAAATTTGTAAGTTCATTTTATATTATTAAATTATTAGTTGAAAATGTCACTCGACGCATTAAACGTTGCCGGTAGCAAAATAATCACCTGGGTGAAGGTGAAGGACCTTCCGCTACACGCCTCTGCTCATTGAGTCCTTGTAGCAGGTGGGATTCGAAGTACCACATTAACGGACATATTGTGGTTGTGATCAAAGACATTGGTCATGTCTCCCTACCGGGGCGCTTCAGCGAGCTGGATGCTTCAGCTGTCGACCTTATGAACAGCGGAAAAGTGCATATGATTGTGAAAGGTGCTGTTGGACGTACGTTCAACATTCAGTTTCAGTAATTGTTATTTAGCGAGGTGATTAATTTTATTTTATGTCTTTCCAGAAAAATGTCGCTTTCCAATTCCGATGCGTTTGACTTTAGAAGAAAGATGATTAAACATTTTGAAAATAATGAGCTGTTACACTACTGGGAGTATGAAGTGCCTATCAATATCATAATAACTAAGATGCATCATTATCTGCTGTCAATGTATCTCAGGAATGACTTTAATTATGAATATTATTTATTGATGAGTGTGTGGGACAATGTCTCGTCTCATTTCCAGGAGACAATAGGTTGTTTAAATGTTAAATTCACATCTTTCATATCACATTTTTACGATTTACCACTTGAATGTTTTAAAGTTTCTTTATGTAACACCACTATCGGAGATAATTTTGTGATGTTATTGTTGTTTACTGTTTATTATATTTCGAAAAAAAAAATGCTAACTGGCTAAACCCAGATGTCAGGAAAGATTTACCACCAGAAATCTTTCAGGTTGAAACACCATCTACTCCAGACACGCACTATCAAAGATTATGTGAAAGACCACAGAGAAGAGTTAGGAAACAGTTTTCGGAATTAATACGGGACGAACCACAAAAAAAAGTTTTGAAAATAATCACAGAATGACGGTCATTGCCACTAACTGAGTTAGATGAGAATATAAAGATGGAAAAAAGAGCAGACGTGTTTTGGACGAAATTAAGTGTTTGGTGTGACATGTCTGAAAACCATTCGTTTGAAGAAATGGCAAATTTTGCTCTTGATTGCTTCGTATTGCCACACGCAAATGGGGATTGTGAAAGAAAATTCAGCAAAGTTAACCTGACAAAAACGAAAATATGAAATAAAATAGCAACTCGCTCCATTGACGCCCTGTTTAGTTTCATGCGATGCTGTAAAAGAAAGTAAGTCCAACAATTGTATCGCATTTATGCCGTCTGACGACATGTTACGTCGTGTTAATGCGAAGGGCGAAAACGACGAAATTTCAATTGACGAATTGGCTGAAATCGACATCTAATTAGATGTTTTTAGTTAAATAAGTATAACCTGTAAATATTAATAAAAAAATTATTATCAACCAATTTAATTTTTATTTGAATTCAAATGTACGCATCCAGTTATGACTTCGAAGTTCAACATGTTATATTGACAGATTGGGGTGGAATCATATTTATAGTCTGGATACCCCAACTGCGTTTATACGCTTGCGGAGGCTTGACGCGTGAGCAGGACGCAGCTATGTAATCGAATGAGATCGAATTATAGCCCTCTCCCTCTAACGCATAGCTGCATCCTGCTCACACGCCAAGCCAACGCAAGCGTACAAATGCAGTATTTCACAGAAAAGGAGACGCTACACGTCCGAGCGCGGCGGACGGCACGAGCGGTACAAAGTTATAAGATAGAGCGAGATAGGGATATAATTTTGCAGGACGCCGTGCTTCCGACACGTATCCACACGGGCTAAATCACGCGTCGGCCGGCATGCAGTCCTGCCGATATTGGACCGTCGAGCGTCTCCTGGACCAAATTGTGTTGGTTGTGATGTGAATGTTGTGAGTGCAATCTGTCAGTACAACTCGTTTGACGGTTGGATCAGCATCGCAACATAATTTTTGACACGGTAGTATATTTTTAATTTCCATAGACAATAATTTTCTGGGTGTCTAATTCCAACATTGGTCGGCGGCGAAGGCGTGTGAAACAAAAATGGAAATGTAAAAACAAAACTTTTTGTTAATAATTTGCTGTCGTTATCAGTGCTTTTGATTATAGAGTCATCGATTAGTGGTGTGAAAAATAACGTCACACTAACACCGTTATTGCGCTATTATTATATACCGTCGTGTACTGTTGCAAACGAGTGGTTCGTGACGAAAGCAATTGTGTTGGATAAAACAGATAGCATCATGCGTGGTGATTGGTTTATAAAACTTCAAATGACGTCAAGAGGGGGTATTGTCTCAGATAGATCTGTCTGGGTGAAACAATCGGAAATAACTAGAGTATCAATTTGTTCTAATGAAGAAGATGTGGTTGTATTACGATTGGAAATATCTCGTGAAGAAATTCACCCGCGTAATAAACGTGAAGTGACAATGAAACAGTCCTGGACAGCAGATGCCTATTCGCAGGTCTTGAGGGATGATGTTGGTGTTCAATTCATTATCAGAGTGAGCAAGTAACATGTAAACAACGTGTTGCCGGTGAAAAATGCTGATTAACATTCTACGAAACCTAATAAAAATGTGGTGAAACCTCAAATTACTGTTGAGAATCGAAGGGACCATTATTAGCGCCACCGCCACTGTCATACAGGTCGTCATTGACAGGGCCTAATTTGCACACTCTAGCGTTCGACACAGCTTCCATTTGTGACGAAAGAGTACTGTTTGACTGTTGTTGTAGCTGAGAGTTCGGCTTCGGTACAGATGTATTCCGAGGGGAAGTCTTAGCACTCTTCACAGAAGACAGATCAGAAGAATCGCCAGTGTTAGGAACGGAAGGGGTAGATGATACCGGTTTTGAGGCCTTGTGAATCGATTTCTTCGCTTGACGTGTTCGCTTCGTCGAGTGCGTCTCCACCGGCGGCGGTGGTTTGGCAGTCACTTCGTTCAGCTTGGCCATTAGAGCAGCCTGAGTGCTTATAATCTCGTTAATTAACAAAAGTTGATTCTCAGACTGCGGCAAGATTGTATCTATGAGGGAGGGCAGCTCCCTACTGAATAAAGCTTTCAGCTCTTCCCTTATAATATTTCTTAAGGATGCAGACCCCCCGCATACACATTTAGGTAACTCAACCACACTATCAGAACTCTGCGATTTGTATTGCCCGCGCCCAATAGTCACATTTTCGAATCCGTTATTTAGATCCAACACAGACGTCTCAACTACTTCAGTGACGGAACTATCATTACCCAGACAGGTGTTTAGAACTGGAAAGAGACGGACAGGCGTATCGGTGTTGTCAGTTCTGGGTATGAGACGTCGACATGCCATACAAATCCAAGTCTTGCGGTCCTCGCTGGACAGATCATTATACCTATTCACATTGAGTCCGGCGCATAGTAAATCGTACGACTCTTCGCAATGAGTACAATGCATGTACTTGCCATCGTCGGCTTCCAAATTACAGCCAGCACATAATAGACTCATACTGGATAACGAGTTTGCGAGTAAGTCTCGAAGCTATCTTTGTAAACGCCTGTTAAGTTTCTGAACGCGTTCGTTACGTCATCTGCCAAATAGCCCAAGAAATGTCAACTGTCACATGTGTCAACGTCAGAGCTGGGAACTCGTGAACAGCTGATAAAAATACCGCATTTTGGTTTGTTATTTTTAAAGATAATTAGCAGTTAATTTGAAATGTTTACATGTGTGAGTGTTGAATAAGTGTTCAAATCTGTGGCTTCGAGTCTTTTTCTTGTAATATTTACATTTTGCGGCTCACCAGTGTATCTTCGAGATGTTGTTGCGGACTCTTGTGTCTTCGTGCGTATCTTTTGGCCGCTTGGAGTGAAGAACACGATGTTTTTGTATTTTTTCCAAGGATTTATGATACGGAACGGTCAGTAATGTTGTTTACGTTAGCTCACGCACACCCACGCACCGTTTGGTCGATTTCAGAATTAAACAAATTAAAAAAGGACAGGATGCGTTTTGTGAAAACGTATCTCATATGACGAGCTCGAGTTCTAAAGCAGATAATAAGCAAGAAGCCCTAACATTGTTAATAAGCTTGTTTAAATGCATATTTTTAATTAGTTGTACTACTCCCTGTTTTTGCTGTTACCACTAGCAAAACAGAATGTATAAATAAATTAGTCTCTATACCGCCACCAAGTCAGTATGTTTAAATATAGAAGCGAGCACTTTGACTCCGCAGACGTCAGTATACTCGTATCACCATGCAGAAACCACTTAAACCAAAACCGGAGTGCAAGCTCGTCTGCGTAGTGCACCCACGTGTTGTAACTGTGATGGGACCAGAGAACGAGCAGATTGCTCGGGCGGAAGAGGATGTCAACTATTCTCCGGGGTCAGTCAATCCGCGGCTGCGTAGGCTCTGGAGACTGCACAGAGCATCACAACAGATGCAAGCATTAAATCGAATAGTTTATGAGAATGACACGCCTGAATAAGAATGTTGTTATCGTGCTCCCCGCAGCATTCTAGTCTACTATGATGCTGTTGGGGTATAATATAAGCGTAACAAACTGACTTAATTACTCATATTGCAATATTTACCAGCCTCACTCGTATGAACATATTCATTTTATATTATTATATAATTAGTTGAAAATGTCACTCGACGCATTAAACGTTGCCGGTAGCAAAATAATCACCTGGGTGAAGGTGAAGGACCTTGCGCTCAACACGCTTCTGCTCATTGAGTCCTGTAGCAGGTGGGATTCGAAGTACCACACTAATGGACATATTGTGGTTGTGATCAAAGACATTGGTTATGTCTCCCTACCGGGGCGCTTCAGCGAGCTGGATGCTTCAGCCGTCGACCTTATGAACAGCGGAAAAGTGCATGATTGTGAAAGGTGCTGTTGGACGTACGTTCAACATTCAGTTTCAGTAATTGTTATTTAGCGAGGTGATTAATTTTATTTTATGTCTTTCCAGAAAAATGTCGCTTTCCAATTCCGATGCGTTTGACTTTAGAAGAAAGATGATTAAACATTTTGAAAATAATGAGCTGTTACACTACTGGGAGTATGAAGTGCCTATCAATATCATAATAACTAAGATGCATCATTATCTGCTGTCAATGTATCTCAGGAATGACTTTAATTATGAATATTATGTATTGATGAGTGTGTGGGACAACGTCTCGTCTCATTTCCAGGAGACAATAGGTGGTTTAAATGTTAAATTCACATCTTTCATATCACATTTTTACGATTTACCACTTGACTGTTTTAAAGTTTCTTTATGTAACACCACTATCGGAGATAATTTTGTGATGTTATTGTTGTTTACTGTTTACGATTTTATTGTGATCTTTAAAAAATATGTCTCTGCTAATTTGCGAATTCCTCTTTTGCTTTTTGATTCTTTGGTGGAGGCCTATGACCATGATGATGATGAATTGGCGAATTTCAATACTTTACTGTTATTTGCTTCAAGCGAATTTACTTAAAAAATATATAATGTTTTACAGGTTTGCGTCATTTTTCATCAATTAATTGTTTTCTTTTCATTTTGACATAGTCTGCGAGTGTTTTCTTTTTTTTAATAAATTTTGTTTTGTTTGTATATCATTCGTTTTATTTATACATCAACAGGTACCTAGTAGGTGAAAGAAGAGAAAAAACAAAAGGTTTTGAATATATATATATTTATTTTAAATATATAGTTACAGTACAAATAATCATGTGATAACATTGTTCTTATCAATCCAAGTTTTTTCGTTTAAACCCATCCACTTCACGTATACTTTATTTCCCTTGCGTTTTAAAACCTTTTCAATGAGGTAAATGTCAGGATTCTTAACTTTTTGCAGTTCTTGCTCATAAAAGGACCGTGAAATAGGTTCTTTCTTTGCGTCATGCAATAAAAGTGGATGGTTGAGTAGTTTTCACCTTTACAATTTGAAATATTTCAGCAGTCCAATTGGCCCTTTGCAAAAGTCGATTTATACTTGCTTATTCTCACAAAATCACCAACTTTATATTTAGACGGTGATTTCACTTTCATATGATTATAAACCTTTTTTGACAAGATTTAATTTAAAAAAAAATAGAACCTGTCAAAGGGTTATGGAAAGGAGTACATTAAAAGTAAACAGAATTCAAAAAATATCACATAAAATAATTAGAAAAAAAACGAATGTTACCGACGCTCTATGTCACTGTAAAAAACTAAAGTGGCGCTGGGCGGGACACATTGCTAGAATGACGGACTCCCGCTGGACACACAGACTGACAACCTGGAAGGTACCGCCAGGCAATAGGAACAGAGGTAGGCCAATTGCGCGCTGGTCGGATGACATTGTACGACTAGCAGGAGAACAATGGATGCATAAAGCGAACAACGGGGACATTTGGAAGTCACTAGAGGAGGCGACACCTTCGGCTAAGCGAGGGGTTCTTACTAGCTTGATAAAGTTATAGAAATAATATATTATAATTAAGTAATATTTTTTAATTAGCATTACCTACTTAAAAACAAAACGTTTAAGTGTAATTTTTGTAAGAAACATAGGATTTAATTTTTTATTTTTTATTCATTTATTTTATAAACCTTACGAAGTAGGTCTATGAGTTGTTTTTATTAACTTTGGAAGGCGCCATGCCAATGGTGGAGTGAATCTTTGTGTTATATCGCTTAGTGAGACTTTTAATTTGTCTGGTCCAGTTATACGATCCATTCAAGGTAAACAATTGCCACAACCAATGTTTTATGGTTTTTATCACACGTTCTGCGATTGAAGCTTTCATAGTGGTAAATGTGGAATAATGATTTATATTGTATCTCTTCATGAGTATTTGAAAATCTTTGTTATAAAACTCCTTACCAGAGTCAGATGGTAAATTCGTAGGACGTCTTGCTCTGTGTAGTATTTCTGACATGGCGTTACATTACACATACATCAGTTTTATTCTTAGACTTTAGCGGTTGCATCCATAAATACTTTGAGAACGCATCAATGCACACCAAGATATATTTATAGCCGGCATTATCTCGAGAGTAGGTACTTTTGCAGATCTATAAGATCAATTTGCCAAGTATCGTCCAATCCTTTCTGTATGAAGCGTCGTTTTGTAAAGTTTCTTCTCGCGTATTTATGTATTTCTTTAATAACGTCAGCTTTACTCCTGTTTTTTTTTTTTATGTCCCGCTACCAATACGGTTTCTCTCTGACACAGGTTTAGGTGAAGCTGAATGCAGATCAGGAGACTGTGGGTGAGACGGTGTTGGGTCAGAATCGGTGCTGTAAAATGTTCTTCCAAAGCTTTAACACGTTCGCTGCGATATAAGGCTTAAATGCCCGATGCATGTACTCCCGCTCCGTGCGGAGGCGAAAAACGGTGAACTTCCCCTGGTGCGTGGGGTGTATAAATGAGTATTTCTATATGTACAAAAGAGACAAGTATAGGTTTGAGTTTAGGACTTTAAGGGCTACTAAATAAAGCATTAAAACTGTGGTAAGGTTTTTCGGCCTGATAACGCACTGATTAATATTTTTTTCGATTCCTTGCGGGTAATAGGCCGTAAGGCCCGACATAGATCACAAGGCCTCTCCACCCCTTTCCGCACTGTTGTAGGTGATAGAATAGTTTACTTCCGATTAGTGTCGTGACATCATTAGCGGGAATAGACGTAAATACGATAGTGCACTATTAGAGTGTTTGTTTACGTTTTTGTGATAGTTCATGGTGTTTGATCATTTATTATGTCTCGGTCCAATAAACGGTGTAGAAGAATGCTGGAATTATCGTTTCAGCGAGATGAAAACAGTGAAAGTGAAAATTCTGATGCGGACAAATCGAGATGGAGAAAAGTGTTTGTGAAAAATAATATAAAAAATAATGACTCGCAGCAAAATCGATCCGAAATAAACATCGTCCATCCTCGGCCAAGTAAGGAACCGGAAACTGTTCCAGAGCTACAGCGGAATTACGTGAGTAGAGGGACAGCGAGCACAATTAAAACTACCGCTCCTAAAAAACGCAAATATAATGTTTCAGAGCCTAATACCAGTCGACTTTCTCCAATTAATTTAAAGCCGTTATTTCAAACCGATCTAGAAAATACCCCTAAAGCCCGAAAAGTACAACTGTTGAACGAAGGTGACAAAGAGTCGATTTACGTGAGCCCTAGTGGTAACACCTTACAAATTTAAAAAAATGCTGATACGTTACCAATAAACAACCCACAAACTCAATCCATTTTCCGTTCGCCGGCAGTCTACGGCACTAATAACGCGTCGACGTTGACAAGCAGGTGTAGTTCCGTAAGCGATATAAGTAGGTATAGATAGTTCCTTCTAGATCATGAATACTGATTTCCAGATAAACCATTAAACATACAATCACTTTCAACAGAAACTTTCGTGTAACCCGCATAGAGCGAACGAAGTGAGCGGCCAAATGCGGGTTACACGAAAGTTTCTGTTGAAAGTGATTGTATGTTTAATGGTTTATCTGGAAATCAGTATTCATGATCTAGAAGGAACTATCTATACAATGAATTATTGCATTCGGTATGGAACAAATAACAAGTCAAAAAACAAAGCAGCGCCTGAAATCAGTGTCATCTTCAACTAACGTACTACATACGGCTTCAGATATAATCTGTACAAAAAACCGTAAACCCAAATAAAATAAAAATTGCTGCTGCATATCATATCACTAACATTTTATTTTTTAATTAATACAAATTTCATAAACATAAATGTACTAACATAATTTTTATTCATTATCTTAAAATGTATTTTATCAAACTCAATCAAGCAAACAAAATACCAAAAACACACCATGTCACAGATATGATCAGTTTCTGTGAACACGTAGATTCCCCATGGCGCAGAGCCTCGGGCGTAGAATCTCACAACGCACCTTGTCTTTGGTACCAAGTAAGACTTGGGTTGCTGTGTGTGATATAAAGTACAACACATCGCGGAGGTGGCCAATCTCCTTGATGCGACGCGACTCCCATGGCGCAGAGCCCTGGCTTAAAGTCACATTTTACGTACTTTTGAGGCAGGATCCACCTTACACTATCGACCGGTATAGTGACGGCTTCTCCTTATCGTTCTTATGCATAGTTTGTTTGTCGATAGCACAGCTCGACATGAAGGTGGCCAGTCTTCATGAAGAGACGCAAGCTCCATAGCGCAGAGCCCTGGCATAAACTTGTGTGCTAGGATCCTCCAGTCACTACCGGTCGTAATAGTGGTGGATTCTCCGATAGAACCTCTTTCGAAAGTTGTATATATGCAAATCAATCTAAAAATTTCAATAGCGCGATCTAGAACATTGAAAATATATGATTCAAACATATAACGTGAAACAAGGTGGGCAAGGATCAATTTCAAAATGCCAAATTTGGATGATATATGACTTTTCATGACAACCATCATTGCTTGTGTGACGTAGTCGACTTGCATAATTTATAGGGTGACCATACCATATCATTGCGTGGATATTGTGACAATATAATTACCGATATAGGATACATTGCTTATCAAAATTCAATGTAATAAATGGTTTGCTGTAGTGGTCCAGGGAGGCGTAGATGATTTTGACTTTGAGTAAAAGTAGAACAAATCAAGAAAGAAACTATAAATTCTCGAGAAAATAAAAAGCTGAGTTTGAAGTTGTCAGTCTGCATACGATCATTGGGAACACATTCAAACCTTTTACGTTATACCATTTGAACCGCATATACCTAATGATTTTTATTTCAGTTTAGGTCTGTCCGTAGACTGTAACTTATGTGGTTCATATAGTGAGTGCCGACTCCGCATAATTGCAACCCAGAAGCAGTCTGCGATTACATTGCAAAACGTCGGATGTAAATACGTTGTGCTATAATCATACAACGTTACAATTGGTACAAGTGTCGGCATTTATGAGTTTCTAAGACTACATTGTAAAACGTCGGATGTAAATATGTTGTGCTATGTTCATACAACGTTACAATTGTTACAAGTGTCGGCGTTTGTGAGTTTCTATCTAATTACTTACTGCATGAATGTTACCTGATCGTTTTATTTTTCTGTGTAATTTCTCATAAAGCAATAGGGTTGTACATGATAGGTTTATTATGTATGTATGGTTGATTGTCTTTCCATCATATCTTGGAAACATTTTTTCTAATTACTACATAATGGTGGACAATTGAGTTCAAATTTAGTCTCAGTTACAATATACATAAAGTTAGGTACTATCGAACTGCATGTTGAACACAACCGTTTTAAAGTTTATAGATTTATGTTTTGACAGTTGATTTTTATTAGTAGTTGATAATATTATTTCTTTTATTGTTATCCATCGTGCGTATGAAATGTTACGTATTCGACCTGCAGGACTAGAGATGGAGACTGAAGCTTTACGTAAACTTATGAACTGTTTAATAATAGTCCAGTCGTGTTTGGGTTTGTTTACTATCAACTAGCAAAACTATACCTATATGTTACTGAGCTGGGTCGAAATAAGATAAAACATTTTTTCGCATGTAGTCTAACAATAAATCATTTCATTTTCATTATCATCAATGTGATATATATTTTTGTACCTATTTGACTTATAACTTTAACTTACAAATGTTATCTAATGATCAAATCAGGTTTCGAAATGAACGCGACAACCCTATGACTTAGGACTATGTCGGCAAAAATGATCGCGGTTACAATTTTATTACAAAGGTTCCATTTAATTGCATCATCCTTGCAGTGCGGTGTGAACTGATTAAGTAACTAAATTAAATACTCCTGATTTAATAATCATGTAAGTAAGTAATTATTAATTTAATTCATATTTTCACAAATATGACGATAGTTAAGCATTATGAATTCAATTTAACTTTTTTATTATTTTCCTCATGAAATTTAAAAGTTATTTATTATCTATTATTTTTTCAAGGTCGGACTCTGAAGGTTGTGGATACGAAAGCCTTGATTATACTCCTATCGTTAACAAAAATAAACCTAAAAAAGAAGTTTATTCAAACAGGTAAACATGCATTTTAAATTTAAGGTTGTTTCGTTAGTTAATTACGATTTTATTAGAATCAATAAAATTTTGTTTTAACCTCATTATTTTTTCTTTCAGATCTGATTCGGAAGAAACAGTTATTTTAAAAGAACAGACATCTAAAAAACGGCAGATTACACCAGCAAAAAAAAGTATGTATTTAATTTTTGACGTTTACACATGAAATAATAATATATACTACATACTTTACCATATAAAATTATATTTTATGTTTGCTAAACTATAATTATTGTTCCAAATTTTTGTCATTCTTTGGTTATAGTTGACTCTTTTTGGTTTTTGTATACCTTTATCATTGCGACCTTAATACAATGAACATGGTAACGTATAATATTTACACTATTATCGGTATTTTTCAGGTCGGAGAACGCGGAAAGAAAAGAAACCACTGCTAAGAAGCGAAAGACTTGTCCCCCTAAATCGTAAGTAATATTTGTTTGAATTTTATAGTTTTCCAGGGTAGATAAGCATAATCGATTATGAATGTGTTGTATTTCCTTAATATAGTATGTACTTACCCGTTAATTATATGCACAGATTTGAAAGTTACGACCATAGTAATAATTCGCGTATTATGACTAAATTATTTTTATACCTTTTTTAATTTACAATGTTACTGTGTTTCACAGATCGCCAAAAATACATGGAGAAACACCCGTCCTCCAACCATACGATTTGTTCGGGTTACTGACAGAGGAAGAAGCGTCTGCAGATCTTCAAGTAACCACCTTGCTGCCGTCGGTGTTGACATCACGCGTAGCTAACGGATCAGTGGTTCGTCGTATGAACATCGACGGGGAATTTTATGCTGAACTGAAGGTATATAAGACAAGTGACGCAATTTCCACACGTTCTGAAGAGCGTTGGCAAAAGGCCTTGACCTCTATAAAAATCCAATTAAATCCTGATGGCGATGATTGGAAACAGCTACAGGGGTTTTGTAAAGCAGTACGCAATGTATTAAAGAGGCTGAATCAGTATTTTATGCTAAAAAAGCTACTTAATCCATTCACGTTTAAATACATTTTAAATTTGTGGTTCTTAGGTAAAAGGTGGCAATTATAATTGCATTTCTATATAGTATTTTGCCTCATTGACACCCCTACACAAAGGGTATCTTTTACCTGAGAACGCTACATTTGTTAACTTACGAAGATTCCTTTATTTTTACATCTGCATAGTGTGTGTTAGCTTCTTACATATACTCTTTAAAATAATTTTTTTCATTAAAAAAAAAATTGTGGTACATTTACGTTTCGTTAACTGCTTACAGAATTTATTTGAAATGCCATTTTGTTCAAGTTGTTCTGCTAATGTTGAAAAAAGAAAATGGATTGGTCATTTGCGCAGCAATTTGCATAAAAAAAATTGTTCGGAGGAGCATATGAAAGATGTCTATAAAGTTTCGTCTGCGTTTCGGTCTAGAATTGCTACATATAAAATAGTTGCAAACAATGATAAGGATAATTTGTTACCAGCAGAGTTCTTAAATAAGTTCGTGATAAAGTGCAATATTTAATAAATGAAGCAATTCAAACGTACACGTCGGTGAAAGTTAATTTTGAACTATATAGTTTATTTTACTTATGCAAAAATGATACTCAAGAAATAAAATCATTTTGCACAAAAAACATCATAATATATACACATTTCGATTTCGAGGCAATTTATTCATCAGTCATTGCAGATTTGATGCGGAAAATAGAAAATTTTCAGCATAAAGACAGTGGATGGTCATTTTTAAGTAATTGTCACCTTGAAGTTAACATAAATAAATACGAACCAATGAGAGGATCTAGTTTCTTTGATTTGCCTGCGCAAATTAAAAATAAAAAGGCATGTATAAATGTAAAAAATACAGACAATTTTTGTTTTCTATGGAGTATCGTGGCAGGGTTATATCCTGCTAAACGAAATGTGAACCGGGTAACCTCTTATCCACATTTTAAAAATGTTTTGAATATACAAGGTTTATCATATCCAGTAAATTTTATGGACATTTCAGTATTTGAACGTAACAATGATAATGTATGTATTAATGTTTATGGTTTTAAAAACGGACGTGTGATTGGACCTCTTTACAAGTCTCAGTTTAAAAGAGTCCATAAAATAAATTTACTGTTATTGGAAAAAGATGACCAGAAGCATTATTGTCTTATTAAAAACTTGTCTCGACTCGTACGGAATCAAATTACGAAACATCACTGCACGCTACATTTTTGCGATGACTGTCTTTTATTCTTTAATAGCGATAATCAACTAAGTATGCACAATTGCGTAGGCATTGCGACTATGTTACCTAAACCAGGCAGTTATATTCGATTTAATAATTATCAGCGTACACAAACAGTCCCATTTGTAATATATGCCGATGCTGAGACAATGTTAGAGACTTATCAGGGCTGCGATAACGACCCTGCAAAATCAGACACCTTTGTATTTCAAAAACATGTACCAGTGGCGTTTGCTTTTAAGCTTGTATGTTCGTATGATGAAACATTAAATGATTTTGTTTCGTATCGTGGCCCCGATTGTGTTAAACTTTTTGTTCAATCACTCTATGAAAAAGTGGAACATGTATCGAATATTTTACGAATAACTAAGCCCACGATATTCACCGAGTCAGACCGCGAAGCATTTTCTAATGCCTATATTTGCTATATTTGTCACGGCTTGATATGGGAAGACAATAAAGTTCGAGATCACTGTCACTTAACAGGTCAATATCGCGGCGCTGCGCATTCACAGTGCAACTTAAAACTACAAGTTCCTCGATTTCTACCGGTTTTCTTTCATAATCTGTCAGGGTATGATTGCCACTTATTTATTAAAGAATTGTGTAAAACTCCTGGAGAGGTAAAATTAATTCCAAAATCTATGGAAAAATACATTTCATTTACAAAGTATGTGATTCTCAATAGTGAAGAAAATTCTTTCCCCCTCCGCTTCGTAGATTCTTTTAAATTTTTAAGTAGCAGTTTAGACAACCTCGCGAAAAGCATGAACAAAACGGATTTTTACCATTTACAGAAAACTTTCCCCCACACGAATCAATTCGAATTATTACTGCGAAAGGGTATTTACCCATATGAATACATGAAAACTTGGCAATCGTATGAGGAAAAAAAATTACCTCCGCAAAAAGTTTTTTTTAGTTCAATAACAAACGAAACAGTAACTAGAGAACAATTTCAGCATGCTAAATTAGTATGGGAGACGTTTAGAATCAAGGATATGGGACAATACACCGACCTTTATTTAAAAACTGACGTTTTACTGATATCTTTGAGAATTTTCGAAGAACAAGTAAAACACATTACAAATTAGATCCCGCGTTCTATTTAACAGCGCCTAGTTTATCTTACGACGCAATGCTGCTTAAAACCGGTGTCACTCTTGAATTAATACATGATTTTGAAATGTTTAGAATGATTCAAAGCGGAATTCGAGGCGGGATATGTTTGTGTTCGAATAGATATGCCGAAGCGAATAATATGTATTGTAATGATTATGATTGTAGTAAACCGGAATCATATCTCGTGTACATAGATTGTAATAACCTATATGGTTATAGTATGTGTCAGTATCTACCTTATTCAGGTTTTCAATGGTTGAGCGAGAACGAAATCGAGTCATTTGTAGTTATGGATATACCCGACGATGGGGCTTGGGGTTATTTTTTAATGTGTGACATACAATACCCTGCCCATCTTCAACTAATCACAACGACTTGCCGTTTTGTGCAGAAAAAATGGTTCCACCTGGAGGGATGATGGAGAAACTTGTGCCAAATTTGTATGATAAGTACAATTATGTCATACACTATGTTCACCTTAAAACTTGTCTTAAGCATGGGCTCAAATTAAAAAAAATCCACCGCATTATCAAATTCAAACAGAGTACATTCCTTAAGCAATATATTGATTTAAATACCGAGTTAAGGAAAAAGGCCGTGTCCCCATTCGAACAAGACTTTTTTAAATTATTAAATAATAGCGTATTCGGAAAAACATTAGAAAACACAGAAAGAAGGGTGACTGTCAAATTTGTTAATACTTGGAATGATCAAAATAACATCTCTAAAAAAAAAATCGGTGCTAGTGAATTAATAAACAAGCCCAACTTTCATCGCATATCCATTTTGTCGGATGATTTAGTTGCAATTCAAATGAAACCCGAAAGTGTTGAACTAAACAAACCGATTTACATAGGATTTTCTGTGCTTGAATTATCCAAAAGCCATATGTACGACTTTCACTACTCTGTTATAAAGCCATATTATTCCAACCGTGTAACTCTGATGTATTCGGATACTGACTCATTTGTATATTCTATAAAAACGCATGATTTTTACAATGACTTGCGACAGCGATTTTTAAAACATTTCGATACAAGCAATTTAGAATTAAATAACCAATTTAATATCCCACGTAAAAATAAAAAAGTTCCTGGATTGTTTAAAGATGAGCTTTCGGGCAAAGTAATAAAAAAAATTGTCGGCTTGCGCTCGAAATTATATTGTATAACAACAAATAATGAGTATTCTATTAAAAAAGCAAAAGGAGTTAAAAAACCTGTTGTTCAAAATCTGGGTATTTCTGATTATACCAATGTGCTCCTTAATGACCAAATAATACGCAAGAAACAAGTGCTTTTTAAATCGATTAAGCATGAAATATTCACCCAGACTGTAAATAAAGTTGCATTATGTAATAAAGATGATAAAAGGTTTATTATTAATGATAAAATATCTACGTTAGCCTGGGGTCATAAGAGAATTATAATGTAATGCCCCACTATGCAAATAATTAGTAATAAAATAATAAGTAATTAGTAATATTTGTTATAACCTATGTATAAGTACATAATTTTCATCCATGTATACTTAAATGATTGAAAAATAAAGAATAACTGCGACAGATTTGTACGTTAGCTTGGGGTCATAAGAGAATTATAATGTAATGCCACACTATGCAAATAATTAGTAATAAAATAATTAGTAATTAGTAATATTTGTTATAACCTATGTATAAGTACATAATTTTCATCCATGTATACTTAAATGATTGAAAAATAAAGAATAACTGCGACAGATTTGTTTTATTTTACTCTTCAAAATTTCATACCTCAAACAAGATAAAACATGACCGAATGTCATCCTATTTAGATTAATTACATAATTATACTTACATCATATTTTCTTAATTTTGCTTGTGCGTAAAAACAATGCGACATAAATGTATAAATGTTAGGAAATATCTTAATATTTCCTAACATTTATACATGACTAATATTTCATTTGTAAACTGAGTACGTTGATTAGTTATTTCACATATACCTATAGAGGTATTAAATGCATTACTGACGTCATGTTATGATATTGATGACTAGCATTTATTCCTACGGTTTATTATTTAATTTGATGGAGCGCCGCACTGAACACAGGTTGTTACCAGTTATAATGGACAGTTTTTCCTTAAATCATGTAAGTTTTAAATCAACTTATTTTAACTTTTATGACTTTAGATGACATTACTTATCTGTTATTATTTTAGTAAAAATCCTAACGTTCTCATCGCAGTAAATTTAATATGGTTAAAAATAGAGTGTCGTTCGATCCGTATGTTTCATTGTGTGTTTGTTTCATTTATTTAAACCGTGTTCGGTTTTGTTTAGGAAACAGACTTCGACCCTAACGTGTATGCGCAAGATCCTTTGGAAGGATTCACGCAACGCATGGAAGAATGGGACAGAGAAGATCCACCTAAACCACCTAATCCAGAGAAGGTTATGATGAAAAAAGGTGCAAAAAAGCGAAAGGGATCAGAACTGAAAAAGAGACCGAAGAATAAAAACCGCAATAATCGAGCAAAAAAATCGTTTGTAATAAGTAAGGAGGCTCGAAGGGGAAATCGTGTAGTACAAATAAAAAAATATGACTTTACGGAGTGTACAGAACCAAGCGAATTGAGTTCTGACGAAAGTGACGGTGAATATTTAAGTCTCAGCGCGGAATATGTAGTCAATGATCCTGTTGATGAAATATTAGATTCTGCTGAAAGTTTAATTCATAAAATATCTAAAGAAATATGTAAACGTAATTTGTGAAATAAAAATATATATATTTTAATCGTATTTTTATTTAAAATAACAATTAACTAATGATCCTAAAACACAACACACACAAAATAAAATTGCTAAAGTGATGTCTACAAAACGTGGATCTTTATATGTATTATATTACTTTTAAAACTTAATAACTAACTACATTTGGAAACGTAAACAATTGTTATCAAAAAACCATTTTTTAATACAGATAACATGTTTTAATGCACACTTTTTTTTATGATAAACACAGTTATACGTAGAGTCATTGGTACAATATTTTTCATAAAGATATTTAAAATTCGGATAACCTTTTCTCTCCAATTCTATAACAGTACAGTCAGAATACAAATCTTGAATCCATAGTGCTTTTTCTGGACCTTTTACAAAAAATTTCTTATCTTTCATGTGGGATACGATTATTCTTCGGAATTCCCTGTAGTCAATATAACCTTCACTCCACAAAATACCATAATTTTTCTCCAACCACCTTACTTGTTTTTTTTCATTTTCTGTTAGACGTGAAAACGCGTATGGCGGCTTTACTAAAAAAACTTGTGTATAATCGTTAGTGCTGTACGCAAATTCCTTTATTATAAATTCTTTATTAAGATTAAAGCCTTGAAGATCCACAAATAAATATTCTGGGCTCATGATATTTTCCTTGTAATATTGCTCAGCGGTTTGTATTCTATGACGCTATCGTTCAAAATTAGACAATAAGCTGACGTCGCGTCAGGGATATCTTGATCACACTCTAGTTCAATTCGCACGTCGACAATACCAGCTTTTAATGTATCACTTTGCCTTGAGCAGTCCAAGAAAAACAATGGTGCTATGTCTTTAAAATCTTGAGGACTTAACAATGGAGCTTGAGGACGGTTATAATATGACTGTTGAAATTTAGCGTATTGTTCGTATAATAAAGCAAACTTTCCACCAGAAAAACTTACATTTAAATTTTCATACGGGAAGTATGTAGAATTCAAAAACACTTTGACTTCTCTTAAATTACAGTTCGAAGTGTGTCATGTCTTTATCAGCCGCATTCTTTCTACCAGTTTTTAAACCGATAATAACATAACGAGGTTTTTCAATTTGGGATGAAGTTTTGATAGCCCAAGAATGTTTTGATGTTTTAGGTAGTAATGGATATTCATAGAGGTCCCAATTCCTAAATGCAATTTGGACAGCACGATCTTTCTCCAAAGAAACTCTAATATGGGGCATACGCCAAACAAGTTTCGTTAAAGTAATATTGTCAACATATTCAATTGTATTCAATTTGACACTGTTTAAGTTAGTATTGGAACGCAAAAGAACAAGTTCATGTTTACAATTAATAATAATTTTGTTGTAGTCCTCTGCAAAACCTAAAATCTTGTTTAATGGAATAGAAGCAGAAAACGTTCCATCGGTTATTTTGGTACCTTTAATATCCCATCCCCACGATTTTGCCATTTTCGCCTCATGTTCATTCAAAGATAAAAGAGATTTCATTGTAGTAGTGACTCCAGCGTTTTTTATTCTGTCTATCTCAATTCCATTTAGCTCATACCGAATGTCTTGAAATAAATGAAGGATTGGGTTGTTTGTAAAAAGAACGCTAGAAGCATTCGCTTTTGATTCTCGATTGATCACTTTAATGTTGCCTTTCTATGTATAGTGTACTGGCTGACGGCAGCACGTATAAATCTTGTTGGTTAATCGGTATGCGGATTTCATCGTTCAAATTAAAGCTCGTCACATAAGGTTCATACGAATGAAATTCATAACTTTCTATCGTATCGTCATAACTAACAGAGTTGGATAAATCTAATATGCTCATTTTAGCAAGCCGATGGATCTCAGAAATATTTTATTTTCTTTTGTTAATTTATTTTTCTTAGGTCTTCGTTTCTTGATACCACGGAGAGTACTGTCATGATTAGTACTTAACACGGCATTTTTATTGAAGTCGATCATTTTTTCTGAGATGTAAATATATCTGGATTTCCTCTCCACGTAAATTTACTAAATTATCGTTTATGTCCAATATCCTGATTTTAAGGGAGCCTATGTTATTTTGAGATACAGGGAAATAGATAACGTTTTTCGGTGTTTCTATAATTCGATAACCAGGGGGCACATTAGGCACAAATACATGAATTATATGGCTTGGTTTTCCATTTACAAATGACCCGCTCACGATGTCACATTCGACCCGAACTATAGGTGTCGACAGAATGGACACAGGGAAAGGTGATTCTCTTAATATATTCGCTTTGACGGTTTCGTTACCGAATCCTAATAATTTACCAATAGAATGTTCTTTATTAAAGTAAACATTTTTAGTGCAACATATAGAGGTCTTCAACGTATTGTTGTTACAAGTCAGTTTGAAAGCGCATCCCTGAATATGGCTCTTAATATAGTCATCGAGGTCTTGAAGTTCATATGAGCCTTCTGGTATTTCTAACACTTCATTTTTACCATAGTAAAATTTGTTGTTTCTGTAGTCTATATTTGGTATCGAATTAAAAGTAGATAAATATAACAGTCCACACTCATATTCACCGTCCAGCTGAAGAGCAGGCGAATGGTTTGTCGTTAAAGTAGAGGAGGTCCCGGTTATAGACAAAGTGAAAGACATTGTGTTAATGACAAAGTTTTTATTGTGATCATCAATTTAAACGCTGGTTCCAAAAACGTTTCAAATATTTCAGACACAAATGTCCGCAATTAACAGTGTCAAATTTTTGGTATACATCATAATTGTAAAAAATATCATATTTTTTTAAATAGGTTATTAATTCCAATGGCGGTGTGATATCCCCAAAGCTATTAAAATATTCACAATAACTATCGTCTTTAGCATAGGCTACCCAGTGAGTTCCTTGGTTTTTGGTGTCATCTAAATTAATTATTCCACATTCTTTTTTCTTAGGATGTTTCGGCAAACAGTCTCTCATAAAGACACCTTTAAAATATGGTATATCTGAGGAATTGTTTAGGATGTCTATATTTGTAAGAGCTCTTCTGGGTAGCCCGTTATTTAGTTTTTTGAAGTTTTTAAACATAATCCACGTCCATGTTTGTATGGTTTTATATGTAATCCTTTGCCTAGCGCTATAGATTCCATCATTTTGTTATGACGTTCTGATTCTTCCAATTTACTTCTTGCTGCTTTGTAATCGCCAACTGCTTTAGCTATTCCTGCTGCTCCTCCTGCTAATGAACCCAATGCTGATAAGCCCGCAAAAATGGGTATGAGAGGCAAAATACCTCCAGTTTTGGGGAGTGGTATCATACGAGGAATTCGTACTTTACAGGAGTTAGGAAATATATTTTTTGCTGCGGCATATGCACGGTTGATGATATTCCCTTTTTTATTTATTTTTTATTCGGTTTTAATTTTAGAAACCAAATGTTTAAATGATTTTACACCTGCGCCTGCTTTTATTTTTGATTTCATTACTTTGCTTACTAACCAAGATGCTAGATTTTCTCCTTTTCCAGCGGTTTTCGCATTCATTCTTTGCTTAGCCATTTAATAAAGCTGTAAGTCGGCTATATGGCGATCTTCTAAATTTAAATTTTTATCGTAGGCTATATCGTGTTGCATACAAGCAGCGTCTAAAGGATTGATTCCCTTATCACCTCTTAGTAACCGCTTTTGTAGTTTTGTGCCAGGTCCGCAATAGTTATAACCGGGTAAGTGTAATTCAAACGGTAGATTATTAATCACACTATTTAAAAGTCCACTTCCTTTCATATCTCATTTATTAATGACAAATGCATATTCATGCGAGATTATAAATATAACTAGACAATTGATTTTCGATCGATCCAACTATTTTCGCTGCCTTTAAGACCTAACCATTAAACGTATAATTTATTGCCTCTTTTTCTTAGCACCTTCTCTATGAGGTAAACGTCAGGGTACCTTGTTTTTTGAAGTTCTTGTTCGTAAAAAGTACCTAATATAACATTTTTTCGTTAGTCTTCTAGGACATACGTTACCGGTTGTGATTTATTTACTTGTTTTATTTTGAATAATTCTGTAGTCCAGTTAGGCGTATAACCTTTATGAAAATCTCTTTTGTATTTGCTGATACGTACATGATCTCCCAAGTTGAACTTGTTTGGCTTTGATTGCAGAGTAGGTCGCGATTTTTTTATATTTTCTTTCACTTCTGCTTCGTTATTGAAATTAATATCAACCGGTCTAAATTTTGTTGTACGATGAACTGACCGATTGTAAGAATTGACGATATGATTCATAGGTTTTCCGACCCATATGTAATTTCCGATAAAACTGAAATATTTGTATAATTTATTCTTAAGCGTTTTTATAAGCCTCTCTACAATGGAAGCTTTTTTAATTGAATAAGTAGAATAATGGTTAATTTGCTTTGATTTAACGTATTGTTCAAATTCGTTATTGTAAAACTCTTTACCCAAGTCGGTCTGCAGATATTTCGGCTTACGTTTTGCACTTTTGATAATTTGTTCTAATGCACTTGTTGTTTCAAATTTAGTTTTATATTTTAATGGTATGCACCACGCATATTTTGAAAATGCATCAATAACAACTAAAATGTATTTGTACCCTTTATTGACTTTTTGAAAATTCTGTAAATCTAACAAATCAGCTTGCCATAAGTCATCAATACCTTTTAATACAACAGAACGACGTAGAAATTTTTTGCGAGCCGACCGGTGGATTTCATTTACGATCTGTTGCCCTGCCATCACTTAATCGTTTCAACATGTCATCTATTTCTTTGCTCGTATAAAAGTTTAGCTTCAACTGAAGTGAAATGTGTTCGATTTGGTTATTTATAGTTTAAAATAAAGAATCCAGCGTTTTCCTTTCGTAAAGGTTCTTAATGAACTGATCAACATACTGCTTATTTACCGCATCTTTAGGTGATACTGAAAACTCAACACCTTTTAATCTTGCTGATTGTAAATCAAAATCTCCATTTTCAGTTCGAAGAAGAGCCTTATGATTGAATTCAGAAATGTCAGATACACGTAAACGTTTATGAACGTGATGACCGAATTTGTCCACATTCATTTTTATTAATTTGTTTGTTGACAAAAGCCTCTAATGGACTGACCTAATAAGTACTTGTGTAGGTGTTATATATTATTTATTAACTAAGCCAGCCTCTCGCAGCTCTTCAATTATAGATATGATTTCGTTTTCTAATCCAGTATTACCAGCATCACGGGAAGCAACAAGTAGCTTTAGTCTTTCAACTAACTCGTTAGGATCATCCCAATAAACATACGAAACATTACGGTACGCTTTTTTCATGGAGGGTAGACCTCGCCCTTGTGAGCAGCTATCGGTGCTAATTAAACGCTCTTTAGATAATTTGAAGAGTGGTTTTATAATATATAAATACTTTCTTCCTTTGTTACTTTTGATTGGTTTATTTGGGTTGTAATCACGCCTGTGTGCATTCGTTTCTAAGATCAGTATTTTATATATGCGTTTGTCATCTTCAGTAATGATATCTAAATTTGGTACCTTTTTAAATAACAATTCATCCAAGCCTTCTGTTATATTGTAAGTATGTCTGTTAACCTCTAATTTTCTGTTATTCATGACTACCAATTGAGACCCGAGCATAAGTTTGCCGCGTTCCATTCGCACGCGGAAAGGTATGTTTTCGAAATTAGTTGAAGATATTTGCCAAGTAGGATCATCACGAGGAGAAGAGTATGAATCGGTCGTCTTAAAAGAAGCATCATCTCTCTTAACTGAATCGTCACTTTCTCCGCTTTCATTCGAGTTACTATCACTGTCATCTTTATCATGATGAGGATGGAGGTTAGTAGATTCCTGCATAATGGTCTGATCATTGCTATCAATGTCACTTTTACTTTCCTCAAGAGGACTAAATTTAAGCCTTTTAGCAACCGTATTTCCCCACTTTAGTTTGCCATCATCAAATTCATTGTTCAAATTTATGTTATTCTTTTTGTACGGTTTATGCTCGTAATTTTGGTTACTTTTAACCATTTCATTGAGAGGCTCCGTTATTGGTTTTAAAACTGACTCCAAAACCATTTCGTTAGTAGTTTTCATGTCACGAATTAATTTAACCTTTTTCTTCACAGCTTCAGCTGATTCAAGTACTTTCTCTTTATATCCATTTTCGGATGATCTTACCTTAATCGAATTATAAAAAACAATGACGGTTGGCGGGGTTGTATGAGCATTAAATATGTAATTAATCGAAAACGATGAATGTGTCAAATCCCATCCTGTAACCTCCTGAATTTTTCGCGCAATCCTTATTTATCACTAAATAGCTGTACGGTCTGTCCCATACGGTCGCACACATCTTACGAAACAGAGCCCACTCCATATCAGCTCCCACGTGTTCGTCATAAACATGACGTAAATTAATGTCATCTTGCTTAAACAAAATGATCAAATTTGCATTATCTCTAATTAACTGTTTAGGTACTTTGCTATATGTTTGATTCAAGTAAAAACTGTCAATATTTTTGTGTCGTCCCATTGCAAAGTAATCCCTTATATTATTTTGGTTTTCACACGCAACGTCGTCAAATATGATTACTGAGTTATTTGTTGCATCCCGAGGACTTAACACTTCATCGTTTTCACGATATTTAAAATATTTTACTGTAGAAACTAGTGACAATACTCGTTCTAAATAGTGGTACAAAGGTTGGAAAAGAGTTTTAGAATAAACATATACGTTTTGAAAACGCAAACCCTGTTCATGTAATAGAAGACCTATTATTAAATTGGTCTTGCCGCAATTAGAAGGACCACAAATTATGCTACGGATTGTGTTAGGTAAAAGTTTACCATGACGCAAATTTTGATTGTGACAAGTCAAAGCAACTTTTTCGAGTTGCATGGTTTGAGGCTGCTTGACAAACTTCATATTTCTCAAATAGACGTCATGTAATCATGAAAGTCATTAAAATAATGAGTCTTTGCATTATAATTTAGGTTAATATTATCTTTCGTACATTCCGTTTTTAGTAACGCCTACATCCAAACATTCGTTTGAATTGAGCAAGCGTTCCACAGCAGGGGAAGCCGTATGTATGTACGTTAGTTGAAGATGTCACTGATTTCAGGCGCTGCTTTGTTTTTGACTTGTTACTTGTTCCATACCGAATGCAATAATTCATTGTATAGATAGTTCCTTCAAGATCTTGAATACTGATTCGTGTAACCCGCATTTGGCCGCTCACTTCGTTCGCTCTATGCGGGTTCCACTAAAGTTTCTGTTGAAAGTGATTGTATGTTTAATGGTTTATCTGGAAATCAGTATTCATGATCTAGAAGGAACTATCTATACCTACTGTAGGTACAGTCCAGTTCTCCAATATCTATACAGATAACCGTTCAAAAATATCTATACACAGTCTTTATTTTTACTGGCATAAGACACATGTGAAGATATTTTTGAACGGTTGTACATACAATTCAAAAACGGCAGCCGCTATTATCGTGACGTCATCAGAGCAGAAAGAATAGTCCCATCTCTGTCCTAAAGAAAGAGGCAATCTGTCTCGCTCGACTCACGAGAAAAAAATGGTGGTCGGCGTTATCGGTCACGTGAAAAACAGATAATAAAATTACGATTTTAATTTTTAAATTAAAAGTTATTTCTTATGTTTTTATAACCAAATAGTATTATATTCGTATATCCTAAATTTAAAACTGTATAAATAACATCATTTCATAATTTAATTGGGATAGACGAAAGTAGCCTATTCAAATATTTTGATACTATTTATTTGTATTTATTTTAGAATTAGTTGAAGAGTGGCTGTATGCGTTTCTGCCTTAGCTCACATGCACAACTTTGAGTTAAAAAAGGTTTGTGGGTGTATTCCATTTGTCACCAACTCATAGACCCTAGTGAATAATTTAGCTAAAATAAAAGTAATTCATTTACAACATAAACTTATTTTATATTTTATTTATTATTCGGAGAACCAACAGCTAACAATTTAAACTAATAATATAAGCTAGTTATATAACTGAAGTAACAGAGACCCAATTAAAGGTTCCCACCAGTAGCAACAGGTTAACATACAATTGGTGGTTATCACTAAATTTTACAACGTGTTACCCACAAGCATACAATGAATACCTGATATAAGTCAACCGTTATTACAGTAACATGATGTCGCGCATGCGACTCGCTCACTTAAAAAATTCGTCTGTTAAAATCCGTCTTATAGTGGTGATGTTGCTATTGAAAATGTCAATATACCGCTCCTTCGTTAGTTCATTTAGGCTTTTACCAGCTCGCAATTAAAAGCTATTTTTTCTATAATTCCGTGATGTAAATTGAATTGAGAGGGGAGGGAAGTATCTTTAGACCTAGATGGAGTATTGAAAGAGAGCTTAGCTAGTAATTCCGGACAATCAATGTTACCATTTAAGATACTAAGTATATAAATAATATCTGCAATTTGACGACGTTTATGCAATGGAATGAGGTGATGTTTTTTACAAATATTTTCATAATTAGACGAATCAAATAAATTATTAATAAAATAAATTCCACGAACTACTTAGTAAGTATAAGATTATCTCCCTTTGTCAGTGGCGGGGTAAGGATAGTGCGTGTAAGGCGAGGACTAATTGGAATACACTACTTTTCTGCACTATAGCAGAAACGTATCACTTTATGCGCACTTTTTAGAACAACAACGACCCACTTTCAGAGCATGAGATATGAAAAATATTATAAATTGTGTCAACTATTTTTTCAGTACCAGCTTCCTCTGTATTGACAGTGGTTTAAAAAACATAATATTGAAATGGAGGGAAGACAGGGCATAAATTTAATTAAAAGTGAGCATTTAATTCATGTAAATATTGACCACGAATGTAGTGAGACGTTTACACATTTTGTATACAATTAAAATTGTTAAAAAGTCCACGAATGTAAAAAAATACAAATTTATATAATAAATATATGTTGATGTTATGATTTTTAATTCGGCTCTTTATTGTTGTCGTTTCTCACAATACTGCACGGTTAGCACAAGACGGCGCGCGAGTTCTCTCGCGCGTCAAAATGCGATATAAGGAGCGACATAGCGAATCCGTATCACGAGACGCTTCATGTCTCGCGGTCATATGTCAAAGCGATTTTTTTTTGTCGCTGACAGTTGGACGCGAGAGACTCGAAACTCGAATCACAAGTGCACTTTAGAGCGACAAAATATATCGCTTTATTCGTGTCTCAACGTTAAAATGCAAGACGCTGTCTTCAAGCTCTCAAGTCAACGTGAAAAAGTAGTGTCATCTTCTAGAAGGAAATAAACACCATTAATCCCTTGCGTAAGTATAACTTTCTAGCTACTACTACAAATTCTTTCCTAAACCTCCCCTAAGACACGCTTAACTTTAAACAAGTGCATTTATAACACCAATTTCTTGGCATTTTGTGACTTGCTACATATGAAACTAAAATTGTGAACTTTCACTCTTTTCAGAATGGCATACTTCATGTTGCTCATGAAAGACATCCGCCAAAGAAGAATTTCTAGGAGGAGGTTGCGGGACAGTAATAACCACTTCGAGTTGCCGAATCGAGAGTTCCAATTTCTTTATCGGATCAATAAAGAAATGGGTTTATACCTAATTCGGCAAATCGAAGGGAATTTGAGAACTGCCTTGGGTGGCAACCCTGTGCACGTACAGTACAGGTATGATTCATACTTAATGTTATGTAAACCGTTCATGATCACTATCAGTGCTGCAAACTCCAACCTGCGATAAAGAGGGAGATAGTAAATGAAAAAACCAGGAGACAGTAAAAAAACTCAGGAGAAAAAATAAGTTACCTTTTTTTCGTAAAATGAAGACAAATCGACAATACAAAGTCAGTCAGTCAGTCTCAACTACTCAACCTCTGCTGGGATTACTGTACTACTCTTCAGTATTTAAATGTATTGATGCTGATTCGAATTACTTATTTGCAACGAATATACGAATAATAACGAAATATTTCGATGTGTTATGTCTAAATACCGATTCAACACTCAGCTCAATTGTTTGAGAGAATACAATATTAACGATCGAGAGGAACGAGTAAAAACAGACCCACTGGCTGCTGTTTCGTCTATTTTTAACAAATTCATTGCGAATTGTCAGTCTCATTACACTCCTGGACCGTACGCCTGTATAGACGAGATGTTATTAGCATTCAAAGGACGTTGCAAATTTATCGCATACATGCCTAATAAACCTGCTAAATATGGAATCAAGATAATGGTATTAACGGATGCTCAAATATTCTACGTTTATAATGCGTATATTTCTCATGGAAAAGGATCTGATGGTATAGGACTGCCAGAAGCTGAAAAAAAACTAGCAGTCTGTGTTAAGATTAGCTAAGCCAATTGAAAACACAAAGCGGAATATTACAGCAGATAATTGGTTTAGTTCAATTCCTCTAGCAGAAATTTTACTAAAAAAAGGACTGACCTATTTGGGGACGCTAAAAAAAAAACGGGAAATCCCACCTCAATTTAAACCGAATAAAACTAAACTAGACCTGTTGCGAGTGCTCTCTATGGATTTACCAAAGATTTAACTTTAATGTCTTATGTATGTGCCAAAAAAAGATAAGGCTGTTGTTCTTCTGTCTACTTGCCATCATAGTGCAAGCACTGACGAAAACACCATAAAACCAACGATGATTGTTGATTACAATCAAACTAAAGGCGGTGTGGACGAGGTCGACAAAAATGTGCCATCTATTCCTGTAGTCGTAAAACACGACGTTGGCCACAGGCAATCTTCTATCGTCTGCTTGAATTGGCTCGTGAATTAGCTTTTTTTCCTTTTTTTTCCTGTTTTTCCTGCCTTGAAACAGAGAGTCTATAATGAAAAGTTGCCTAGAGAATTAAAGCTGACCTTACGCCGTGTTTTAGGTAGTGATATACCTCCTCCACCACCACCAACTGAGCCTGAATCGCCATCTGCAAGGAAGTTATGTCGTGTTTGCCCAAGCAAATTGAAGCGGCAAACGAGATTCGCCTGTTGTTCTTGCGCGAAACCGATTTGTCTGCAGTGTGCGGCGCATATTTGCGAAGACTGCAAGACCGAATTTTAAGGCTGAATTTAAACAAAAGTGCTCTAAGGATTATTTTGATTACTTTTTTATTGTTAATTTTATGCCAGAAGAAGCTAAATTTAAGTTATAATTATTGATTTTATGTTTCAAGTTTTTTATATAGTTTTTTAAAGAGAGCTGTGTCAAAAGTTCCTTTATTATGATGATTATAAACAATATTGAATATTTTACTGATTTATGAGTTTTATTCCATCAAATTAACATTTATCGGTTCTATTTATTACTATAAAGTAATACTAATGCACTTTACATCTATAGTAGTTCATGATTTTAAATACAATAGCAACTAAAATGCACGTCTGACAGACTACTCCTCAGTGGAATAATTAAAAGAATCCCACCTCAGTTGCAGAGGGTTAATAGAACGCATTTCATAAGAAGATAGCCTAAGCAAGATATGGTTGCGCTACATATGAAAAAACAACAATATACATAAGTATATATAAATAAGTATAAGCATTTGTAACACTTTACAGGCAAGACTAGGCTGTGTGAAGTCACTTTATAAACAATTAGTTCGCACCGGCAACTAGCTATTTTGACGTATGGTTACGGTTGTTTCTAACTTTAATTCGTTCTAATAATGTCCTCAAATACCCTCGTACCTAGTGGAGCATACACTCCTTTAGCTGTATACGATTAAATGGTCAAATCTCACTTTAAAGTATGACATAAATCCTAGCTGACTTGAACTTTGTTTGGCACGTTTTCCTCAAGGGCGCACGCGTTCCCCGAATACGAGACAGTCGTTTCATATTTGTAAACAGTAGTTCTCCACCTGCACTGATTATCGGACTCCAATATCACATGTTGGGATGTTCTGTTTGAGACATGTTCAGAAACGCCGTAGTCGCGTCATTCATTTGTGGTTTTATTTTGATATTCAATGATTTCAATGGTTAAAGTCTCTCTTGTTCTGTTTAATGGAAATCAAATACACATTAATATTCGTTGGATTTATCTTCCCCATTTAATGACATTCGATTTATTTTTCTAATTCACGACGAGTAGCCGGACGTTAGTGTTACCATTTCAAAAAGGATCGTTTGAATTATTGGAGATAAAAGTTTATTTATAAAGTGCTTATAAGCACGCACGAGGGCTGCTACTTATGTATCCGGAATAGAAAATATAATCAAACGTACATTACTAATTATAGTTTTATTGTTTTTCAAAATATTCTCCGTGACGATCGATGCACTTTTGCATACGTGTAAACCAATTTTTAAAGCACTTTTGCCACTCTGATTGAGGTATCTCCAAAACGTGTTGTTTGAACGCGTCGACCGCATCTTCACGGGTCGAAAATCGTTGACCACGTAATTTATTCTTTACATTTGGAAATAAATAAAATCATTGGGTGCCAAATCAGGGCTGTACGGTGAGTGAACCGTTAATTCTATATTTTGACCTTCCAAAAATCGAGTTGTTTCGCGTGATGTATGACAGCTGGCGTTGCCATGGTGAAGAATGATTCTGCGTCGCTGGTTGTCTTTACGTATTTCTTCAAACACTTCTGGCAAACAAATGGTCGTGTACCACTCCGAATTATCCGTTTTACGATTTTCTAGTGGCACTGTAGCCACATGGCCATTCATACCAAAAAAGCAGGCGACCATTTGCTTTAACCCTTAACTTGGCAGCGTATCTAATAAATTTTATTTAAAAAAATACTGTGAGTAATATCGTTAGCTTTCAACTATCTGTTTAGTTTAAACTGGTAGTATAACATCAAAACTTTCTACCAAAAAATATATTTTAGTATCCTGGCAACACTATTTGACAGTAGCTCGCAAGATGGCGGACCGTGCGCGTGCGGCTGCGAGACTCAAGGTAATAATTTGCCATTATTCCTTAATTTACTTGTTTGACACCAAGTTAGTGATTTCATTTTATAGTCAAATAATTGAACTTTTGTTTTTATTTCTTATTTGACAGAAAAATGCATTTTGTCTACGTCTAATGAAAGCGTCTATTTCGGTGTATATTTAAGTGCACATTGCCAGGTTATGCCTATGGTTACATTAATTTGGCCGTGTGCAAGTTGAGATACATTGCCAGGTTATGTATACTATTACTAGTGATTGGTCATGTATAATAATGTTAACATTGCCAGGCCTTGTCCTGACGACAGTCCACTGGCTCCAATGTACTCACCAGTGACTCCGTTAATTCAGTCTAACGTCGCTACTCCACAAAATCTGCTGCTGCAACGTAATTCAGCGACTTCTTCCATAAACCCAAACTCTCCATTAGCCGCTCCAACGACCCCGTTCAGTTGTCCGGTTTCGTCCCCATCTAATGCAACTCGGTCCAAAAAGAATAAAACCACGGCTGTAAAAAAAAACAGTAAAACAAAAAAAACTTGACGTTAAATGGACGACTCAACAGTTTCGTGGCTGTGCAGATATCGCAGAGAAAACATTCAGCAAGCCATCGAATACCAAGTCGCCTGCAGAATACTTTCGCATGTTCTTATCCGACAATGTAATAGAATTGATGGTGGAACAAACAAATCTGTATCACGTTCAATTAAAGGGTACATCTTTAAATGTAACTATAGATGAAATAAAAGATTTCATTGCGATCAATCTTCTTATGGGTGTCGTTGATATGCCAGCTTATACCGACTATTGGTCATCTTTTCTAAGATTCGACAAAGTAGCAGATGTAATGAGCCTAAAACGGTTCCAACGGATCCGAAGATTTCTCCATTTTTCGGATAATCTAAGGGACGATGGTGATCGTTACTATAAAATCAGGTCATTCCTTGAAATAGTTCGTCTTAATTGTTTGAAAGTCGAAGAGGAAAACCATTTCAGCATTGATGAAATGATGGTCCCATATAAAGGGACCAAAGCAGGCTCACGGAAGCAATACATAAAAAACAAACCTCGGAAGTGGGGGTATAAAATATTTGTGCGAGCAGGAATAACCGGATTTGTGTATGATTTTTTGATTTACGGAGGAGAAGACACTTTTCGTAACCATGTATTTAGTGACGACGAAGACTGTATGGGTTTAGGAGCAAAGGTTGTTATAGCACTGTCACAAACAATTCAACAACCTGCCTGCAAGGTACTTTACTTCGACAACTTCTTTACGTCGCTGGAATTGCTCTATCACATGAGGAATGAGTATGGGATTTTTGCTTTGGGCACTATAAGATCGAATCGCCTACGTGAAGCGAGCAAAAAGTTACCCACCGACAAAAACTTGAAGAAGAGAGGACGTGGTGCTATTGCTCAAGTTGTCTCAAACGAAAGCAATATTGCAGTGGTCAAATGGTTTGATAACAAGTGTGTCACCGTGGCTAGTTCCTATGTGGATGCTTATCCGCATCATACGATTTTGCGATATAATAAGACTACCAAAACCAGACAACAAGTAGCTTGTCTTAATATGATTCGCCATTATAACTCGTGTATGGGAGGTGTCGACCTCGCCGACATGCTCATTGCTTTGTACCGCACGGAGATGAAGTCGCATAGATGGTACATGCCACTCTTTTCTCAGATCCTAGACATCTGTGTCATTAACGCGTGGCTGGTTTACAGAAGAGAAACTAACGAATCCAAGCCAATGAAACTCAAGGAATTCAGATGTGCCATAAGTAAAAGTCTCGTCACGTTGCATCGAGCGATAAAAATAACTTCAGGGGGGCACAAAAGATTTCTGACTCCTGAATGTCAAGTTGACAGTCGTTACGACCAAGTTGGACATATGCCAACTTTTTCCACAAAAGGCCGCTGCAAAAAATGCATAAAAGGGCAGACCAAATTTTTGTGCAGTAAATGTAATGTAAGGCTGTGCTTGACTGAAGATCGTAATTGCTTTTATGCCTATCACAATTAATTGTTTTTGTTGTTTTGTATAAGTATTAGGAAAAACTTCAAAATGGTAGAAGGCACACGTTAAGTTTTTTGATATGTTATTTTATATAACTTTTAGAGGGCTATTTCTTTTAAGTGCAATGTTAAAAGGCACATGTTTATGTTTGATGTTTTGTTTTATATTTTTATAGAGTCCAATAGCTTTGGATTCGAAATTCCTCAATCAGAGATCTCAACAAGTGATTTAATCTTAAGAAGCGTTAATATTATAAGAATATTCTTCTAATGGCTGTGGCTTAAGATACATTATTAAATATTTTTCTAACTAAAAAACTATGTTTTATTTTCTTTTACCAACAGGCAATGTACACTTAAAGACACACAATTATTTTTAACTAAAATATGGAGCACTTGGCAATGCATATTGTAAGATACATGCCATAAATCCAAAAATATAAACATAATATATTTTTTTCTATTTTTTTCATGTACAAGTATCACTTGGGTACTAAAAAAACCTAAAAAGAAAAAAAAATACGATCCATTTTTTCGCTGCCAAGTTAAGGGTTAAGGTGCTTTTTGCACGAGTAACTTTCGTAGGGTTCGGCTCATTTTGAAACACCCACACTGTTGATTGCTGTTTAGTTTCGGGATCATACATAAACAGCTTTTGAGTAACCACGGTTATATTTTTTCAACATTTTTTTGCACCATTCGACGGGCCTCTTTTTGATCCTTAGTTAAATTGTGCGGTATCCAATGCGAACAAATTTTTTTTACAGCTAAATGTTCATGTAATATCTTATAAATGCTCGTCATAGATATCCCCAGAATTGCCTCTATCTCGCGATACGTAACATGGCGGTCATGCATTATAAGTTTCCGCACTGCTTCAATATTTTGTGGTACAACGGCCGATTTCGGGCCACCTACCTTAACTTCGTCCGTAAGCATACCACTTCCACGATTGAACGCACTAAACCAGTGATACACAGTAGTTTTTGATGGAGCTTCATCACCAAAAGTCAAAGTTAATTGATCTATGCATTGTTGTTGCGTTAAGCCACGCCGAAAATCGTAATAAATCATAGCACGAATATTTTCACGAGTAAATTCCATTCTTGCAACGAGATAACATTTTAAACCCGCCAAAAACAAAAGACTAGCGTACTCAAGAAAAAAAATTATAGCGGCCAGCATTAAAAGAAAGTTCAAATTTTACCATGGAGGTCAAAAATTGTGTTTAAGAAAGCTGGAATCCTGGATTCCGGATACATAAGTAGCAGCCCTTGTATATACTATAATAACTTTAAAAAAAATGACGTTACGACGACGATGAATTACATAAATAATTATTAGCAAAAGGTTCGTATTATATATAATAAATAAATAACGATTTTAAACTGACACGATTACTTAAACTAGAAATAATACCCAATAACATGGTATATTACGCTATGGTTATTATTTCTGACGAAGAAGTTTTCTAGTTCTAAGATATAAAACCTCCGTAGATTCACTTTTTCTTAATATATATATTTTGACGTTTATAGTTGCCAAATACGTCATAAGTGTCATAATTACCGTACCTAAATTACCCTCCGTAGGTATCTAAAAGGTAGTAATATTAAATAATGGTTTGTTCTGTACAATCTTTACTGATGTGTACTGAATACGACGTGGAAATGGTATACAAATGCGTATTTATATTTATAGTGATATAAATTCAAACAAGTATACAGATACTAAATTAAATATATTTTCGTTTTTTACAGGAATAAAAAAAAAATGTTTATGCCGCTGTTATCTAAACTTTAAATAAAGGTGTTTGAAGTTTCTCTTGAAACTAATCGATTCATCAAAATTCGATGAATGTTGGGAAATAGTAATCGCTCTCATTCGTAAATTTCAATGCAACGATGATCAAGGTAACTTTTCTACATTACTAAGTTGATGGCTAAATGCACTAAGAACTATGCATGTAAATTACTATTGACTGTATTGATTTATATTTGTGTTTTGTATAAAAAGTCAATGTTTGTTTTAGAAGTGCAAACCTCAAGAGATACCACATGTATATGCACCACGGAATCAAAATTGCGTATTATGTTAAAAGCGATACCATTGCGTAATTTTGAGAAGTTTTGGGTATTAATAATAAACTTAATAGAAAAATACATATGAACGTTAACCTTACGTAAACCACATAATAGTAAGAAATTGAATGTTAATATCAGAGTATGTATGTATCTATTTGTTTTCTAGTTTAAGTACCAAGTGTATAAATAAGTCTAAGTTCTTATCTTAGACCTCTTTAGATTGTACCTAGATAAACTGGCCAGTCATATTAAAATTGCATTGATAAAAAAATGACGTCGACTAAAGTCAGTTTAATACTATTCAATCCATGTTTGTCGGTAAACTTGTTGGAATTTGTTGGACAATATGTCGCGTCGTAAATCTAGTTCTGATACAGTAAGTAATTGGATTAAGGGGTATAATGATTTTTCATTTAATGGTGTTTGCAATTTGTGTAAAATTGATATTGATACATCTCGAAAAAATCATTTTACCAGAAATGCGAAAAGCAAGTTACACTTGAAAATACTAGAGATGAAAATTTTTGCTATGATTTGACTTTGATGATGATTTGTGCAAATATACCATGGAACCAGTTAAATAATAGTTACTTTCGAATTTTTTTGAAGAAATATTGCATCGGGTTTAAAATTTCTTCAGGTAAACGGTTCCACAATCTTGAACTTTTTTGAATCAAGTTTACGGTGGCTGTGGGAAGACCTTCTGAAGAGAATTTAAAAAAAAATTTTTTGTTTACTAGTGATTCGGTAAACTATATGTTAAATGCTGGACTCAACATTAAAACCCAATATCCACCAATTTTGCATATAACTTGTTTGGTACACGGGATCCATAGACTTTGTGAAGAAGTAAGAAAAAACTTTGAAGACGTAAACACATTGATCAACTATGTTAAAAAACTTTCTCCAAAGCTCCTTCCAGGATTACCACGTTTAGACAAATGAACCCAAACATTCCCTTACCACCTCAACCCGTAATCACACGATGGGGTACTTGGATCCAAGCGGCATGTTATTATAATGATAATTTTGCAGCAGTAAAGAGAGTTATAGAAACATTTCCCAATCGTGATAGTGTATATGTCCGCAAATGTAAACAGATTATGCAGTCGGATGATGTCGTTGACAATTTACGCTTCATTTCACAACATTTCCAATACATTTTGGCTGTAATAAACAATTTACAGTCTTCTTCAAATACTGTCGAACATACTTTATGTAAAATAACAACTATATTAAATAATCTGGACAGTATACCAGGACAGTAGGTAACCGTTTGCAAGCTAAAATGAAAGCCGTACTTAACAGAAATCCCGATTTTGAGGTTATCGCCCAGAACTTACAACAGAGAGTAAATTCTGAATTATGCTGGAATGATAATATTCCTATAAAACTACTGAAATTTGCCCCATTAACATCAGTGGATTGAGAGCGGAGTTTCTCAGCACTTAAGTATGTTTTCGTTGTAAAAAGAAATAGACTGACAGTAGAAAATTTGGAAAAAATACTGACATTTTTTTTTAATAAACCTATACTTTAACAAACTTTTGTATTTATTGACTAGGAATCAAATTATATGTCAAGTAAAAAAATTATTAACTGAATAACATTTTGATTGATTTTGGAGTCATGTCCACATAATTGCAAACAATGTCGCAAATTTTTCCGATCTCTGATCATGATTTACAATTGACAATGGTGGACGGAAATATATGTACTGCTTTAAGTGATATTTCTTCGGCTAGTAGGTGTCTTATATGCAAGGCAAGACCCACAGAAATCAATTTAATCGATGCTTGTCTTAGCAAAGAAATCGATATCTCGACATTAGATTTTGGATTATCTCCCCTTCATGCTTGGATAAGGTTTTTTGAGTATTTTTTGCACGTATCATACCGGCTTGATATAAAAAAAAATGGCAAGTGAGGAAAATTACGAAGAAGTCGTAGGTAAAAGAAAGAAAATGATTCAGAGTGAATTTCGAAATAAATTGGGTCTAATCGTCGACAAGCCGCGTAGTGGCGGGTGGTAATCGAACAACGGCAATACGGCGCGGAAGTATTTTAGCAATTCTTCTCTTGCAGCTGAAATCACGGAAATAAAAAGAGACCTCATCGATAGATGTGCCACTATTTTGAATTGTCTAAAAAAATTTTTTTTATTATTATTTGAACTGTTTATTTCAGACAAAGATAAATATGTTACATTTCCAGCGATAAAGACTTAATCTTATTATTTTTTTATTGCATAATAAGAATTCGTTTAAGAGTGTAAGTTATCTTGCCATATTCATTGTTAGTAGATGGAGTTATGAATGGTGAGGGGTATGTTAGCTTACGCAATTTCTGTGGTCTATGTTTGACAGTTCATTCAGGGATTTTCCCACTATATTGGGTCACAACGGCTAGGTCAGCCTGTTCATGAACTGGCAATACCCTGCAGTATTTAAATACCTACTTTCATAATTATTTATATATATATATATATATATATATCTTATTTTTAAGGGTACAATATTTTTCAGTAATCTTATTTGCAGATTATAAATGTTATTTAAGTATGTTTTATATGTTCTGCCATAAATACAACAGCCTCAATGTCCTGTAAGGCAGTTTATTTTTAAGTATACATAGTTTAGACAAAATTGATCTGAGTTTATTTGCATACTTGGTCGACGTGTGGACCCCAGTTAAATTTGTTATCGATTTTCAATCCTAGGTAGATGTGTTCGCTTGCAACATCGAGACAGTTACAACTACAGGTGGTGTTCTGTGCATGCAAGCAAGAGTGCTCGTGGGCCACGATTTTGGGAAGACTGTGACATTTCATATATGGTGAATGTATATGCATTAATTAGGTTTTATTATAGTTGATGGATAAGCCTACATCATGGGCCCATTTGCACATCAGGTCAAGTTTTGTTGCATAAAACTTTGAGCAGTCTCGACGTTCTTGTGTGCCACGTTCAAATGAAGTGATGAAATGAAGTGAAGACTCATGATCCCGGAAGAGGCTTATAAAATAAAATTGAAAATAGCAGCTGAAATTCGCAGCAAGTTGATTAGTGTGAAAGTCGATTCGGCCACATGCAGATTTCTAGGGGTCAACATTCAATATATCAACAACGAAAAAATTGTTGTCAGAAACCTGGCAGCTATAGCGGAATAAAAAAAAAAAAATTGCTTGAGATTCTGGACGAGTTCATGGTTCCCAAAGAAAGAATTTACTCAATAACTACCGACAATGGAAGTAATATGAAAAAGATGACGGAACTACTGGATGGTGACTTCTGGTCAGTCGACTCCATATTAATGAATGACGGCGTTGATAATGACAGTGAAGTCTACGACGACGGTGACGGTGATAATCAAACACACAGAGACAGAGGAATTAACCGATTTAGAGTTGTCAACGTTTCAAAGTGCTCTATCAGAGAGCGCTGAGCCAGACCTGAAGATCAGAGGGATGCTTTGTGAGGTAGATACATTGCAGCTTGCCGTGAAATACGCTGTTGACGAAAATGTGGACGCTCAAAGCACTCTTGAACTGGCAAGAAAAATAGCTCGTATATTACGCACACCTTCAAACAGGAAATTGTCAACATAAGCGAATTTAAAGGTGCCTATAATAGACTGTGCGACTAGGTGGACATCGAAATACCACATGCTCCTACGATTGCAAAATCTAAGAAACTTCGGAGAGAGCACTGCTGCTGTCAGTAGATTGGTGTCACCCGCATTTTGGGACAGTGTAAACGAGCTCTTGAATTGCCTGTAGCCGTTTTATATCGCCACATTAGAACTCCAAAAGGAACAGCTGACCATAGGCGATTTTTATATTACCTGGATGAAGTGCAAGTCTGAAATTCATTCTTTGCATTGCTCGTTTGCATGCAGTTTGCGCAATGCGATGCAAAGACGAGAGATAAAACTTTTGGAGACCGATGTTATTCTGGAAGGTCTATACATGGATGGTCGTTTAAATGTTGTATTGTCCGAGGAGCAATGTGTTAAAGCCAGAGCCCTTTTAATGCGAACCTGGATGAAAATGAAGAATTTGGGTGTAAGACCCAGAGAAACTGCCTTGGAAGACTTAGAAGAGCCAGGGGCTCGACCACAAATTAACTTACCGTGTAGTTTATTAGCAATAGAGCAAATGCTGGCAAGGACAGAAATGGCGCGAGGACTGTATACAGGAACGATACCTTCTTTCGACATATGTTTATCGGGATTACGAGGAATACCCAGGTTACCCTTAGACACCAACGTAATTCAGCATTGGTGCACAAAGTCTTCAGCAAATTCAGATCTTGCAGCAATTGTGAATACCGTCTTAGCTACTCCCGTTACACAGGTTACGGTTGAAAGAATGTTCTTCATCATTAAAAATTTTACGAAGCCCATTGAGAACCAATTTGGACTCTAACTTGCTACAAAACATGCTGCTTATCCGGTCAAACAAAGATTTATTAGATAAAGATTATTAAATTGATGGAAATAAGATTATCGTCATGAATATCATGATGTATTCTAGGTTGATGATATTTATGCTAGATATATCAATGACTAACTTTCTGACTTTATTGGTAAACCAAGTTGATTTAAACACTGATTAAGTCATATCAATCAAAATCTCAAAATTCTGCTGTAAAATTTACTGTTACTTTGCTGTTTTATTTTAGTTTGTTATTTGTTTTAAGATTTATTATTTCATCATATTTTGTTACAGAATATATTTTGTTACCTTATAAGGTAATTCCTGGTTCCATCATTTATCTTTGACTTGTCGTGCTCTTTATTTTAAGGTAATATGGGAACATTTGAACAATGCAAAAAATTGTTTGTTAAACATTAGTGCAATCTGCAATTATGGGACTGGTAGGTACAATTACCTAATATTATTTTTAAAGATTCGTTAAGCATTAACATAATAGCTAGCCGAGCTGACAATATTGCAGGTCGTTTTGGTTGATTGATGTCAACTGTTTTAGTTATAAGTACTTGAGTGCAATCTGCAGTGACGGGACTGATACAAATACCTAGTATTATTTTTAAACTGTACTTCTTCTACAGCCTTTTGTTGCCTACACAAAAGCACGATCATAAAAGTTTGATTTAAAATCAATATAAACAAGAGCATCAAAAAAATATAAGTTGCTTGCTTAGTGGGAATCAACAGCAACGCCCTATTGTTTCTGATTGTTACCTATTAATTGCATGTTGTTGAAGCATCACGATCACCAAATAATAAAACCAAAAAAAATTATACTTAACATTGTTTTTTTATTCTAAAAGATTACAAAATGAATTGTGTACCTACATGCTTATTAAAAAAAACCTCTGACAGTTTTTTTTGACAAGTTTGTCAATTACATGTTTATTGAAAATGTATAGATTGCGAAGTTGCGAACGTTCGAAATCTCTAAATTAAGCTGAGCCGTGCTCAAAAAAATGATCGGGACGTTGGACAATTCTCGTCCCACAAATGCGCCAAATTCCATATTTGCCTCTGTTATGTATTCATCTTTGTCCATACATTCGCTTTGAGTACGAATAGATATACCGCTAATCGTTTTGTTTTGTACATCAGTTTGAGTTGATTTTTCGATGATACGATTCTCCTTAATATCTTGATATTGAGAAAATAATTCCCGATCTTCCCAATCCTGACTGTATTGCGATTGCGAATCAAAAACGATAGTTTGGGTTTCATCGCTGGAATTACCTGAAAAAGAAAGAGAATTGTAAGAAATATAGGTTATGTTTCTGGTTATCTGTGTGTGCGTGTATGTGTGTGTGTGTTTCTGTGAGGTAAGGGTCTTTACTCTTACAGACTAGCGTATTTTGCAAAATGCTTGCTTTTTCATTCAAGATTACGACGTAACTATCAGTATCTATTCAAAAACTGATAACGTAGGTAAAAAAAAATAATCATTTTTAAACTAGGGGCTAACACAGTTCAAATTTAAATTTTCTCTTTCTAAACCTAAAATAAATGAGTTTTCTAGGGAGCCTTTTTCAAATTTTGCAGTGAGAAGTGTCGTTTCATTTCTCAGTTTCGCAGTAAACAAGAATCATTTGGTACATGAATGATTAGAATTCAATTCACCAAACCAAATCTTGTACGAGAGGCTGACATGATTGAAAATCAAAGATTCATTTAAAAAAATATATAAAATACCTTACGAGTTTTCTTAATTTTTTTGGTGCAAATCGGATTACATTATATTTTTTTACCGCAAATTGTACTTATATTTATGCCCTAAAAATAATATTATATCAAACTGTAATTTTATGTTAACCCATAAAAAAATTATCATAACTATAGGACCTACGTTGCCGTAAATTTATATTTTCTTTTAAGACGAGATGGGCATTACTCGATTATTTTTTTAGTAAAATAATTAATCGATATTTATTTATTAATCGTATGGCAAATTGTATTTAGAACCGTGAGATCTTCGAAAAGACAGTACTTTTGCCAGGTTAATCGATTAAACAATCAATCGTCACAAAATTAATCGCGATTAATTTAGTCAAGAGTAAATTAATCGTCGCAGAGTTCGATTGACGATTGATCAATCGTCATTTTAATCGACTACATTTCACGATAAAAAATTGGAACAGCACGTTACATAAATTAAATATGTCTTGTCATATTGTACACTTGGAAATCATTCTAGTAGGTATGCTGTGTGATATAAAAAATCAGTTGGTTACTAGTTTGATTCTATTCGCAAAGGTATTGTTACACATTCCTTAATATGTATATAGCAATCTGTCAACGTAACTCGAAACATACAACTGTGTAATAAATAAGTTTTTTTGTAAGTACAAATAAACTAATTCATTCCTGAATCAATCGAGAGAAAATTAATCTAACTAATCAATCGATTAAAGATTTAGTCGCTCGTATTTAATCGACGATTAATTTAATCATGACTAAATTAGTCGAAACTCTTACGAATTAGATAGATCAATCGTCATTTTTAATCGTTAGTTGCGATTAAGTAGGTTAATCTTAATCGATTACCTTTTGCTCATCACTGAATATAAATCACGCTGCACCGACGCCGCATTTATGTACGTTATCAGTTTTTGAATAAATACTAATGGTTACGTCGTAATCTTGAATGAAAAAGGAAGCATTTTGCAAAATACGCTTGTCTGTAAGAGAAAGGCCTCGTAAGGGTAAAGCCAAACGCGCGTTTGTTAGAGTTTTACTTCCAAAGTTTCACCTAATCGCATTTCACCATGATCATAATTTTTATTTTCGTTTCGTCTCATATTTTTTGGTTAGACGATTGAGACACAAAACGATACCAGGCGCAACTCACAGGGTGAGTCATCGCGCCCGCTGTAAGTAGGTGCCACGGCCGGCCGGCTCATGGTTAGGCAACTTACTTGTCAGCCTCAAAAATTAATTCAGACGCCCCCCCCAAACCCTCCCGCCCCCAAATGTAGCTTCGGAGCTTAAGTACTAGAGGGTGTCTGCTGGTGTCTGGGTTCTCTTGACATTATAAAAGTTCCTATGAAAGGCGTCAGATGACGCCGTCTTCAAATTCGTGCCTGTTTCATCCAGTGTGGCTGTACAACAATATTTGGTAATTTAGAAGAAGAATTGGGACTATTAATTAATTAATATTTCAAATATTTATCCTTCCTGCACTACTAAACCTTTTAATTTATTTAGTATAAAAATAATGCATTAAATTTATGTGAATGACAGCTAGACAGATGAACGGTGAATTAGTATTTTTTTGTTGCGTGGCAACACTTTAAATTGTCTTGTCACAAGTTTGTCAAAGTCCCGCCAAATCAGAATCCGTGTGCGAAAATAATTTTGCGTTTTCTTGAATTAACATTTGGAGTTTATTATGGCTCCAAAACGTTGTTGTGTGCCTTCTTGCACAGTGACTCAAGGAGATGGTGAGATTTCTAATGAATCAGATAGGTACCTACTGCCGATAAAAACATGATATAGAAACACGAAACCTTTATATTACGGCATGATTTTCAGGTATACCTTTTCCAAAAATTGTTCTTATTTCTTTCGGGCTTATTGCAAAAAAGGTGCCTTATGGTGTATTTCGACCAAGTATAAAATATGGTTACGATTGGATTGCATCTTCAGCTTCCGGATTGGCTTCAAAAATCGTAAAATATGAAAAAAAAACTGAATTGTTAATTAATATTGGTATGTAAAAATAGTTTGATTGTATGTTTTGCGTAATAAAACACGTATTTATTAGTTGAACTTGTGTATTACAAGAAAAAAGTGGCACCAAAGAACATAATATGAAAAAATAACGAGATCTTAATTAACATGAAAATGGCTTTAATTAGCACGAAAATCCTTCTTACTTTCGAACTTTGGCATTGCTTTTCTAGACTCAATTTGGGCTTTTATGAAGCCGTCTCTCGCACTTTTATTGCTCAGCTTGGCTGAGGCCTCAGTTACGGTCTTCACTGCCCTTTCGACAGCTTGAGAGTGGCAAGGCAGACGTAGGAGAGGCAAGTCTCCATCTCCTTTTTGTTCGATGAAGATTTGAAAGTCTTCGTCGCGTATCAACTTTAATATTGGTGGTTCTGTAATATTTTCGTTCCATTCAATAAGATCTGAGTAAGATGATGCATTGAAGTTTAAAGAAGGAACTTGGAAGAGTCGAAGCCCATTACTTTTGTTTCTGCGAGCCTTCAAAATGCGACGTGCGGCCAGTTCCCGGATGTGCTGTTGTGGATCAGTAAGCATTGCCAGCAAAAGGTTTTCAGGGTGGGCGAAATAACTGTTTCTTTGAATTACAGGATCGACTATGGCTTTCAGTTTTGCAGGTAAGTATCTAGTGGCAGATACGAGTTGATAGAAGTGTCTCGCTCCATCTTTACACGTTGGGTGAGTTTTGATCGCAAACCAGGTTGGTGCATACGCTCTGACGATGAACGTTGCAAGAACCACTAGATTTTGTGAAGGAGATTCCGTAGAAACATACAACCGCATAACTCTGTTAGCCCGAGTAAGCCACCTGGCGTGTGACATTTTTCCTGGCGATTTGTTAGCCAAGTCAGTGAGGATTCACCTGTTGTTACTGCTAATACAATCCTGTATAGATATTTTTGGTCAGAGCTCAAATCTTCTGTAGACACCTCCGGTAACTCGGTGGGAATAGGTTGATATTGCACAATAGGTCTCTTCTCACAATTATCAAGACTTTTTCCAATGGGTCCCGACGTTTTGCCATCTAAATGATGAAACAGGTGACGGAAGGGCAGTTCGTTCATGTGAAGGAGGCAGACGATCCATTGTAATGGTTTCTTTAATCGTTTTTCAAGGAGTCTGATGATACCTCCGTACTTGCCAGTATTTACATTCGTTCCGTCGCACCCTACTGCCAACAAAGAGTCCATTGGAAGATTTTCTTCTAGGAAGAAGTCGTTGATACATTTTTCAATGCATTTTGCAGTGCCAGTATCCGGTGCAATATATCCCAAGAACTTCGTTTCCGGTTCCTTAATCAACGATATATGTTCTTCAAGAATTGTCTCTCTATACGTTTTCCCATCTTTTTTGGTTACAATCAAAGTTTTATCTTTCCTTCCGTCAAAGTATAAAGCCGGCACCTCGGAGATCTTTGCTCGCAATACGGCCGATTTCCGCAGCTGGTCACGTTTTCGTCGCATTCGATTTTTATCGATAACTTCTGCGGTAGAAGAATGTAGAACTGCTGAGGTAATGGCTGCCGCAGCTCTGTCTGAGACACCAAATCTATCACAAGTCTTTGAAAGTAAGTCATAGTCTATGCTTTCAGTAGATAACGTTTTGGTTGGAGTTACCGCCGTTTGAACTTGGTTTTGTGGCGTGAAATTATCGTCTTCGTCAGTCGTACATGTACTGCTTTCCGTTCCCTTTATCGGGACAACCTTTGAGCTGTTTTGTGCTGTCTTTTTGAGCCCGTAACTGATATTTTGCCTTAGAAAACTTCCTTTTCAATGTGTTTGTTAGTTTTCTCGTTGTAACTGTATCAATGCCCCCAATAAACATTTTGCTTGTCGATCGCTGGTCGATCAGAAACCTTTGCTCTACTGTAGGTACTTTTTTCTCTTTAGGACAAGTACATTTAGAGATGTCGGTACATTTGCAAGACGAAATGTCAAAAAAAACTCTACTGGAGCGGCGAAACTCTTCTAATTTGATTTGGGGTATTTTTGGATGAGATTTTAGGATATTTTTGCATTTTAAATGATATGCTTTTAACATGACATTTATTCCTTTAATTTGGATTGTTGGAATAGAGGCTTTATTCCATATATTTGCCTCCTTAGTGACAACAATAGCTTCAATTTCCTTGTAAGAAGGCTCTTTCTACGTGTTTTGCTCCAATTTTATTTTGCGACGAACCCACTCATAGTACTTCATCACATCTGCGTAGGTTGGCAACATATTGTCTTTTAATTCACATGGATCGCCAAACAAGGGACTTTTCCACTTATCACGAGTATTTTCCATCTTGAAATGCGCGAAGTAGTGCGATACGACTGTTCCCTAAAGAAGCCACAGCGCTACTGAAAAACAAGGGTTACACGATCAGTTTGGCGTCAGTTCAGTCCATCAGTTTGCTCAGAATGACGCGAGAATTATCGTCTAACCAGTTGACTGACGGACTGATGGTCCAGAATGACAAAAATTAAATATTTTAAAATATTTTTATCATTCTGTTGTGATTGACATCAGACTAATGCCAGACTGATCGTGTAACCGCTCGAATCATTCTCGCGTCAGTCACCGTCCGCGACGCAATGGAGCAAGACGTGCCAAACGACGAAGCGTTGCCGCCGCCGCCCGCGCTGCTGCCGAGCGCTTCACTCCCGCCACCGCCAATCGAGATAGAAAAAGAATTCATTCTCGCATTCGAGTCCTTGCCAGTTATGGGATAAAACCCATACTTTTTATATCAATAAATACAAGAGAAATGACACTTTGCGAAAACTCCTCAATATATATATAAAAATTAAACCCGGGGCAACTATAGAGGATGTCAAAAAAAAAAAAACGTTTTACGGTCCAACTACAGGAGAGAGCTGAAGAAAATTATTTCATCGCGAAGATCGGGGTCTAGTACAGATGACTTATACCGTCCAAAAAGTTGGACTTTCGAATATCTTAAATTTTTGGATAAATTTGAGCAGCCTGTTCCGGTAGATCGGGTAAGTAAGAACATATTTTCTATGTATAGTGTAGGTACATAATGACGACCTCTGTAGCCTAGTTGGTAGTGACCCTGCCTACGAAGCTGGAGGTCCCGGGTTCAAATCCCGGTAAGGGCATTTATTTGTGTGATGAGCACGAATATTTGTTCCCGAGTCATGGATGTTTTCTATGTATTTAAGTATGTATTTATCTATATAAGTATATATATATATCGTAGTCTAGTACCCATACTACAAGCTTTGCTTAGTTTGGGCCTAGTTCGATTTGTGTAAGATTGTCCCCAAATATTTATTTATTTATTTATAATAAGGTAGGTAGGTAGGTAGATGTTAATAACTCACAAAATAAAACAAAGTAGGTATAATGCTGTTAAATTATTATTGTATGTTCTCAATTCACTATTGAAGGTCATTTTTGCTAATTTCCAATTTACCCTCATGACTAAAGTAATGGCAGAGTCTTTCTCTTATCTGTTTGGCATCATTAGTTGAATTTCGGGTAGGAGTGGGTTCCAAATCGGTCAATTCAATATCAGTAGCTATTGTAACTTTCCAGTTTGATGCCAAGTAGCGACGGGATTTGGTTTTCATTAAGTAGTTATGTAAATAACAGCAAGCCGTTACTATGGTTGAGGCTTTTCGTGGCTCAAAGCATATTGCCTTTTGAAATACACCGATTTTTTTTGTTATTATACCAAAAGCACCTTCAATAACTGATCTAGCTCGTGACAGCCGCCTGTTAAATTCTTTTCGCTCATTATTATTGATACATGCACTTTGTGGATATGGCTTCATTAAATTTTTCCCTAGTGCAAAAGCCTCATCAGATATAAAAACAAAAGGAAAACTTTCGGTTGTGTATAGCAATGGCGATGGTTCTGGTATATCCAATTCGCCTTTACTATAGAGATCCCAGAATTATTTGCATTTATTTGCATTTGCCAGTGCCATCAAGACGATACTACAATTACCTTTATAATTAAAATAAAGTGACCCTGAGTGTTTTGGTCTTTGGATCTTGACATGTTTACCATCCAAAGCTCCCAAAGAATTCCAAAATTGATATTTATCACCAAAATCAGCGGCAATTCTTTTCCATTCCTCTTTTGACGGCTTCTGAAATGGAAAAAAAATAGTAGAAGTTAATATAGTACGTTTTCTTTTTTCAGGCTAGTGATGATAATCAGAATGAAGCTGAATCTGATCAAGCTCAAAAAGAGCAAGAAGTTGCTGCGACTATTTCTTCATTCGTGGCAGCCCCACAACCACCCGCAAGACCGCCTCCTCTTAGTTCCAAGAAAAGTGTCCTTAAAACACAAAATGAATTACTGGAACGAGCATGCAATTATTTATCAGAACCCCAAGTTAGTGGTGCTCGTTCAATAGCATTTGACTGGGCAGAAACGTTAGAACGACTGACCCCTACTCAAAGATTATATGCCAAGAAGGCCATTAATGATGTGCTATTTGAAGCGGAATTGGGAAATTTGCACAGATACTCAGTTCAAATAAATGTAACATCAACCCCTTCACCTGCACCATCTCCCTTTTGACCATCTCCACCTGAATCATCTTCCTACTCACACACAACATCTCTCGAGTACATCCAAAGCCCTGTCACAGCTCCTCCCGCGCATTCTTCCAACAACATCCAAACCCAAGCCAGAGCTCCTCCTGCACAATCACCAATCTATATTCACACCCCTGTCACAGCACAATCACGCATCTACACCCAAACCCAAGCCGCAGCTCCCGCACAACCTCCGGTCTACACTTCACATTCCGTCCCCATCTTCTATGTCTCAAGACAGCGAATATACAGCTGGTTCGTTATTCGCTCAATTTGAAGCGGAATAATAATATGATGATTAAATTAGTAACCTAAACAATTACATAGTGCCATTTTAATTACATTGTTGATTAGTAAGCAAAATAATAAAAATTATTAATAAATCGTTTTTTTTTACTTACCCTTATATAAGGCTGTAGGACATAAATTAATACTTCGCATGTCTGAATAATTGACTGACTGATGGCAGCAGGTGACATTACTGCAGAATATTTAAGATCTTTAATATTCCTTCCAGTAGCAAGGTATCGTAAAGTGACAGCTAATCTTTCTTCGGCGGATATTGCTTTCCTCATACAGGTATCTTGTTTTTCCAAATATGGTTTGACCATTTGCAACAGATGATCGTAGCAGGCTTCTTTCATTCGATAGTAATTTTGGAAGTCTTCTTCTTCATCCTGTTGTCGTATTTCATTTAATAAATTAAGATGCGTGTAATGTTCTCTTTTTTGTAGCCAGGTTTTCATCCATCGCTTCCTTTTTACGCGTTTCTTGAGCAGTAAAGCGATAATTATAATAGCACAGGCTCTTTTTTTCTTCAAAATATCCATGGCTTGGCAGGATCAGGTGACTCACTTGACTGTCATCTTCACTTATGCTGACTACGTAAGTTTTATCAGTCTGCTGTCAGTCTAGACTGAGCGTGTAACTGTGTTTTTCATCCATCATTCTGGCATCAGTCTTAGCCGGACCAAACTGATGGACTGAACTGACGCCAAACTGATCGTGTAACCCTTGTCAAACGCGCGCGAGCGTGTCGCGACGCGCCGTTTTTGACCTTCCTCCCCGCCCCCCACATGTGAGTTGCGTGTGAGGTAGTTACAAATTATATCTTTATTTATTGTGAACAATATAATTCTAATCTAATTTAGGCAAAAAAGTACCTATCACTTGATTCTAAGTACCGTAAACTCAGGTTTCTATGGTCTTAGCGTTCATCAATAGTCCAAACACGTCTCGGTAGTTATGTTAAATTATGTGACTACTAGTGACATCTGTTAGAACTGTCATGCATTTTCTATAAAGTTAGGCCCGCGACGTAATACTGCCATCGATTTACGCTAGATGGCGGTTCAGCGAGTCAGCTGGCCGGTACGACCAAGTTGAACAGGTTTGTGCAGGTCTGTGCAGTCGCGAAACTTTCGGTGGTGCAGCAAAAAGTAATAAGTGCATCGTATTGCGGAATACTTTGTTTAAAAGGTAAGTTATTCAGTAGTGTTTTATCAGTTTGAGTTTATTATGAAATGGTGTTGTTTATTTTTTAATATTATTAAACTAAATTTTCGTACTTTGATTTCAACTATGACCACGCGATTATTTTGGACCATATTTGAATACATTTTTTTTTATTCCAGATTACCCACCTACATCTACAAAATGTCGCGGCGTAAGCCAGGAAGCAGAAATTACAAGTTTTATAGCGACCACCAGATGGAGATTTGTCTGTCGGATATACGAGATAATAAAATAACGCAACGGGAGGCTTCTGCAAAATATAAAATACCTAGGAGTTCCATAATTTTGAAGCTGAAAGCGATCAGAAATAATTTGATTAGAAAACCCGGTCGTCAGTGTGTTTTTACAGAACAAGAAGAAACCTGCTTAGTAAACCATATTCAGGAAATGTGCAAATATGGGTTTCCCATAACGGTATTTGACCTGCGATGCATAGTTAAAACATATTTAGATAAAAGCGGAAGGCACGTTCCACAGTTCTCAAACAACTTACCTGGTCGTACATGGGCTCAACTGTTTCTAAAAAGGCACAAAAATCAACTAACCCAGAGAATATGCAGCAACATTAAACGTGTTCGAGCGGCAGTTGACGAAAATATTATTAATAGCTTTTTTGAACATCTTAAAAAGGAGACTGAAGGCGTTCCTCCAAATTTGATATATAATTATGACGAGACCAATTTAGTCGACGACCCGGGTAAAAAAAAGGTTTTGACGAAGCGTGGCACGAAATATCCTGAGGCTATAAAAAACTCCACCAAAGCTGCCGTCAGTTTGATGATCTGTGGAAATGCAGCAGGCGAAGTGTTGCCTCCGTATATAAATTATAAAGCAGAACATCTGTGGGATACTTGGACGGAAGGAGGGCCAGCTCATACACGATACAACAGGTCTAAATCTGGCTGGTTCGATGCGACTAGTTTCGAAGATTGGTTCTTCAGTCAAGTGTTGCCAGTATTGCGAAAAGAACAGGGGAAAAAGGTGATTATTGGCGACAATTTAAGTTCCCATATCAGTTATGAGGTTATAAAAGCATGTGAAGATCATAATATCGCTTTTGTGGCATTACCACCGAATAGTACACACCTCACGCAACCACTTGACGTTGCATATTTTCGACCACTCAAAAACCATTGGAGAAAGATCTTGGATGACTGGAAGTCTACTCGCGAGGGCCAAACTAATCCGACAATACCGAAAAATAGATTCCCTGCACTGTTGAAATTATTATGGGAAAGAATGGTACCCAAATCTGAAGCAAACTTGAAAGCCGGATTTAGGAAAACTGGAATTTACCCCACTGATCCTCCTCCAGTGCTCCAGCGACTGCCAACTTATAAGCACCCAGAAATCGGAGTTGTAGAGCCAGAATTTGTGGGTGAGTCGTTTATTGAATTCCTTGAAAATAAAAGGAAGGAAGTGATTGGTCCCGGAACAGGTGGGCGGAAAAAAAAAATTAACGTTGCTGCTGGAAAAAGCATTTCCTCCGAAGAGCTTATGGTACTAGCACAACCCAGCACGTCCAAGCCTCAAACCAAAAAACCTGGCAATAAACGCAAGAAGAAACAAACGAAACAGGATAGTGAAACGGAGTCAGAATCAGGCCACATGGAGCTTGTGGATGACTCCGATTCAGATGGACCTATTATTGAAGAAAGTGACGCCGAGGAGCCTACTGCTGCCCAAAACTCAACCTCTGTAAAGTCTGGCGATTTTGTTGTTGTAGAATATGAGAAAGAGCTGTGGCCAGGGCAAGTGCAGACCATGGAAAAGGATGGAGGTTACGTTAGGTGCATGACTCGTAGCGGATTAGCATGGAAGTGGCCTGAAAAAGACGACTGTATTTTTTATCCATTAAAGGATATTAAATTCAAAATTGATCCCCCAAAGAAGAAAAGCACAAAGCGGGCTTTATATGATGTGCCAGAGCTGGCTGCCCAATGGGGTATATCGAAAAAATAAAACTTTTTATATGTAGCTAGGTAGGTACTAGGTACCTACTTACATGTCATTTATTAACGAACGATTTAATTAATCTACCTACCTCTTGAGACTGATTTATTAATGTTTAAATTGTTAATTAGTATAATACACATGAAGAAGCTGTTTTTTTTTGTTGATTTTTAAACTTTTTGTTCATGGAACAATCTTGTTCACTTTTTTAAAAAATTTATAATAAAAAAATATGAATATTTGTTGTTTCTTTGATCATCTGTATTTAAAATCACCCATATTTGTAAGACGGCCTGACAAATATAGTCCCAAGGATCAGTTTGATACGTTATCGTATGCAGTTAATCGCTGGTAGAAAGTTGAAAACATGCTTTACAAGAATGGTCCAAAATTAAAAAAAAAATTAAAAAAACAGGTTTCACGTTGGTAAGTAATGTGCTTAAAAACTTATTAACAATCTAATTATCTGTGTAACAAACCCAAATAACAATCACTAATTGCCATGCATTACAGAGAAACAGAGTTCGGAATTAGTAATTGTCATATATTGGACCATAGAAACCTGAGTTTACCGCTTTACGAGTTTACGGTACCTAATATGAATGTCGCAAATTATGTCGAAATCAGCAAAATTTCAAAACTTTGACTACAATCCGGAGGCAGAAATACTTATCAAAAAGAAAAAATATTTTGTATACATTCATTTTAAGTGGTCTGGCACCCTTTCCGTGATAAGCCCCCCAGAAAAGTAAAAAAAAGTAAAAACGGCCCACCCTACTACATATCCCAGGTAAGATAAACACCAGATTTGTTTACTGTACCTTTACAAACGTAACAATTTAACAGCTATGCACATTGAATTGTATGAATGGCTGTGTCTTATTATAACTATATGAATATATCTAGATATTCCACGTGCGTGTCTATCGGTGGTCGTTGTATATTACTATATGTAAAAATACATAAATTTTGTTACGATAGGCTATAATAAAAAGTAGGTACACTAAGCGCCATCAGGGCACTCCTACGTACACAACGTGCGATCTGTGCCACGTAACACTAACTTTGTTCGTTCATGTTTCTCCCTCTTTGTCCCTCGCATATAACACGAACGAACGCAATTGGCGTTTTGCGGTAGCCGCTACGAAATCATCGGCTCTGAGGGGCTACCGCGAAAGCTAGCGTTATACTAGCTTCCGCCCGCGACTTCGTCCGCGTGGACCCGGGATAAAAACTATCCTATATTTTAATCCAGGCTATAAACTATCTTCGTGCAAAATTTCATTCAAAGCGGTTCAGCAGCCGTTTAAGCGTGATTGAGTAACAAACATCCAAACATCTAAACTTTCGCATTTATAATATTAGTAGGATATAGTCGCTTTAAACAAGCTTATAAGCGTTTAAATTTTCACCCCCATTTCAAACCCCTTAGGAGGGGATTTTTGGGAAAAAATGTTTCAAGGACACTGAATGGACTATACCTGTTTTTTTTGGTTTCAGGTTTGCCAAGTCTTTCACAGGCTTCAGTAGCTTCGGCACCTACTGTCCCCACGGACTCCTCACAAGGTAAGAACACACAGATTGCTAAAAATATATGTTATATATAGTCGCTTTAAACAGCGTTTAAATTTTCGCTCCCATTTCAAACCCCTTAGGGGGGATTTTTGCGATAAAAACTATCTTATGTTCATCCCCGGGACTTGAACTATCAGCTCAATCGGAAACCGGGAAGTGGATCAAAAACTTGCAGGATTTGATTACAGACAGACAACGGGACAGGTGAAACTAAATAAAAGCTTATAACAAGCTTTTGTCAAAAATTTCATTTTTGGTACACTTTTATTGCCGACTGTACTTTTCTGTATACCATCATCAACTACTCATTGAGACGATTCTAACGAGCCCAAACTCAACGGGGCTACGTCGGTTAAGTACTGAATTCCCTTTCCCATGGCCACCTTTTGTCTCCATCATCAGATCAGCTCGATGGTACCATAATATTGAATTGTCATCCAAACTATAAGTACTTATACCCAAAATTTCAGCTCAATCGGTCACCGGGAAGTGGGCCAAATTTAACTTGCAAGATTTGATTACAGACTGACAACGGGACAGGTGAAACTAAAAAATAAAAGTTTCTAAAAATGATGATGACCTGACCACAGCCACCGGTTTGGAAATGCTCGATGCCGGCACTTTAAAAAATTCGTTGACGTAACCACTAATGCTCATCAAAATAATCTTTTGCCAAGGACTCTCAACGACAAGCACAATGTTTATTAAGAACAGACAAAGACATCCTGTAACAAACAAATACCTGATGGGCAGCTCCGGATTGCATAATTAAATAAATAAATATTAGGGGTAAATGTTACACAAATCGACCTAGTCACATAGTAAGCTCAGTCTCGTCCATCTATTGCCTACTTTCTAGCCTTTACAACATAATTCTCCCTTTTAAGTAAAGGTAATGAAAATGAAAAAACCTTTATTTGATCACAGTATTTACCTACAATAAGTATCATATATGTATATACTTGTGGCAGAAGATCCCGCTCTTCCGTATACAATAGCAACAATGTACCAGTAATACACTGTATGATAGAAGAGTGCTTCTGTTTCATCATATTCTAATTCCTTTATAGATTCCATTACAACTGTTTTACAACTAAACGATTGCAAAGGGTACCTATATAGAAATAATTTGATTTACGTTATATATACCTATACTCGGAACTTATGTACGGAATATCATTTGATATTTACCGTTAGCTGTTTGGTGAAGGAAAAACATCGTGAATCGTGAGGAAACCTGTGTACGTCCACGAAGAAATTGAAAGGTGTATGTGATGTCCCCAACCCGCACTGGGCCAGCGTGGGCACTACTGCCCGTTCCCTCTCATCCACGAGAGGAGGCCTGTGCCCAGCAGAGGCACGTATATACGCTGATGTATTATTATTATTGTATAGGTAGGCAGATTGATTTTCAAATTGCCCCTTTAGCAAAGACTGACTTGGTGTGGATCGTCACAACTACTTTATCACTGCTTATTACAAGATTCATAAAATTTCATTCGGTGGGTTTTAATTGTGAGGAGGATACTGGTACTCAAATAATAAATATAAAAAAAATGTTTGAACCCAGTCATACTGCCAGCCAACCAGAAACCAGCTCTCCTCCTCACACAATTGATTATGAACACGAGCAAATACAGGTACAAGTTAGACGTGAACGACTAAATGTTCACTCTCGGGCATACACTGCGGGGTGGCTGACAAGAAAATTTTTGAATAAAATTAAGTGCGAGCAATGTTCAGCTGATCTGACTACGCCCACGGAAGAACCTTGTCACGATTGGATCAGCGAAAGGGAGTACAATGCACTTACGAAACGAAGACTGTCGTACCCCTCGGAGTATGCCGTGAGAAAATTTGGCATAATTGTAAAAGAAACAAATGAATATTTGGAGAAGAATCCCCATTTAAATTTAATTGCTCAAAATATAAAAGGGCATATTCTCTCCAAATATTCATTTGATTTCCTAAAATGCTCAATTCACAAAAAAAAATGTGCTTGAAATGTTTGTTAGTGTGACGATAAAATTCGCAGTATTTAATTGGTGCAATATTATTAATAGAATTTTAAAAGGCACAGATATTTGTCGTTTAAGAACAACTTTGCCAGAAATGCAACAAAAAGCGTTTAATAAATATCGTAAAAAGTTGAGAATTAAACGAAAATAGTTCAGACATTTTGTTTTATTTCGCAATTTGATTCGAAAAGCATAACCAGAAATACGTGACACCTCTGCCTTTACGACAGTGTGCTGGACGAGGTGTCATGTATTTTTCTGGTTATGCTTTTAAAAAGAACTTTTAGCAAGCAGTACCTGGCTGCCCACAGGCACATTAGTTTCGCGCCTTGGCCTGCACATGAAAGAAAAAAAAAAACTGTCAAAATCATTGCTAGTGCTTCGCTATTGGCCAATATGGCTGGATGACAGTTGTGCGTCTGATACGTAGTATCTCTTATTAGTCTGTGCTTAGACTTCTGATGCTGACTGTATATACCTACTTTACTTGAAAGGCCAACTTTCGTACAAATTCGGTAGACGCATCCGCAGTCCGCACCATTTAGTTGGCGCGCGCGTATAGACAGGTATCTACGGCACCATACACTGCGCGAGGCCCGACACGCAATTAGCAGGTTTTTTTGACTGAAATGCATTTGGTGGTTGAGTAAGTACGTAAGTAAGATAAGACCCCCTGCTATGAGTATATTACTGATTGTTATCCTTTTAAACAACCTTATTATGTTCCGTTCACGTTGTATTCAACATTGTTTTTGGATATAAAAAAACATATATTTTTCATCATCTTCAGTTTTAAGTGACCCCATCTCTGAAGCTTCAATATCCGGAGCCTCAGCATCTCCGGCGTTGACTGCTCCTACTCGCTCCACACAAGGTAACACCCCGGTTCGGTTTTTAATGTCAGTCCTCAGTTTGGAAAACTCTCTATACACTTCAGAGCTTTTTGTGGTTTTCCAATTTCGATGGAAACTAGCTTTCAGCGTTAAGTCAGCAATTATGTCCGCTGTGAACCAAACCGGGAACTTTCTACCAACCCACTTCAACCGAATCTTCCTAGGTATGCACTCATCAAAAACTTTGTAGACTATATTAAGCAGGAACAAAAAAACAGTTTATATGCCAAGAAACTGAAATCATTTCTTGCACAAAAATGTTACTATACAATGAATGAGTTTTTCGATGACAAGCTTTAGCAATATCTTAGCTTTTGTCAGTATTCTATTGTTTAAAGTCATCTGTTCCTTATCAATAGTTCATAGTTTGTAAATTACCAAATCTAGATTGTATGCATATTAATTATAGTAGTCCCCCTTCCAGGGTCCATGATATAGTTTTGTGCTCTGTACATGTAAGAACTGTATTTTTTTACCATGGTGCAATAAACGCTTGATTGATTGATTGATTGATAAACGGAAAATCTCACACACAGGCTGCACGTTAGGGTGTCCCTTATTTTTCGACCAAATTTTTTTTTACGCATACCCCCTAAATTTATTCCATATGTTCTAAAATGCTCCCAAAATAAAAATGAGCTTGATCTATGAACGGGAACCCGTGCCGACTTGAAGCTGAAACTTGCCCGTACAAGTTGCTTAGAGCGATCGAAACATACCGCGTAATCACTTAGTGTAGTGACAATTCGTTGTATCTGGGAGGTATTCGTTTGTTTTTTTTCGACTCTTCGATACAACGAATTCGAACGCAGACACGAAAAATTAGGGCTGAGGGAATAAAAACTGATTTCCAAAACAATGTTCCTAAAATTGCAACTATTCACTGGGATGGCAAATTACTACCTGCCATAGACGTACGAAGTTCAAAAGAAGAACGACTGCCGATTGTGATCACTTATGAAGACAAAGAAGAACTTCTTGCTGTACCCAAGATTGACAGTTCATCAGAAAAAGAACAAGCTCAAGCCGTTTTAGAAGCCCTTCAAAATTGGGATCTTAATGACAAAATACAGATAATGTGCTGCGATACAACGGCTTCAAATACTGGTCGCTACAATGGTTCGTGTTCAATACTAGAACAAAAAATGGAAAGAGAGCTGTTACTGTTTGCCTGTCGCCACCATGTCTACGAACTCGTTCTGAAAAGTGTATTTGAAGCTAAAATACCACAAGTCACCCGTAGCCCTGATATTCCACTCTTTAAAAAGTTTAAAGATAACTGGAAAAATGTTAATCCAAGTGTCTTTAAAACCTGTCGAGATTTTGTGGAAAAACACGTCAACGATGCAGTCCGCAGTGAACTTCTTGAATTTTATTGGAAAGAGTTAAAGAAAAATACTGTGCGAGATGACTATCGCGAACTCATCGAACTGTCGGTAATATATTTGGGTGGCGATAACGAAAACAAATTAAAAATTAAGCCACCTGGTGCGATGCACCAAGCTCGGTGGATGGCAAGAGCGATTTACGCTATAAAAATGTTTTTGCTGAAAGACCAAATAAAAATCAGTGTAAAGGACAAGCGAGCATTGCAAGATGTTTCTCTATTCATTGCGACTTCATATGTCAAACCATGGCTTCAGTGCAATATGGCCGTAAAAGCTCCTAATCAGGACTTGTGTTTTCTAAAAACATTGAAGAGGTATGAAGCGATTGACAAGGCGATCTCAAAAGCAGCTTTAGATAAATTCTGCAAACACTTGTGGTATTTGACGGATGAGGTTTCCATTTTAGCGATTTTCGACGAAGAGCTAGATGACGAAGTGAAAATGAGGATGGTTTCTAAACTAGAGTATGATAACGAGAAGCCGTGCCATCTAGAAAAGAGATATATTCCATCGAAACAAGAAATGGCAAACACTTTATTTACTAAATGTTTGGATGATTTCGTGTCTACAAAGAGCAAACATTTGTTTACACGCTTGAAAATTGACACAAGCTTCTTGAGTGTTCCTGTTTTAATGTGGAGCCAAAATGATGCTTACTTGAATGCTAAATCTAAAATTTCGACTCTTCGAGCAGTCAATGATACAGCAGAAAGGGCAGTTAAGCTGATGCAAGACTTTCACGGATTAATAACGGCGGACGAAGAGCAGAAACAATTTCTATTACGTTGTGTTCAGGAGCACAGAAAGCTTTATCCTGATTGTAAAAAAGCTACTCTGCGAAAAATGTATCCCAAATAATTGTAATAACACTGTATTTCATGATTATTATGTTTATTCTTACTTATTTTCCTATTTCGTTTAGTCATTTGGGAGTAAGTTTGAATTCTTAATATATTTGCCTACTAAAAAATACTTCGAACTTTGAAGCCAAGTGGGCACGGGTTACCGTAATCACAGTGTTGAAATTTTGCAGGTCTGTTTTTTTTAGCATTTCTAATAATATTGAGGGGTATGCGTGCCAAAAAAATAAAAAAAAATTTTTTTGACCATATAAGGGACACCCTACTGCACGTGTACAAACTCTTGACAGTATGCCTTAAATAGTGTTAGTTTTACTTACTTCCGTGCAAACCTGCGGGCGAACATATACAACGAACTGTCATGACAAGTCTCAAGTGCAGTTCCGTACAAATATACTTGTGGCACTGTACCTACGGAACCCCTCTTTGATTTAAAAACGAAGAGCTTACACAATACTTGAGCCTATATCATGATTCCTACCTCCTACCGTCCCTTTAAAGAGCTTATTTTCCGTCCAGCATAGTGTAAAATATAAATTATTTATCTTCAGTTTTAAATGAACCCATCTCTGAAGCTTCAACGTCCAGAGCTTCAGCACATTCGGCACCAACTGGCCCTACTCGCTCCACACAAGGTAACACGATTTACCTCGACATCATTTTGAAACAAACTGTTCCTGTATGTTCCTTATCCATAAATGTAATGAATGAAAGGCATCATCGTGAATTGTATATACGGGTCGACACATGTAAAAAGAGCCTTGGCGGCCATTCATTGTGTCGACTTGTGCAAGCTGTGATCCATCTGAACCTTTTTTAACCCCCCACGCAAAGAAAGGGGTGTTATAAGTTTAACGTGTCTGTTAGTGTATCTGTCTGTGGTATCGTAGCTCCCAAACGGATGGACCGATTTGAATGCGGTTTTTTTGTGTCATAGATAATAAACAATAATAACAATAATGACATTAACATATTATTTTCTTTGATAGAAAATTAAACAAGGTTATATCAAAAGAGTGTCAGTAAGGTTACATTAGGTACGAGTAAGTACCTAAATGATTCATCGTAATCGCCAACCCTAACATAAAACTGTCATATGCTACCTCCGTTGCGGGGTATCATCATCATCATCATCATATCAGCCGAAAGACGTCTACTGCTGGACATAGGCCTCCCCCAAGAGTGCCACAATGACCGGTCCTGCGCCACCCGCATCCAGAGGACTCCCGCGACCTTTACCAGGCCATCAGTCCACCTTGTGGGTAGGCCCCGCACGCTACGCCTTCCGGTACGTGGTCGCCACTCGAGAACCTTTCCGCCCCAACGGCCATCGGTTCTACGTGCTATGTGTTGCGGGGTATGGTTATAAGGAAATAAAAGCGAATCTTATCTTATCATTGAAAGACATAAATGCTACGGTTTCGCTACCTCGTCTCCAACTTTGCAAGAAACTTAAAATATTACCTACACACATAGGTACCTACTCACCTATTAATCAAATAGAAATACACGGGTCTAACGTGTAAAGTAGTCTAAAGCGCCACAAAAGTAAAATATAGCGTAAACTTTGACAGTTATAACAATGATTTCATTGTATTTTATATGTTGTAGCGCCATTGGTGTCTGCTCGGCCAGCAAATGGCCAGTTTCCTCCACCTGCACGTCCTGCAACGTCAATGGCTTCCATGCGCACTGGATCTGCTTCTGGTATGCCTTATCCATATCATCATTATTACATTATTCTTTAGTACCCGAAATCTACCCGAGGTATTTACCCGGCGCCCATCTCTAGCCAGGGGCCACAACACACTGTACAAGTATACACGGCAACAGCCCGACGAGTGCTATCTTCTGGCCCCGACAGTTTTCTCAAAAAAGACTTCCACCGAAAAATGCCCCCCAAACCAAACCCCATCGTGAAGAAGGCGGCCAAGCCTGAAGTAAAGCCTGGCAGGACCCTAGCAGCTCCCGTTGCGAAGAAACCGGCAACGAAATCGCTAAGGGAGAAGGTCCTGCAGAAGGAAGCGGAAGCCGCGGCGGAGAAACAAGTATTGTCACAAGTACCCCCCCCCCCCGAAGACCCAGACGTCCTCGCGGACATGGAGCTTCTAGCGACGAAACATCCAACGCATCCATGTTTTCGTGGTCATCGAGGCAGAGCCTCCTCATGACCCCCACAGCGAGGCGACCGGGAGTAGAGATGGACCAAGCGACGAAACTGGCCAACGAAATGTTCCAGAACGGAAAACAGGCGCTGGAGGCTGCAACCAACATGAAGCGGGAAAGTAAAACCACCTGCTTAGAGAGCTTGCAAGTTCTCTACGAAACTGCGCTGTCGCTTTCTGACTCCCGGTCTAGGCACAAATACAACCTCGAGCGTGAAAGGTCCAGGTACGCTCGAGAGATCGTGACCATCGAGAGGCAGCACGCCAGGGAAATGGCAAAGACGAGAGAGGAAGTGACGAAGCAGCTGGCAGCGCTGAAGGAAGTGGCAGACGTGACTCGGAAGAACACAGAGTCCGTGAGAGACTGGCTAGGCTACGAGACGGCTACCCCTTTTAAGACCATAGGGGACCTAAAGCATGCGGTGGAAGAGGTCAAAGCACAGCTAGGCAAGCTGGGAAAGAGCGAAGACGCCCAGCAAGAAGCAGTCAGCAGGGTGGCAGGAGAGGTGACCAAGCTATGCGACCGGGTGACAGTTGTGTCGAACCAAATCGACCAACTCAGAAGAACCCTGGACGCATTAGCAAACGCCACGGCAGAGATCCCAAATAAGATCGAAGGACTCATGCCGAAGGTGACGGCCACGTCAGACCAGCCACCCAGAGACGCACAGCTGACCGAAGCCATCTGCGCCCTCACCGAGAAAGTAGACCAACTCGCGAGCCCCACCGAAATGCTTTACAGTCGGAGTGACCTCGAAGAACCACAGCCACATCCAGCGGAAAATCTCAGCGAGATCAAGGAAAGACTGGAGGCGATGAGCTCGGACATAAGGACCCTGACGGAAGAGGTAAAAACCGGAAGGGAGAGAGCATCAGTCCCCACGTCTACCCTGAACACTGAGCTGGCACTGGCCGAGATTAAACACTCGGTCAGTGAAGTGAGCAGAGAGGTCACGCAGCGTAGCCAGCCAGCCGCTTACGGTCCGAGGACCTATGCACAGGCTTCAGCGCTGCCAGCACACGCCCACACTCCAAACCACACGGCGATCGTGTCGTCTAGGGACCCGACAAAGACGAGCGAAGGCGTCCTAAAGGAGCTCAATAAAGCACTAAACGTCCAAAAAACAGGAGTAAGGTTCGAAAGGGTAAGGAAGGCAAGGAACCAGAAGGTGGTGGTTAATTGTGCCAGCGACAGAGACCTGGAGCTGCTCAAGAGAGCAACAGAGGGGAAGCTCAACGCGGAATATCCGCAGAAGAGAAACCCCCTAATCTGCATTAGGGACGTCCTTAGTTACCACAAGGACGAAGACCTGCCGCAGATGTTGCTCTCCCAAAACCGTCACCTACTGGAGGACCTGAAAACAGAACCCTCTCACCTGAAACTGAGATACCGTAAAAAGGCCTGAAGCCCCCTCTGCTGTCACATGGTATTTGAGGTCCCGCCGGAAGTCTGGAGGAGGTTCATGGAGACTAAAAAGGTCTGCATAGGCTTCCAAAGGCAGAAAGTGGAGGACCAGACGCCCCTTGTACAATGCACAAAGTGCCTGGCCTACGGCCACACGAAAACATTGTGCAAGGAAGCGGTTACCAACTGCCGGTATTGCCTGAACTGCCACGAACCCGGCAGATGCCCGGAGAACCAGGAGACACCAAAGTGCGTCAACTGCACCAGGGCAGGCAAACCACCGGCAGAGTCACAGCACGAGGCCTTCAGCCCGGACTGCAAAGAGCGAAGAAAATGGGACACCATAGCAAGGTCTAAAATAGCATACTATTGCTGATACGGTGGTGCCGGTACAAATAGTAACCACCTCCCCCCCCCCGCCACACAAAAAGAAACACGGTTCCTACAAGCCAATCTGCAAAGGTCGAAGCTGGTAACAGCCGAACTACAGAACGCCATGCAGACAGGCAAATGCGAAGTAGCACTGCTACAGAAACCGTACGTGGGCGGGAAGGGAGAGGCAACAGCACAACCGGGTTTCAGGGTGATTCAATGCACGCAAAATCGCACGAAACCCGTAAAAGCAGCAATAGTAGTGCTAGGAAGTCGGGTCCAAATACAACACGACCCCCAAATTGTGACTGAGAACATCGCGGCGGCCCTCCTAAGATTTGGAAATGTATCTGTTGGAGTAATCTCGGTTTATTTCGAGGGAGACCAAGACATTGAAGGATACATAGCCAAGACAAAGGAGGTAATGCTTAGGTTGGGTGCAGACAGCTTCATAGTGGGAGGAGATGTAAACGCCTGGAGTTACTGGTGGGGAAGCAGATCGGAGGACCACAGGGGGGCAGCTTACAATAGCTTCCTCAATGAGGTAGATCTGAACGTCCTGAATGTTGGCTCTACACCAACTTTCGAGACGTACCGGGGAGGTAAGCTTTACGCAAGCATAGTCGATGTGACGGCGTGCAGTACTAACATTCTGCCCAGAATCCAAGACTGGAAGGTAGACAGAAATGTTATCACGTCCAATCACAACGCCATAAAATTTGCAGTGTACAGCGAAACAGCCCCGACACCAGTACCGAAACAAACAACCAGGCGTTACAACACGAAAAAAGCTGACTGGATCAAATTTAAGAGCATTCTGTCGAAGGAGCTCCAGGAAAGGGATCTAACAGAGAACTCCATAAGCAACGTTGGAGACGCTCAAGAGCTGGAGGAGGCAACCAACGCCTACATCAGCTCAGTGTCGAAAGCATGCGAGGAGAGTATCCCTAAGCCAGGAGCCCCAAAGACAGACGCAAAGCCGCCTTGGTAGTCCAAAAGCCTGGACCGACTGAAAAAAGAGGTGTTGAGGAGGAAAAGGCGCATAAGGAACGCCGCCTTGAGTAGAAGGCAGTTTGTAGTCGACCAATACCTTGAGGTAAAGGAAGAGTACACGGCCAAAGGAATGGAGGCTCAGACGACTAGCTGGAAGGAATTTTGTACCACACAGGAAAGGGAGACAATGTGGGACAAAATTTACCGTGTCATCAGGAAAACGGCTAGACGTCAAGAAGAAACATTGCTGACAGACGAAACGGGACAAACCTTAACACCGAAACAGTCGGCCCAAAGACTTGCTCAGTGCTTTTACCCGGATGATCGCAGGGAAGGGGAGACCGAAAGTCACAGGTGCACCAGGGAGTACACAGAGGGAGACACCCCAGAAGCGGAGTCAAACCTCAAAGACGACGACCCACCCTTCACGCAAGGGAGCTGGATGTCGTTGTCAAAAGTATGAACCCGAAAAAAGCGCCTGGGTCCGACGGACTAACGGCAGACATATGCGCAGCAGCCATCCAGAGCAACAAGGAAGTATTCCTAAGCCTAGCGAACTCCTGTCTAAGGCTAGCATACTTCCCAAAAGCCTGGAAGTCAGCACATGTCTGTATCCTGCGAAAACCCGGAAAGGAGGACTACACGCACCCAAAGTCGTACCGACCGATTGGTCTGTTGTCGGTACTAGGGAAGATCCTGGAAAAGATGCTTATAAACAGGATCAAGTGGTACGTCCTCCCGGCGTTGAACAAAAGCCAGTACGGGTTCATGCCCCAGAAGTCGACGGAAGATGCCCTCTATGAACTGATGAGACACATAAAAACGGAAGTGGAAACGAAGAAACGCATCGTTCTACTTGTCTCACTGGACTTCGAGGGAGCTTTCGACAACGCCTGGTGGCCAAAGCTGAAGACCCAACTGGCGAAGAGAAGCTCTCCGAGAAACCTCTATCATACGGTAAACTCCTACTTGGAGGATCGAAAGGTTGAGGTACACTACGCGGGCGAGGTCAGCGGGAAGCCAACGACAAAGGGATGTGTACAGGGTTCCATAGGAGGTCCGATATTCTGGAATATAATTCTGGATGACCTCTTAGAGCAACTCAGTGGCACAGGCGCCCATTGTCAGGCTTTCGCAGACGACGTAACCCCAGTGTTCTCGGGCAGCAGCTCAGACGCCGTAAAAGCACAAGCAGAAGACACCCTCCAGAAAGTAGTAGAATGGGGCTCCCAGAATAAGCTAAACTTCGCTGCTCACAAGACCGCAGCCATGCTTATAACGAGGAAGCTGAAATGGGACCCCATTCGAATCTCAATGGACGGAATCGGAGTAGAGCTCGTCGACGAAATCAAACTGTTGGGACTAACCATCGACCGCAAACTCACCTTCAACGCACATGTAGCGAAAACGTGCCAAAAGGCAACGGATATCTACAGACAGTTGTCACGTGCGGCAAGGGTGTCATGGGGTCTCAACAGCGAGATAGTGAAAACCATCTACATGGCGGTGATAGAGCCAATCGTCCTGTATGCGGCAAGCGCCTGGCACACAGCTGCCAGCAAGGTGATGGTGCGGAACCAGCTCGACTCAATACAGCGTGGTTTCGCCCAGAAGATCTGCAAGGCATACAGGACGGTTTCTCTAACATCGGCGCTGATCCTGTCGGGGACTCTCCCCCTGGATCTGCGCGTTCACGAAGCGGCGAAGCTCTACGAAGAAAAGAGGGGATTCAGCGACGATCACGTACCACCTGGAAGGGAACTTGAGAATAGGACTGACGCTCTGGCGAGACCACACCCGTCAAAGGCTTTCTCTATTGATTACGTCTGTTTGGAGGAATTCAATTAGGACGTGGTCGATAGGCATGGCCTAGAAGGCCCTCAAATTTACACCGATGGTAGTAAAATTGAAGGCAAGACGGGAGCGGCACTCACATGGTGGGAGGGTGGTGGAGAAATCCGCCACTCAACCTTCAAACTTGCACCCTACAACACAGTGTTTCAAACCGAAATGTACGCGCTCCTCAGGGCAGTACAGATCGCGATGAAGCACAAGGTGCAAAGCGTCAGTATTCTCAGTGACTCCAAATCGTCGCTGGAACTCCTCAAATCACCGGATTTGACACACCCCCTGGTCCAAAAGATCAAAGACCAGGTAAGAGAAGCGCGGAGGAACGGGACGGAACTTAAATTCTTTTGGCTGCGAGCTCACGTAGGAACGCCAGGAAATGAGAGGGCAGATGAACTGGCAAAGCAAGCAGCTCTGAAGAAAAAGACCGCGCCCGCGTACGACAGGGTGCCGATATCATACGTCAAAAGGTCGATAAGAGACGAAACGGTCGAAAAGTGGCAGGCACGCTACGACGCCTCCGAAACTGGAGCAGTAACCAAGAAGTTTTTTCCACGAGTAAGGGACGCAAACAGCGTAATAAAGAAACTCAAACTCACAAACTTCTTGGTTCAAGCCTTCACCGGACACGGAGGATTCGCAGCCTACCTACACCGCTTCAAAATCAAAGACGCACCCTCGTGCGTCTGCGACCCGGCCATTGACGAAGATATCTGGCACCTTGTGTGCGACTGCCCGCGCTTCTGCAGGGAAAGGCTCGAGCTTGAGCAAAAGACCGGAGTGAAAGTCACGTCCGGATAGCACAAGCTGGAGAGAACTGCTGGGGTCGGAAGAGAACCGAGAAAACACGAAAAAGTTCGTAGAAAAAGTAGTCCGCGTAGCATGCTTAAGGAACAAATAGTCCGGCGGCCGGAACTACCACAGTTCAGGCAACCGGAAGATTTGGAGAAAGAGCTGCGCGGCTGAAGAATAGCACACACCGAACGTCGTTTCCACTTCCACCCCCAACCCCCTTCCCCCCCCCCCCCCGGAACCCCAAGTATATAAGTACACACGAACTAAGGCACAAAACTAGCGTAATTTCATACCCTCCCCCCCCCCCTTTTCCCCAACCCCACTTTATCTTTACACACTTAGTCTTTAAACACTTCAAACTTTACAGGAATGTCACCCTTGCCACCCCCCCGTCGAAGCAGGAGCCAGTCAGGCGAAGCCAAGTACCTCCGTACGACGGCCTCCCAAGCGAGCCCCGAGGATCTGACCCGGACGGACACCGAACCGGTTAAAGTTCATCCGGGAGGACGGATTACGAAGGTCAAACCAGACCTCGGGGCCACTAGGGAAGTGACCTTTGACGGTCGGAAGTTCCGGGAACCCAAGCTGGCACGTTCAGTCGGAACGACGACCAGCAAGGAAGACCCCGCACCTCCTCCCACCGTCAGAGGTCAAGAGTGCCACATGGCAGTCAAGAGTGGACTATGGCGGAGTCTTTCAGAGACAAGTTTGCCTTAAGCTACTTGTCCAAAAACAACGTTTTCCAAAGGGCCAGGCTTCACCTGGCCTTTTTTAAGCACAACAAAGACGCCGCCATAGACCTAAACTCGTACGTTGCGGGAAAGGTCTTCCTCATAAACAGTGGGCTGCCGGGGGACGACGAGGAGCTGGAGAGATTATATTTCAGGTTCTGCTTGGAAAAAGGTTTGGACCGGGAACTCGTCGAGAAGGATCTGGCGAAGGTCAAGGCTGAGCTTAGCTCGAAGCACCTTGCCCAAAAGAACTCAGCCAGACGAAACTTCGACGAGTTCCACGGCGTAAACCGGAGCGGAGTGCCGGGCTCGCGGCCACAAACAGCTACGCAGGCTGGATGCGACCCCGAGTGCGTCATCCTCTGAGAGCGGAACTTGGGGAATATCTCTCCCTCCCCCCCCCCCCCCCTCAAAAGTCAAGAAGAATTTCACGTTTCATCTCCTCCCCTAGTACTTATCAAAATAAAATCCCTAAAGCTAAGTCACCCTTTTTCTAATTCAGTTAATTGTTTTGTTCTTTTTCTCAACTTTATGTACCCACTGTTTGCATGTATAAGATTTAGCATTAAAAATTTCTGATGCAAGCATCTCCCTCACCTGACGGGTGTTTGTCGGACGGAAGGAGCACTTTGCGGCAGTCGGGAAGACCCATTGGCCGGCGAGCTGTCACGCGTGGATCACCCCAGCAGAAGCCTAAACGGAGAAATGAACTTCTTCTCCGGCCTTTCAGCACTGGCTGGGGTAAGGATCTGCAGGGGCCCACAGTGGCGGCAAGTCGGTCGAGGGTCGACCTTGATGTATGTTGGGTGCTTGTCCGTCTGACAAACTCCTGTCTCTCCCACCCCCTTAATTATAGCAGTGTAACTACCGATGGAATGGAAACGAAAAGAGGGCAGCGCGAGGAGACACGCGAAAAAAGTGTCCAAGGCAAAAAGAGCAGGCCTTGTAGGGAAGCCCCCCCTTAAAGATGGTATCAACAGCCACACAAGCGGTCCAAAAAGATCTCCGACCCACCATTCCACCGGCGGGCAAAAGAAAGGCAGCCCGTAGTTCATAAGTTATGCATGCATCAGAAATCCCCACGCCCCCAACGACTCAGTAGATTAAGAACCGGGCGACGGTCGAGCAAGGAAAGGCTGGAAACAGCATCGCCATGTCCGATCAGCGCACCCCGCAGAAACCAAACGGGAGAAAGCATGTTTTCTCTCCCGGCCTTCCAGCACTGGCTGAGGCAAGGATCTCGCGGGTAGTTTTAAGACCTCTTCCCAATTTCCCCTTCTATCCCCTCCGAAAATTTTTGAGCAAGTCGAGAGCGATGTAGAGAGTGATGACCGAGGTTTTTAGTCGGTAAGAGTCCGACACTGTCTGGGTCCCCTTCCCAGTCGTCCATGATGGATTTTCCTCGGTCCGCACTCTATACATCTTTTAAAACTTCGTAAACAAAAGCAAGGACTCTCGTCTTTGGCCCTTCAGGCGTCTCAACAAAAAAAAAAAAAAAACGGTAAATATTCCGTAGATATGTTTATTTATTTATTTATACTTAAGGAGTACCAACAGCTGCAAAAACATGACATATAAGTCTTACATAGTAATACAAAGCCAATTAAAGGAACTCACAGATAGAAATGGCATGGAAAAAAGAAAAATGATTGACACACAGCACACAATATCGCACTAGGCATATGTACACCTGTGTATGAGTCCGAAGCACTCATTGGTACGAGCCGGGATTCGAACCCATGACTGCCGCTTGACAGCCGCATGCCTGAACCCCTAACATAACATAACACTATTAGCATAACACTATTCTACGGTAGTTTCATAAACTATTTTATGAAAGTAGAATGCTTGTTTTTTTTTTTATATAATTGGGCACTTTTTATTCCTAATTAGGAAAATAAAAGTAACATTGATGTTACTAAATACTAATTTAATGAGTTACAATTTACATGAATGAGTAGGTACGATGCGATGCAGAACACGTTACGAATATACCATAATTGAGTGCATATCCTTAACATAACCTAATGTTATAATGATTATTATTGATTCATATTTATTAATTTAATATCCAGGATCAAGACCACGAGTTGCATTAAAGAAAATGTCTGAAATTGAGCGAAAGCTGCGGGACACTATACGGTTAACAAGAAACACATTGGTACGATGTAAAAAAACCAAAATCCAACTAAAAACTAAATTACTTTTAACAAAGAAAATAATGCAAACTAAGGCATTCGAAATAGTAAGCAAGAAGATGTCGTCAGCAGCAAAAACGTTTTTTAAGATGCAAATATCGCAATTCGGTAAAAAGCCTAGAGCACGACGATTTTCATTACCTAGTCTAGCCATAAGTTCTGTTACTGGCAGTTAACAATGATTTTAAGAAAAATAATAATTCGAATTTCGAATGTTGTGTTTTGACGTAAGTACTTGGATGTTTTTGCCACCATTTATATACAATATAATATTAAAATAAGTAAATTAATAATGGAGTGGGGTGTCAAAGAAAATAGAATTGCTGTGATTGCTCTGCATAAGGTAGGAATGGAGCCGTCCCACATTTTTGAGACACTAAAAAAGTTAGAGATCAGTCGAATGTTTGTGTATCGTACCATTCAAAGATACACCAAAACGTCCTCTGTCGATGACAGTAAAAGATCTGGCCGACCACGTACTGTTAGAACAAAACAAGCCGTTAATGCTGTAAGGGCCAGAATTCGCGGAAATCCCATAAGAAAACAGAAGATCCTTTCTAAGGAAATGAAAATACCACCTAGGACACTTTCGCGTATAATCAAAGATGACTTGAGTCTTGCAGCTTACCGACGATATACAGGACATATGTTAAATCAGTCACTAAAGGACAAGAGAGTTGAAAGATCAAAAAGCCTTTTATCTCGATACGCACATGGGAAATATAAAAATATTCTTTTCACGGATGAAAAAATTTTACTATCGAGCAGCACTACAACAAACAAAATGATAAAGTGTACGCACACAACTCTCGAGAAGCTAAAGAGATAGTTGGAAGGATTCAGCGAGGTCATCATCCCGCTTACGTCATGGTTTGGTGGGGTGTGTCGTATCAAGGCGTCTCTGAGATCCATTTTTGCGAAAAAGGAGTGAAAATTTCAGCTAAAGTGTATCAGGACACGATTTTAGAAACAGTAGTTAAACCACTAAACGACACAATGTTCAAAAATGTACACTGGACCTTTCAGCAGGACTCAGCCCCGGGTCATAAAGCTCGCACCACCCAGATTTGGCTGCAAAGGAATGTTCCGGACTTCATCAAGGCAGATGATTGGCCCTCTTCCAGTCCCGACTTAAATCCCCTGGACTATAAATTGTGGTCAGTGTTAGAGGACATGGTCTGCTCTAAACGCCATGCCAATATCGATTCTCTAAAAAAATCTTTGAAGGTAGCAGTGGCAAATTTCCCAATGGATACAGTGCGTGAATCTATAGACGTGTGGCCGGATCGTTTGAGGGCGTGTATTTAAGCTAAAGGCGGGCATTTTGAATAAAAAATATATTGTTTAGAAACCTTATTAACTTACCTATAAATAAACATTTACTTATGGGTTATGGTAAATTAATTACATCCTTTTAAAAATATGTTTCATTTCATTTGTAACAGAACTTATGGCTAGACTAGGTAGACGAAAAACTTTTGGCATTATCCGTGTACAAGCCCTGTCCGAAAGCACATAGACTGCTGGCAAAAATTTGTATTTTGCCTAAACGCAGAACGCTGGACAAAATTCTGCAAAATATAAATTTATTGCCGGGAATCAATGATGTCCTATCAATAATCTGAAGAAAATAGTGGAAAACATGCCAAACCACCATACATTTTGCTGCGTGTTGTTTGATGAAATGGCAATAGCACCTCACGTAAGCTTCGACAAGACAAGAGACGTCATTGATGGGTTTATGGACAACGGCACCATAAGAAAACCGACATACTGCGACCATGTATTAGTTTTTATGGTTCGGGGGGTTGTGAAAAAGTTTAAACAGCCAGTAGCGTTCACGTTCTGCTCTGGAACGACACAAACGAGCGAATTAAAAAATCTTATTCAAACCGTTATAAAAAAAGTGATGGCGACTGGTTTGAAAGTAGTGAGTACAGTGTGCGACCAAGGCGCTACAAATATGGCAGCATTAAATTCATTGTTTACAGACACAAAAGCCAAGTTATTCAGAAACAGCAAAATTTATAAAGGTGGGTTCTTTGAAGTAGACGATAAAAAGATTTATCCAATTTACGATCCGCCGCATCTCATGAAAGGTATTAGGAATAACCTATTAAATAAAGATTTAGAATATACCATGGACGGGAAGACCAGACGTGCTAAGTGGGCACATCTAGAGGCACTTTATACGTAGTCGGTCCCAAAGTTCAGTCACAAATGAAAATAATGATAAAAACAAAAGTAGCAATCAATTTTTAATAAATAGTAGCAATCAATTTTTAATAAATTATATACCGATTTAAAGTACATTTAATAAAGAATTAAAATTACTCAAAATTATTCAAAATGACCTCCTTTGTTTTTAATACAGGCCCTTAATCGGTGCGGCCAGTCGTCTATCGCAGCACGCACCATTTTCATATCTATCTCAGTGACTGCTTTTCTTAAAGATGACTTTAGGCTCTCCAAATTTTTATGTCGTTTAGCACAGACCTTCCCCTCTAAGACCTGCCAAATTTTATAGTCCAAAGGATTAAGGTCCGGACTAGAGGAAGGCCAATCTTCGTGTCTTATAAAGTCGATTTTTTGACGGTCAAACCAGGCTTGAGTGGTCTTGGCTTTGTGTGCTGGCGCAGAATCCTGCTGGAACACAAAATTATGTCCCGAAAATAGCGTGTTGGGCAGATCTTTGACAACCTTATCCAACTGTCTCTTGGTATACTTTCGCACTGATTTTGACACCGTTTTCGCAAAAATGAACCTCAGTTGGCCCGTAATAAGATACACCCAACCAGACCATCACTGATGATGGATGATGCCCATGTTGCACCCGCGGAACTCTTTTTCCTGCTTCTTCAGAGCTCCTAGCGTACACTCTATCATTCTGTTTATTGTACTTCTCTTCAATATCGAAAATCTTTTCGTCTGTAAAGAGGATATCACGGTGTCGATTTTTCGCGTACCGCTTTAACAACTTCCGGGATCTTTTAACTCTTTTCTCCAGTACCGCTTCAAAAGCTCGAAAAAGTCGCGCGGCGAGCAGCCTCGCGGCCACGCGCGTCTTGGCGTACTGGACTTTTTAATGTTTAAAATTATTTGACACCTAAAGTGCTCGCCGCGCCGCTGCCGGCCGCTGCCATTCCGGTCTGAAGCGGCCCTTAGATACTGCTGCGTTTAAGATACCTCCTCCTGCACCTAAGTCATGAACGGGATGCCAAATCGTGGTCCTTCGCATAATAGTCAATTAAAGTGGCCAAGAGGGATGCTAGGTTCTACCGGAAATGCACGCAAATGGCCATGTCTAGATTCTTTATTTCCCCCAATCCAGTTTAATGGATCTATTTTGCTAAGGGTGGTATATTCCACTTGTCGTATGTGCATTGCGTCTCACTCTTGCTTTAAGCAAAATGTGAGACGCAAATATACACAGAGCGGCCTTGCTATCTGTGCATAGCCTCTTATGTACTTCCTCAAATAGGATGTCAGCCCGACTATTCTTTTTTCATGCTTCCTTCTTCTCTGGACTGGGCTGTGCTTGCCCGTCTTTGATCAGATGTCCTAAGTATTCAATCGCATGGTGTATCAATCTGGCCTTCTTCCAGTTGATTCCAAGCCCGTACTCCGCAGCCACTTCTTTCTAGTACTCGTTGTAATCTCTGTAGAGCATCTTGCTAGCTCTGCGCTGGAATAACATTGTCATCTATGAATATCATCACAAGGCCCGCTTGTATCAAATCTTTAAATATGATGATGCTAGAACGCACACCCTGCTAGAACCATCTTTCTTTTTTACAAGGCTAGTGTATTCAGAGAAACTAACCTGTACAATTCGTTTCATCTACCTGATCCTCAACTATCTTCTGTTCTACCAATGCCAGTCTTTTTGGGCGCTGCGCCACCGGGACGTCATCTTTAAGTATAATTTTCAGCTCGATTGGCGCCTCTTTCGTTTGGACCGGATTGTACTGCGTGACCAGCTGCTGCACCTACTGCAATACTTTCATCGCGGATGTGCAATGTCAACCTCACTCACGCAACATTTCACCCTCGCCAACGATTCCTCACCTTCTGGTAACAACAAGACCCAACCGCACGCCGCACGCAAGGCGCATAACCCAACATTATTAAAAAATTCCTAACCTAAGAAAAAACTTTATAGGTCATACAGTCTTTAGGTACGATGTGGAAAACAACTTCGTCGTAACACCTTCCGTCGATCGAAACAGCGGCGCTACCACGAACTTCGAAAGTCGAAGTTTGTAATACATGCATCCCTGTCACTCGAGAAAGGGAGTGCGATAGAGATGGAAATACCCGAACCTCGAGTATAAACGTCACTGGCCATCAGCACGTCTAGCACACGACGGCCGCGACATACTCTCGATTTTTATCGCACTATACCTCTTCTTCTAAGTGTTCTAATAAGAGAGAGACTGATAGTGCGAGAAAAATCGAGAGAGCTCGCGCGCCGTCGCGTGCTAGCCTTTCCATCGTCCTATTCGTCCTATTGGCCGAAAGTCCGAACATAGCCGCTTCTGCCTCGTTTCTTCGTGTTCGATTGAGGGGCTACCGCGAAACGAAAACGAACTTCGTTCGTGTATCTCCCTCTCTGTCGCTCGAACTAGCAAGTGCGATAGAGAAGGAGACACCCGAACCTCGAATTTCGAAGATTCGTCCCGCTGCTGCTCTTGCGCGCCGCCATAAGCTCGTGCATCTCTTTTAAGGCCCGTCCATATTCGTGCGAAAGGACATGGAACTTGATGTAGGTACATGTCATAATTTGTCAACCCCAATTTATCAGAAGCTGCCTAATTGCTATTGTCTGGAGGTATATTGTGCTGCTGATCCAACTGTCAAACGAGTTGTACTGAGAAACTGTATGCACATTCATGTGGTCGGATTTCGGCGGACGGCAGAGTAACCTTTATTTGGCCGGCCGCCGTGCTTCCGACACGTATCCACGTGTGCCGAATCACGCGGCGGCCTGCATGCAGTCCGGCCGTTATCGGCCTGAGTAGCGTCTCCTGTTCACACTCCACACTAGATTTTTTGTGATCTTGCCTGGCCATCCGCCAATATCGGACCGTGTAGCGTCTCCTACAGGCCAGCAGCTGCTTTCAAAAGGCGGTCGTGGGTTTGAAATCATGGCTCTTAGGGGTTATTGGTTATTCAGGTGGAGTTGGTTTGGGTGGGCATGATTTACCAAAATGAAATGCAATTTAAATTAACCTTTGTGTATTATGTTTTTCAGGGACTGGTGATTTACCCAGAGAATGCGTAGATACTGCGGACATCTTATTATTTTTCGACCAACTTTTTGATTCAGTGAACGGCAGCTTCAGTAAACCGATCAAAGAAAAAAAATATCGATCAGCTGTCACGCCACGTTCACCACATCAAAAGTTGTAGTAAAAGAGTTTGGGGGTTTTAAAAACCATGAAGTATGTTACTCAAACTGGCAAAAAAAGCGTTGTTCCTTCCATAACGAGTTGGGTCAAAACAATTCAGGCGTTCCAGGAAGTCACAAGATACCTCCATTCTCTTGGGTTAAATTCGCTACTGCTGCGACATTGGAATCAAGACCCTTTAGAAAATTTCTTCGGCGCAATCAGAGCACACGGTCTAAGAAATGTGATGCCTAGCGCGTATGCGTTTAAGACATCGTATAAAGCGCTGCTAATAAATAATCTAACATCTCCTCATTCCGTGGGCTCTAATTGCGAAGAAGACGACGGTTCGAACTTGCAGTCGCTAAAATTTTTCCTGACCAAAGGAGTTACCATTGCGGAACCAGTGGAAGAATTGTCAGTGGAAGATCAACATTTGTTAATCACGCTAGTTGACACTGATTATTTGATAAACAATGGTTCCACTATGGCAAAAGAAAAATGCGCAGCAGTAGCATATTGCAGTGGTTGGCTTGTCCAGTATTTAAAAAGAAAAGTGTGCAAAAACTGTCGACACTGTAAAAAGGACCTGGAAAGTGACACACCTCAACAATTCCACTGTTTTATCCAAATTAAAGAGTATAAGAAAGATAAAAATTGGCTGTGTTACCCAACTCGGGAAGTGTTCGACTTTTTTTGCCAGGTTAAGCACATAACCGGGGAAGTTTTAAAAACATCATGCCATGTGAAGAAGATAACGGAGTATGTAAAATTAATATCCACAATTAATATAAATTTGAATTTCATCACATGCCCAAATCACAAACAAGAGGTTGGCAAACAGATTTTGAATAAGAGTATAGTGTTCTTTGTGAATAATTGGTGCACGGAAATAAATAGCATACTGTCCGGGAAAACCACATTTTGGGACGCTGACGACTGTATGAAGGAAAAAGCACACACTTACTATTTAAAGCACAAAAAAAGAGGCCTTACGAAATAGTATATATAAGTAGTATTATTTTTGAAATCGGATAGGCGGTTCCGGAGATTAACCAAAACATGCAAACTTACAATCGCATAGACTTTTCCACTTTTCTTTTCTTTATACATTGTTTTTTTTTAATTAATTATCCGTTTTATTCAAAACTGTACCGGCGGAGAGGTGGGGAGCGGAGAGAAACCCACAAGTACACGGTTATGGATTTTATTGACGTATTCTCACAGTACTACACTGGTAGCCTACGAGTTTCGTGACGTCACTGCTACGGTGCTACGCGCGGCTCCCGGTTCTACGCTACGAAGGACAAACCTACTTAAATGAGTGGAAGAGGATCGGTAGCGGCGAAACCTACATACATTACGCGCTCTGGACGAGTTACCACTACTGTGAAGAAGAGTAAAGCAATCAAAATGCTTACTACTGAACAATTCTCACAACTATTAGACAGACTACCGTCTACCACGCCGCAACCCAATAGGGGTTCTTTTATAAACTGTACGTACAGTTATAATAGCGTAAGGGATCCCGAAGTCGTAGAAGCGTTCCTGACTGCAATCAATATATTCAAGACATCTGCTGATATGGGGGATGTGACAGCGATCAGTGAACTACCCATATTGATGAAAGGTGAAGCTGGCGTATGGTGGCTTGGCGTCAAGAATGATGTGACATCATGGTCTGAATTCGAGAAGCGGCTAAGTGAGAGCTTTGCGCCTATCCGCGAGCCATACCAAGTATATTCAGACATCATCCAGGAAAAACAATTAGAGGGAACTTCAACGGAAGACTTCGTTCGACGCAAGCGTATGCTGTTCTCGCAACTACCTAGCCCAGGTCACGCCGAAGCCCAGCAGCTAGACATGATATACGGTTTGCTGAGACTTGACATCCGAGATAAAGTGGCACGTTCTGATGTCAAGAGCTTCCAGGAGCTTGTGAGGGTGGCCAAAGCAGCTGAGCATGTAATCAATGAGAAGGATGCAATAACCAATCGAACCAGAGCTACTTCAAACGTTTATCAGCAGGAGACTCGAACAGCATCGCATAAGAAAACCCGATGCCGTGTGTGTAGGAACTTTGGGCACACAACTGATAATTGCCGAAGGCTGCTGACACGAAGAGAGGATCAGAAAGAGGCTGTGAAGACGCACACTGATACTTCGGAAGCAGTTACGCAGATGCCATCACCATCGACACCGAGGTTCAAATGCTACGGATGCGGAGCACCAGGCGTAGTGAGGAGCAACTGCCCAACATGCCACGCCAACAAAACTCGACCAGAAGCCCAAGTTTGGTCTGCTGATATGATCATCGACGCCAGAGATCGACCGGTCATCTACGTTGAGATCGGAGGAGTTGTAACGTCGCACTCTAAAGTGTACCCGTTACTATAGCTGTTATTTTATTAGTATACAGAACCGCGCTAATAACGTCGGACGCTAATGGTTTCGTCTACCGCGCGCTGATATACGCGAATATGCGCGGGCTCCTAAACCCCGACGATGCGCGAGCGCCGCCGGGGATACGGCATTCGGTTTTCCCTCGCGACAGACCGCCCGCTGCTATCGAACGCGGAGCGTGTGTCGCTGCTAATAAAAAATACCGTTAGATCTAACACGTAGCCGGTTGCACCGTCTACCATTTTAATTATTTAAGTGCCTGTTTATTCCCGCTGGGGTGAGTTCTCATTTATTATGCTTGTTTGTAAATTGGAGCTGTGCTGGTATTAAATTAAATCTTATAGAGTAATCTAGCTGCCAGTTGAGCTTACTTTTGCGCTTGTTGCGAATTAGAACACTGGACCCTGACTAGGTTCTCACTAAATGAGGCTTCCCGCGCTTAAGCTTACTTCTGGGCCTTCCAGGACCAATTTTACCACAAGACAAGACGGCGCAGACGACGTGCCGGTGCCGGCCATTTCCATCGCTGCTGTGGCTGCTTCTATGGCCTGAGACCGCCTTGCCGAGGATGCCTGGCTGGACGGAAGCCCCTCGTCACCGACCTCTTGTCAGGCCAGTGTTATTATAATCAGTGCGCGCTTACTCAATCTACCTGGTGCTATTTGGAACGGACATTATATAGTTATTGTGTTAACTTGTGGTTTCATTGACCCGCGACCCTACTTTTGTAGCCGGATAACCCTAAGGTAATCCCAAGCGTTACAGAGTAGCTGGTGCAGCATACCTAGACTGTTGTGCCAAATCAAGCATTGCTTCATACTCACTGTACTGTGAGCTAAGAAGGAGGGGATACGTCTTCAAAGAGTTAGGAATCGGTCTGACGCTGGCTGACGGTGTCCGGAAACAGCAGAACGTGTTGATTACCCAGGCTCCAGTGAAGATCAACGGACGAACGGTAACAACGACCTTCTTAGTCTTACCCGAGTCACGTAGCACCCGAACACTTCTGGGTGTGGGATTCATTCAAGATGCTCACGTCGACATAAGCTTGCCCCAATGCACTTGGCACTTTGTCGAAGATCCCACTCAGGTGTTCGAGCTTTATGAGGAAAGCTTCGTGAAATTTGGGGAACAAGTAGAGGTGGCTGCCATTACCCCGGACGACAACTTGTCTTTTTCACCGTCGCTTCCAGAAGAGAGCAACACCAACGTAGCGAGTTTATACGGTCCCCTGATAAGGTTGGATACCCCATCGCCACCTAAGAAGAGACCTCATATCGATTACTCTGCTAATTACTCGCCCATATTGGACGCACTGTATAAAGATGCGGAAACCGCTCTCAAGGACTACGACGAAGAATATAATATGGAAGGGCTTGACGACACACTCTTTCCGTCAACCTCAGTATCCTCAGTGGATGTTGCGGTCCTGGATGAATTTCTGGAAGGGAATCGGGAAGTTTTTACCCCGAACGGAGAGCCTGTCAAGGAGTTCGAGCACCTGATTGAGACGGGCGAACACAAGCCGATATCAGTACCGCCGTATCGCCTGTCACCGATGAAGACTGAGGTCCTTAAGAAAGAAATAGCGAAGATGTTGAAGGAAAAGGTTATTGAACCATGTTCGTCTCCATGGGCTGCGCCTGTAGTAATGGTTCCTAAGAAGGACGGAAGCACGAGAGTATGCGTTGACTATCGGCAGCTTAACGCTGTCACTACACCTGATGCGTATCCATTACCGAGAATCGATGACTTACTTCATAATGCTAAACCAACGCCGTATATGAGCACCATAGACCTTCGTGCTGGATACTGGCAAATAAGTGTGAAAGAGGAACATCGAGAGAAAACTGGCTTCGTGACTCCCTTCGGTATGTACCGCTTTCGCAGAATGCCATTTGGATTACGCAATGCTCCTGCCACGTTTCAACGGATGATGGACCGATTTCGTATCTCGCTCAGTCACATCAAGCTGATGGTATATTTGGACGACTTCCCTTCCCCGTAACCTGAAACACTTGCTATCTTTCATCCAGATGTGCTCTTGGTATAGGAGGTTCATACCCAATTTTGCAAAAGTCGCAGAGCGACTCACGCGCCTGACCAGAAAAAATGCCAACTGGAAATGGGAAGAAGACCAAGTGAACGCATTTGCCAAGCTTGAACTCCTAGCGTCTTCTCCAGTGCTTGTCCAGGCTGATGAAACGAGGCCATATATCATCAAGACGGATGCCAGTAGCTATGCTTTCGGTGGAGTTTTGGTCCAGGGGGAGGGTGAAGCAGAACACCCTGTAGAGTATGCCAGCCGACTTCTGACAAGGGCTGAGCGCAACTACTCCACAACCGAGCGAGAGGCTTTAGCACTGGTTTGGGGTGTAAGCAAATTCCGAGGCTACATTGAAGGTGGCAAGATAACCGTCATGACGGACCACCAAGCCCTTAGATGGCTAATGACCCTAAAATCGCCAACTGGGCGATTAGCTCGATGGGCGCTATTATTGCAGCCCTATGATATCGATATCAAATACATTCCCGGCAAAACGAATGTCGTCGCTGATTCCTTATCCCGTCCCAATTGCGAACCTGCAGCAGAACAAGACTGCGGGATCTGTACAGTGATGGTGGATATGCCTGCAAAAAGCAAAGAGACGATAAGGAAGGAGCAACATAAGGACGAGGATATCGTGAAGATAGTCAAAAGCTTTGAAAGCAATGATGAAGAGAATGCTAGATATTGGAGTAGGAAAGGTTACTTCATGAACAATGACTTGTTGTATCGCTATGGACCGGATGCTGATGCAGAAAACAGCCAGCTAGTCATACCCATACAAGAACAAGCTAATATTATGATGACCTACCATAATGATCCGGCAACCAGCTGCTGGTCACTATGGAACTGAAAAGACGTTTGAGCGTATAGCAAAACGATACTTTTGGAAAGGGATGAGAAAGCAGATAGAGACTTATGTCCGCAATTGTCTACAGTGTCAACGCTATAAATGCTCTAACCAGAAGCCCGCTGGTTTAGTCCAGACTACAGCCCAAAATCAGCGTTTCGAAGTGGTATCGTTTGATCTATTTGGGCCTCTGCCCCGAACTGATGGAAACCACAACTGGATTTTCATCGTAGAAGACGTCGCCACACGATGGGTAGAACTATTTGCGCTAGAGAGGGCTACTGCAGAAGAATGTGCGAAGTTAATGCTTGAAGAGATAATATTGAGATATGGCACCCCTCGCCGGTTTATCAGCGATAACGGAACACAATTCGTAAGTAACATCATGCAGCAACTGACTTACTGTCTCAACATTGAACATGGGTTCACACCAGTATACCATCCTGAGACGAACCCAGTCGAGCGACGAAATAGAGACCTGAAGACTCAGTTAGCTATCCTGGTTGAAGAAAATCATACGACATGGGCAGAGAAACTGCCCAGTATACGATTTGCTATGAATACAGCCATGTCATGTTCCACTGGTTATACACCCGCATATCTAACGTTTGGACGTGAACTGAGGACACCAGATGATGTCCAACATGACCTTCGAGAAGTGGTGAAGAACGATAACTTTATCAAAGAGGTCACACCTCGTTTGTTAATGATGGCAAACACCTTATATAGAGCACGGGAAGTGCAAGAAGGGAAGGAGGAGAAAAGGAAGTACGTCGATAAGAAGAGACAAGCCTGCCCTGACTATCAACCTGGGGACCTGGTATTGGCAACCACGCATGCACTAAGTAAGGCCAGTCAAGGATTCAGCTCCAAGTTCGCTCCACGACGCGACGGACCTTATGTCATTGTACGAAGACATGGTGCGAGTTCATTCCAGATCGCCAGCACGGACTCTAATACACCTGTTGGCATATACCACGCGTCTGCTTTGACTCGTTACCGGAGCCAGGATACTGCCATACCGGAACCTACGCTTCCAATCAGGAAGAGGGGAAGACCTAGGAAACCCACTGTCACTCAGAATGGTAAAGCTATCAAAGTAGCTAAACCCCGCGGCAGACCGCGCACAAAGGCGCAATAAAGAAAACGCTCCTGTCCCACTCGTCGAGGCGTCTACGTGAACAGAGGGGGAGAATTGTAACGCCACTCATCAATAGATGCCGCCACCAGTCCCCCCGGCGCCATACATCGATATGATCGGTACGAGGCGAGGCTACGCCGCTCGCCAATAGATGGCATGAGCTGTACTGCCGCGCCCATACATTCTACAGTATGGGAGGCCAGCTTACCCAATCCTCCGTTAGATGGCGCTGCCTGTAGAATAGATGGCGCTAACGTTTGTTCGCCGTAGTTTAAAGACCTCCGGAACCGAACCATGATTTATTTGTAGAAAGCTAGATACTAGTACCAGTGTACGCTATACGTATTAACCCTTGTTTAGTCGTCTTAGTGTTACTGATCTAGAAGCTGTCCTACTCTAGTGTAATTCCACCCCTGCTGGAATACACCAGTGTAGTACTGTGAGAATACGTCAATAAAATCCATAACCGTGTACTTGTGGGTTTCTCTCCGCTCCCCACCTCTCCGCCGGTACAAAACAAGTTTTATGCCAATTTCCTTCGTTATCTTCTTCACTAGGCATGATGTTTTTATAGCTTTGTAGTATATGTAGGAATGTACATATATTTATATTCACATATTTGATTACTTATAAGTTAAATATTTTAAAGTGTGTCGTCATACACCGATGTTTGTTTTACTTGTGAGTGAATTAAAATTACGTTTTGGTTACGTTTTTTTTTTGTGTTGTTTAGTTATATCTGGATGATTGATGTGTTAAATAGTAAGTTATTCTCGATGTATTTATGCACTGCCAGTTTATAACTCTTATATATATTAATATTGCTGGCTACCCAAAGGTAGTCTGGAAGAGATCGCGTTAAAGTGCGCAACGCTCTGTCGATGCCACGTTTGTAAAGTATCTTGCTAAAATGGCGAAATGTTGTGCGTTTTATGAATGCATATCGTCCCACAAAGACGAAAATATAACCTTTTTTCACTCCCTTCAACATAAAAATTGGTATAATTACTTGATTACAACTAAGTATGAACGAAGAAAATGAATTGGTTCATAATATTAGTATACTCGCACAAGTTCTGGAATATTATTTAATTGTCGACAAAAATGGTCAGTCATTTGATGTCAATTACTCTGCCATGTAGAAATATATCAGTAAGAAGGAATAATGTGGTATTACATTTAATAAAAAAATTGTAATCAAAATGAAAATTAAAACCACGTGGAACAGTAACCATCGTAATTCACCTAAAATAACTAACAGACTTAACCAGATGAGTTAGGTTTAAGTAGGATTTAAGTTTTACTGTAACGCTTACATGGACTATTTTATCTACGAATACTTATGTTTATTCTAAAGAAATCAAACACTGTTGCGAATGTCCGCTTACCTAAATTAATGAGATTGATTTTTTTATTCAAACCCCTTTGATTACTGCAAAATTATAGTTACCTATTTAGTTCAAGCACAAATGAGAACTGCTTGTAAAACCCACGTGATTACTTGTTGTATTTTAGGGATATTAATGGGAAATCATTTAATATAAATGAATGTATTATATTATATAGCAATAAACATAGACTTAAACGATTTGTTTTTATTTGTGTAAGTAATTTAAATGATATAGGTACCTACTCCTGAACAATGCAATAGTCACGATCTTGTATAATAATAAATGCCTGTACAAACTTTAGTCGATTTCATAGTGCAAGACTATTTGAGGAAAGTACTATGATAAGTAGTACTTTCCGCATTAGAACCGTATAGGCAGTTTTGCAAGCGTCCATGGGCTACGGTAACCGCTTGCAGATGGGCCGTGCGCTTGTTTGCCACCAATGCAAAATTAAAAAAAATTGAATGAAGTTGTTTAGAGCAGACTCAGTAGATGGCAGCTCCAGCAGCGGGCCTAATATAATCTAAAGATAATATTCGATAAATCCTTATCCTTACTTCCTTAAGTGTGTGTGTGTGTTTGTTTGTCCTTCTTTCACGTCGCAACGGAGCGTCGTATTGATGTGAATTTTTGTATGGAGATAGTTTAGAAGCTGGAGAGTGACATAGGTTACTTTTTCCACCGGGAAAACATCTAATTCCCACGGGAAAATTCAATATGTTACATTTTCCTCTAACCACGCGGGCGAAGCCGCGGGCATCAGCTAGTCCAGTATAGATTACAAAACGATAAAATAAATTTGCCTTGTCTTCGGTACATAATGTTCAATGTATCAATTGCGAGATGTTTTTTATGTATTAAATAAAACATTTTCTCAGCTTTTTGGTTGTGTTGTATTCTCCGATGAAGGATATCATGTGGCATTGGGAAGGGGTCCGCCCTCGTTAAGCTGTTGCTGAAACCTCATGCCTACACATGATATCTCGAGAAGCGGGGGTGAGGCGTCATGGAGCCGGCAAAGACCCATGGCGCTGCTTTGCCTCAGCAGAAGCTGACCCATTCTGCTGGGGGATGTCCTTCCGGGGCTCGACCGGGGGACTTAATGCAAGAGGGGCAAGAGGGCGCCAACCCTCTTGTTGGTCGGCGAGCGGCAAATGAAGACGCTCCTCAACCTCCGGGAGCATCTTCATTAGTGCGAGGAGATGTTACTAAGAAGATCGCGATGCGACTTGATATTTTTAAACTTTTGGTTGCAACAGCGAAATCTTATGGAGTGAAAACTAGGCCAACAGATTTAGACATTACTGGAAGAGTTCATATTATACTAAATCTCCTACACCCTAATGGATTACCTAGGACCACAGACGAACAAAGTAAAAAAATCCACCCCATCAGTGCGAAAAACTATATTTAAAATGTCGCTGGGACATGTCTCGGTTTAGTAAAAAACATGGCTTTCAGCACCATTTAAAATAAATTCTGTATCGTAATGTATTTAGACCAAGGGCCTAAGAGTGCCGTTCAAAATGATGATGAATTCTTGGAACAGGATATCGAAATGGCCCAAGCCAATTAATACCATTCCATTGTAGCGACACGCTACATGAATAGTAAGCAAGAGTCCGGTATCAGCCGGCGCGGGCCGGGGAGACATTCAGTACGCCGCGACCCATATAGCGCTACTCACCTACGTCACTCACCCTTAAGAAGGTTCCGTGTGATCTAATTATTGGCAGTGAATTTAATTAACTATAAGTGTGTAACCTGTGTAAAACCAACACTAAACTCTAGATTAATTAACCACCTAGTTTGACTGAATCACCCGTATCCCCAGGTAGTTAAAGTGGTGACCCCGAGTGTAAATTCAGTGCAATTTAGAGTCATTTTTATTTTTATATACAATCATGACGCCACCAGCCAGAGCAGAAGGCGACGAGTCCTTGCAACTGTTGTCAGTGACGGTGGCCAGCAGAATCCCTCCGTTTTGGAAGGATATTCCAAAAATATGGTTCGGGCAATTCGAATCCATAATCGGGCCACAGAAGGTCAGTAAGGAGACCAAATACGACCTCGTGATCGGCAAGTTAGGGAGAGACGAGCTCACGCTGGTAAGCGATCTATTGGAAGACAGCACCAAGGACTATGATGCTTTAAAGAACAGACTATTATACTGTTTACAAGTTTCGGCGGACGAATAGTTCGATAAACTTATGAGCGACACGCATTTGGGAGAACAAAAGCCGTCACGATTTTACAGGCGGATCGCTGAAATGGCGAAAAGTGCAGGAGTAGAAATTTCAACAGCCAAGAAGCTTTGGTTACGTAGGCTGCCAGCTAGCGTGCGGAATGCACTAGTGGCACATGAGAACCTTGGCACGGAAGAGCTGACGGCCCTGGCGGACAGGATATGGCAGAACGCAAGAGAGGGTGCGATCGAAGAGTTAGGCGAGAGAGGGCAAGACGCAGACCTTAGACAGGAGCTCAGGGACATGGCGCAGAGAGTTGGCCAATTATGTGTAGAGGTCAACAGCATCAGACAGCAGCAAGGAGGCTTTCAACAGGTTGACAACAGAAATAATAGGTTCACGCCTAACTACCAACCACCGCGGCAGAACAGAATGTGCATGTACCATCAGCGGTTCGGGAGATTCCCAAAGAATTGTCAGCAGCCGTGCGCTTGGCAAAACAGGGCGCCACCGCGCGCACCAGCGCCAAGACAGCAAGGGGGAGCATCGTGGACAGCAAGGCAGGGAAACTAGCAGCCGTGCATCCCGAAGCAGCAGCAGGGAGTGCACGGGGTTATGACAACCACCGCTTATGTATCAGTGACAGAATCAACGGCACAACGTATCTCATTGATACAGGAGCCAACGTAAGTGTTATCCCTGTCAGTAGTGTCGGTGACGCAAGTGTTCGCGAATGTTCGTATAAACTATATGCTGCGAACGGTACGGAAATTAAGACTTATGGGACGATTTCTTATCAACTACATCTTGGCCTACGTAAGCCAATAGTGTGGACGTTTATTGTTTGTGACGTAAAACAGCCCATATTGGGGGCAGATTTTTTAAAAGCCAATAAGTTATTAGTAGATTTGCATAACAAAAGGCTCGTTGATGGTTCTGCAGATGTGTTTGCGTTCGGGGCCATAGTTCAAAAAAACGAATCAATCTTTACGGTGCAGGCCACGCACCCCTACCGTGACATCCTGGAAAGATATCCAGAAATCACGAAATCAGTTTCAGGGAGCCAGCAAAACACAATGTCAAACACTACATCGAGACTACTGGGCCGCCCGTTTATGCGAAGGTCAGACCCTTACCGCCAGAACGCTACGAGAAGGTAAGAGAAGAATTCCGGGTGATGCAGGAGTTGGGGATCTGCAGACCGAGCAAAAGTCCTTGGGCAAGTCCACTGCACGTGGTACCCAAAAAGGACGGGCAGCTGCGAGCGTGCGGAGACTACAGACGGCTGAACGCAGTCACCAAGCCCGACCGCTACCCCATCCCCAGATTACAGGATTTCACCTACGGAATGGCAGGTAAGAAATTATTTTCAACGTTAGACATAAATAGAGCGTACCATATAATAGAAATGGCCCCAGAGGATATTGAGAAGACAGCGATCATAACTCCTTTCGGTCTATGGGAATTCCCCAGATTAATCTTTGGTTTAAGGAATGCCACTCAAACATTCCAAAGGTTTATGAACTCAATATTGCAGGGCGCGGAAAGCATCGTAGGAAACCGGGGAGAAAAATCCACTCTATTCTGCTATATAGATGACATAATCATATGGTCAGATTCCGAACAGGTACATAGGCTGCATTTGAATAAAATATGTAAAATCTTTCAAGAGTATGGCATAACCATAAACCTCAATAAATGTACATTCGGTAGCAAGGTAGTGAAATTCTTAGGTTACTCGGTCTCGGCGACAGGTTCCAAACCACTCGACGAGAAGGTGAGAGCCATAATCGAGTTCCCTAGACCAGAAAACGTCGAACAGCTGAGGCGTTTTCTAGGTATGATCAATTTTTACAGAGCGAACATTAGACAAGCAGCCGGGACACAGGCACAATTAAATAAATTCCTTCATAACGCAAAGAAAAAAGATAAAACCCCAATAGTGTGGGATGAGGAAGCGAATACCGCATTTATGCAGAGTAAGGAGAGCCTCACACGCGCCACGACTTTGTCATACCCCGCGGTAAACGTACCCCTACCGCTCATGGTGGACGCGTCCACATCCATGGCAGGTAGCGTGCTCCAACAAAAAATAGGAAATGTGTGGAAGCCCCTAGGTAATTTTTCTAAGGCTTTCTCTAGCACGCAAAGTAAATACTCAACGTTTGACAGAGAACTTTTAGCCATTTACATGTCCATAGTACATTTCAGAAATCAGATAGAGGGAAGGGAGCTAATCGTCTATACTGATCACAAGCTGCTCACTTTCGCGTTGAGCAAAGTTGCCACCGCCAACGAGACACCTAGAAGGGCTAATCAACTTATGTTCATAAGTGAATTTACTAGTGACATTAGGTACATAGAAGGGTCTTATAATACAGTCGCGGACGCGTTATCGCGAGTCGAAACAATAACATGTCCCTCGACAGTCGATTTCGCAGAATTAGCCCAGGCTCAGCAATCGGACGCGCTGTTAATAAGGCCACATTCCAATGCAACTCGTTTCGCAACATTAGCTATACCTAACTCTGACAAAGTGATGTATTGCGAAATTTCGACTAGCACGCCACGACCGTATGTTCAGAGTTCATTCAAGAGAAAAATATTTGATACTATCCACAATATTAGCCACCCCGGTATCAGGACCACGAGGAAGATGGTCACACAATTTTTTTTCTGGCCAGGCATGAACAAGGACATAGGCACATGGGCCAGGTCGTGTGTAGATTGTCAAAGAATATGTAAAGTCAGTAGACATGTCATTTCACATTTAGGTGATTTTCAACCGGCAGGGCGTTTCGAACACTTACATGTAGATTTAGTAGGTCCGTTGCCAACCACGCAACAGGGTCATAGGTATTTAGTGACAATGATTGACCGGTTTACGCGTTGGCCAGAAGCAGTCGCCATAGAGGACATGACGGCAGAGACAGTAGCAAAAATAGTATACGAACACTGGATTTGCCGTTTCGGCGAGCCAGTTCGTATTACAACGGACCAAGGTAGACAATTCGAAAGTGAGCTTTTCCATTGTTTACTAAATTTGTTAGGCATTAAGAGGAACCGCACTACTGCGTACCATCCCCTGAGCAACGGATTATTGGAGAGATGGCACAGATCCTTAAAGGCAGCACTCACGGCAAGGATGGCGGAAAACGCGTCCTGGCTAGAGGAACTGCCCACTGTGCAGACTGTGCTACTAGGCTTGAGGGCCGCCATCAAATCGGAGAGCGTTGTAAGTGCCGCGGAATTGATGTACGGTCAGGTGATCAGGCTGCCGGGAGACTTCTATGTCTCGTCACAGGTGAGTAACTTGAACCCTTCGGCATACGTCGAAAAACTCAGAAGAACAATTGCCAACCTCAAGCCCATTCCACATAGAAAAGCAGACAACAGAAAAATATTTGTTTACAGGGAACTCAAGGATTGTACGCATGTTTTTATACGAAATGACATGGTGAGGAAACCTCTTACGCCCTCTTATGACGGCCCTTATCGAGTTATTAGCAAAACAAGTAAAACTTTCAAAATTCAGTTAGCAAACAGACAGTCAGAAATAACAATAGATAGACTTAAACCGGCATTCCTAATAAACAACGATGTACAAAACAGCCCGGACCATAATGTTATGGCCTCACCAAACATTTCGCAAGATCCGGTGTCAATATCAGGCACCCCGCACCACACGCAGAGGTAGAACTATAAACAGGCCACTTCGCTATTTAATTGATACGTAAACATTATTCTGCACCTTAGGCCACAGTTTATTAAACAGCAATCTATACTTCATCAAGTTTGACATTAAGAATTGTACTGAATATAATATGTTCACTATGACATGCTGATGTTATTAAAGTAGGTCGCAAAGGAGTCTTGTAAGCAAGAGTAAATGTTTTCTTTGGAGTTTTATCGGCGAGAGGTATTTCATAACAACAGTTCGACTCAACTTACACGGAACTATCCATATAGACATCAATTTAATTTACATAAAAATGTACATTTTACAAGTCTAATCATTTGCAATGGGTTACGCGCAAACCAAAAAGAAGAAGACAAGAACTCACACAATTGACAGCAAACTCAATGTTGTGGGTATCGGGTTGATAGTCTGCGGGGCAGTGCTGCTGCTATTAACATGTTACTTCATAAGGAGCAAGTGTAAACAATGTACTAGGACATGGATTGAGAAGGCCGTCAGCAAGTTGCCACCGCCGGCGGGGATCGGAGTAGCGTTCCGTAAGGTGAATGAAACACTGTACAACTTTTTATGCCTTTTATTATTAACATTTTTAACTGATTACTGCATGTGTCTTTACTTACTTTAACGATATTCTTTGTACCCGTATACATTTTTTTACCAAATTATTTTTCTATAGGGGGGGGGGGGGGGGGGTGATGTAGCGACACGCTACATGCACAGTAAGCAAGAGTCCGGTATCAGCCGGCGCGGGCCGGGGAGACATTCATTAAGGTACTGATACACATGCTAATTACTAGCACGAAAGCATGCTACTATTAAGCAAATGCTACCTAATAGCATGTGTGTCTACAACGTGCTCATAATTAGCATGCTTTTTAGTAGCATACTCAAAGATAGCACGCCCTGCTATTTTTGAGCGTGCTACCTGAGGCGGGGGTAGAGGGGAATGGTAATAGCAAGTGTGAACACGTTTGCTAATAAGCATGCTAGTATCGATCTGTTGTTTGCAACAGGTGCATGTGCCTGCGTCTGCCAAAATGTCTCGCTGGGGTGACGAGAAAACCATATGTTTTATTACTTTATACAGAAATAATGAATGCCTTTGGAACCCACGGTCACCTCAATATAAAAATAACATCGCAAGAAAAAATGCTTACGACGACTTGTTAAACAATATGAATGATTCTACTCTAACTTTAAAGATCTTAAAAACCTATTATTATTATATTATATATATTTATATATTTATCATAATGAACTTAAAAAAATAGAAAGTTCGAAGCGGTCCGGCGCGGGGGCTGCTGGCGTGTACCGCCCGTCGATGCCATGGTTTCAAGAAATGCACGCGTTTATGGGAGATACGGCTGGCGAATATCGGCAAACTGTCGGAACCGAATTGGTAAGTTCATAGGCCTACATAATTTTACTAACTTTATAATCTACTAGTGTGTGCCCGCAACTTCGTTTACGAAATCCCGTTTTTCCCGTTCCCGTAGGAATTTCGGGAAGTCCTCTCTTAGTGCTACCCTATACTCCCTAAGGAACCTACATGCCAAGTTTGAGCTTTCTACGACCAGTAGTTTCGGCTGAACGTTGTCTGTCAGTGAGTCAGTAACGGAAGTTTATATACTTACTAGCTTTCTGCCCGCGGCTCCGCCCGCGTGGAAGTCATTTATCGCGCGTCCCTCGGGAACTCTTCAAAATTTCGGAATAAAAAATATTCTATGTCCCTCCCTGGGATTTAAACTATCTCATTTCAATTGGTTTAGCGGTTTAAGCGTGAAGAGGTAACAGACAGACAGGCAGACACACTTTCGCATTTACAAGCATGGATACATATAGATTATTAACTTCAAACTTACCTACCTATTAAAAATAAAATTGATATTTTTTTATTGAACTTTCTATTACATATTTGTAACCGTACGGTCACAGACTTTAATTAGGGGACACTTTTGTAATTCATAATTCATTAATTCATTGTACCATGGTGGAAGAGTTGTTATATTATCTTATTTCTTAGTATATTATACTATCTTAGTTTATACAAATCTATACTTTAATAAAGTTGAACACACAATTACAATTTTTCTTCATAAAAATCATTTACTGCATAATAACACCTGTATGTACCTTCCTTACAGCTTCGTAATAAGGTTCAAAACTCCCAAACAAAATTCCATGAGTGTAAACAGTACTATTTAGGACTAACTAAATAGAAACACATTGTATTATTTATTAATATTGTATTATTACAAGCTTTTATTTAGCACCTTTCCTGATGTTGGTTTGCTTGTTTATTTGTCTGTAATCAAATTTTGCAAGTTAAACATATTTATAGTTTCAGTTATTTATATCATAAAGTCTTGCCATGGTACCGCTTCTGTCGTTTCGAATACCTCCGCATACGTATTCCTTATTGCCTCTGCCTGTTGCGAAGCACGGTTTCTGCGTGGTGGTAAATTTTGTAAAGCTGTCTGCATTTGTGTTCTCCAAGCTCCTGGTACCTTGTTGTATATCTTCAAAGTCTACACACCTTTGCGCGATGTACATGTCGGATGTTTTTCGAAGCCAGTTGTGTAAAGAACACGCAGCTAATATAATACTATCAACTTTTTTTGGACTCATATCTATTGTGGTCAGAAGAACTCTAAATCTTGTTGCTAAAATTCCAAACGCATTTTCAACGATTCGTCTTGCTCTAGATAACCGGTAATTAAATATTTTTTCTCTGCGTGTTGGAGTAGTTCGGTACGGCTTCATTATGTAAGACTTTAGAGGAAAAGCAGCGTCAGCTAAAATAACTGAGTGTTCCGGTAAATTTAGAGTATTATTTTCTAATGCTTGTGATAAGTTCGAACGCTGAAAAACACCCCCGTCAGAAGCTCTTCCATTAGTTCCAATACTTATGTAAGAAAAACAGTAGTCATCATCAACTAATGCCAAGAGTACAATACTATGGGCACATTTGTAGTTATAGTAATCTGAAGTGTTATCAGGAGCGCGTATATTTATATGTTTGCCATCCAACGCTCCAACACAGCCCGGAAAACCATTCAATCCATTTTGTACGAAACCCAGGCTCAATACGTTTCCAGTCTTCGTGGCTTGGAATCTGAAAATAATGTAGGTTGTACTATTTTTAAATTCCTAATGAATATCTTATTTTCAGGATTCATTTAATTCATCGCAGAATTCGGAAGCACAGGATTCTCCGGCATCGACTGCAAGCACATCAGAATCTCTTAACTCGCCAGAATCGATGAACGTAATGTCACCCCCCGCCAATATACCAGAAGAACGACCACAATCGAGTTCATCTAGTGTCACATCGACACGGCGTCAACGACGATTCGTACAAGATGCACCGATTAATGTGGCACTGAACCGACTGGAAAACCTGAGTTCTGCAATAAATATGCCTACTGTTACTGGTGGAACTAAGGAAAGAATAGGCACTGGTTCATGGTACAGATGACTTTACTCCAGGAAGCTAAAGAACAGACTACTACAAGACAATAACTGACAGATTCATAAAACAAAATACAAAAGTAACAAGAGTTTATAAAAAGGTAAAATGATTCCAAAGAGGTGCGTCGTGCACATTCCTCCCTTTTTCTAAAAGGGCAGCTTCACCAGCTTACGGAGGGGCCGCCGCATGATGCCCATCAGGGTGCGAACATCAGCCACCCGGATTACGCCGTCGGGGCCCGGAAAGACTGCTGTTACTCGTCCCCGTGGCCAGGTGCCTCTAGGCGAGTTTGGATCTGCGATCAACACCACGTCGCCAACGGCCACCTCAGGAGCTACTCCACGCCCGCGTCTTGGGATGAGTGTTGGCAGGTATTCTTTGACCCATCGCTGCCAAAAATGGTCTGCCAATCGAACGGCCTTGCGCCAGCTGCTTCTCGAGGCAAAATCTGAGTCAGATAACGTGGCTGGTATCGGGCGTCCTGAAGACGCAGCAAGAAGAAAGTGCGTGGGAGTGAGCGCTTCTTCGCTGTTGTGATCCACGGTGACATGAGTGAGTGGGCGCGAGTTGACAAGCGCCTCAGCCTCTGCCAGAAGCGTGCGAAGCACCTCGTCCGTTGGGGCGCGTTCTATGAGTGTCACCTTGAGAGCCACTTTTACGCTCTTCACCAGTCTTTCCCAAGATCCGCCCATAAAAGGAGCGGCTGGTGGTATAAAACGCCAATAAATTTTCTCTGAAGCAGCGTACTGACCTACTGCTTCGGCGTAGAGGCGTCGGAGTTCTCGGTTGGTGCCTACAAACGCAGTCCCATTGTCTGACCAGATCTCTGCTGGCGTGCCTCGCCGGGCTATGAAGCGGCGGAGGCTCATCATCGCCGAGTCAGTCGACAAACTGTCAACCACTTCCAGATGGACGGCACGGACGACGAGGCAAGTGTAGAGGGCGACATATCTTTTCTCTCGTCTTCGGCCGATAGAGACTTGAACTGGTCCGAAGTAATCGAGTCCCGTGAATGTAAACGGGCGTTTGTGGTGTCCCAACCGTGCCTCGGGTAAGTCTCCTGTAGGTGGCTGGAAGTTCACGGCTCGGCGAATGCGGCAAAACTGGCAGTTAAAGGCGACTGCGCGGACGGTACTTCTCAGGCTCAATAAGTGGTAATCTTGTCGGAGCTCATTCACCACCGTCTCTGTATTGGCGTGGGCGGCTTTTCTATGATGGTGCTCCACAAGCAAGCGCACTGCTGGGTGTCTTCCGTCCAGTACAATCGGACTTTTAGTTTCGTGACGTATGTGTGACGCTGCCTTAATGCGGCCGGACAATCGCATCAATCTATCTTCTCCGATGAGAACCGTCAGTTTGGACAGGCGACTGTAGCGTGGCAAGAGCTGAGCAGGACGACTATTGAGGTGCGTCATCTCGCTGGAAAATGCGCCCAACTGAGACTTGAGCAGGATGTGCGTCTCTGCTAGACGAATGTCAGTGGCGGTCAAATTTCTAGCTGACCCATGTGAAGACCTTGGAGTGGTAAACTGTTGCCATTGACTCGAAGGCTGAAACATAAAGGTACAAAGCCCTCCCTCTAATCGAACTAAATTATCTACACATAAGCCCCTTCGAGTTAGACTACGCATTCGCAGTAATGTTAGATACTTATGCGCAGTAGCAGTTGCACGCACCAGTCTGAGCCAAGAGCTGAAACGCCCAGGATCGGCTGAAACTGGCTCGTGCTGGGCAACTTCATTAATGAGGTGAACTAAGTCGGGACGCACTGCGTGTTTGCTCTCCTCTAAGCCTGAATACTCAGGTGCGCAGGGCTCACTGGGCCACTCCAAAGAGAACAAAAATTCAGGGCCCGATATCCAGCGTGATTCAGAAGACAACGTGACGCGCTTGATGCGAGTTGCATCGTCCGCAACGTTTAAATGACTTGGCACCCAGCGCCATTCCTTCACGTCAGTTATCTCTACAATCTCGCCTACTCTGTGTGACACAAACGACTTGAAAAGACGCGCCTCGCTTCGGAGCCAACCCAAAACCGTCATAGAGTCGCACCAGAATATGCGTTTGACAGGTTTGAGTCTGTGAGCTTCACAGATGGTGGCGGCGAGGCGAGCTGCAACCAAAGCTCCTTGAAGCTCTAAACGATTTATGGAAATTGGCTTTAGAGGAGCTACGCGAACCTTACTACATATAAGCGCCAGCTTCACGTCACCATTTTCCATGATAAAACGCCAATATGCGACTGCAGAAAAGGCAGACTCGCTTGCGTCACAGAAAACGTGAAGCTCGCACTTATCTACTTTTAACTCGCCAGGACAGTAGCAGCGTGGGATCTGCAATCGGGAAGCGGCAAATAAATCTTCAAACCAATGTCTCCACGCCGCACTGTCACTCTGCGAGAGCTCCTCGTCCCAGTCGAGACCCTTACGCCATGCATTCTGGAACATAATTCGGCCTGTCACTACTACTGGCGCTAGAATTCCGAGTGGGTCGAATACCCGCATGACGTGAGCCAACACTTCGCGCTTAGTAAACTTATTTGGCAACGCACCATTTTTGCTTATTCCTGTGTTAAAACCAATTGTATCGGCGACGGGTTGCCAAATAAGCCCAAGAGTGCGCACGGGCGTGGCGAGACGGCCAAGGTCAACATCTACATCGTGACTAGCTAAAGGGACCTCAACCAAGCTCTCCTTTGGCAAAAGTGCTAGAGCAGAGGGTTCGTTTGAGGCCCATGCACGCATTTCGAAGCCAGCATGTCGATGGATACGGTGAATTTCTACGGCAAGTTTAGCAGCTTCATCGATTGAGTCTAGGCTCACTATACAATCATCCATATAGTGATCGACAATGATGGCTCGAGCCGCGGCTGGATAGCGATCTTGCCACTTCACTGCGTTTTTATTTTTAATGTAAATGGCAGTGAAGGGACTAGACGCGGCCCCGAAAATCATTGATGACATGCGGTATGTCTTAATCGGGTCTTTAGGGTCGTCGCGCCACAAAAATCTTTGCGCATCACGATCCTCCACGCGAATTTTCACTTGAGGAAACATCTCGCGTATGTCTCCCGTCAGGGCGACTTTGCCTTCCCTAAAACGCGTAAGAATTCCGAGCAGGGGCTGCAAAAGGTCAGGACCGGTTAGTAGAAGCGAATTCAGTGAAACACCTTGACTTTTCGCAGCAGCATCATGGACTACTCTTAATTTATTCGGCTTATTCGGATTGGTTACTCCGAAATGTGGCAGAATCCAGACAGGCGACTTGGCGGTATGCACTTCCGTGCACAATTCGGCGTAACCCTTCCGAATCATGTCGTGTATGTTTTGACGGTATCGCGTTGCATAGTTAGAGTCCCTGCACATCTTTTTTTCTAGACTAAGAAACCTAGACAAGGCAAGCTTAGAACTGTCAGGCACGAATAAATTGTCAGTTTTCCAAAGAAGCCCAACTTCATAACGACCGCTCGGTAGGCGTCGTGCCGTGCGTTCAAGAATTTGGACAGCTCGTTCGTCGTCGGTGCTGCGCGCTTCGCGTTTAGAAATGCCAATCGAATCTATACTGTATTGCTCACGAATTAACTGTTCTAACACCGCGCGATCACTAGCATCTACGACCGCAGGCTCACTAACCGTGGAATGGTTGACAGTGTCAACTGGCGCCGTCTTGCTATAGCCAAAACCGAATAAAACCCACCCTAAGGCGGTATGAATCGCAACCGGTTGTGTCCTAGAACCCTTACGTGTGGCCCTAGACATAGTAAGATGCCAGTTGTCAATGCCAATAATAATTGTCGGTTTTACGTTGTCATAGCAAAATTCTTCCTTTATGTCAGAAAGGTAACTAAATTTTGACACGTCAGTTTTGTCAATAGTCGGTCGCGCTGCGCAACCTAAACCGTTAATTGCCCGGGCCCTACGAATCATATACGTCTCTTTTGCGTAGCGTCCCTTTATATGAAAATCAACATACTGAACAGTCGTGTCTTTGCTTAACCCGCCTACGCAGTCGAGACGTATTTGCCTCTCGGGCCCGCAGACGCCTAATTTGGCAGCAATCTCCAAATCTAAGAAAGATGCTGATGCGCCATCATCCAACAACGCATAGGTGTCTACGGTACCTGACGGGCCGGTAACGGTTACAGCCACGACCTTTAATAAAGGACGGAGAAAAGACGGCTGCACTGAGTATTCCGTTGCAATTGAAGTCGATGTATGAGACAGGATCTCCTTGGGTTCATCGTAGTATGAAGCGGGTGCGAGCCGGGCGGCGGGGGCTGCGGCGGGCGCAGCGGCCAGCGGCGCGGCGCTGGTCGTGCCCGCGGCGGCCTCGTCATCCTCCACTTCCACGTGCGCGGCGGCGGTGCGCTCATAATTCGGGTTGTGCAACAACGAATGATGACGGAAAGCGCAACCGTCAATGTGACAAGTTTTCTTAGCCTTGCACAGACTTAATTTATGCCAACCTACTTTGAGGCATCGATGACAGACTCTTTTCTTTTTAATCAACTTCCATCTGTCATCGATTGACAGTGACGCAAATTTGTCACATTGAATTAAATCATGCGATTGCTGGCATACAATGCATGATTTAACTTTAGGTGCAGTCGCCGATGAATTCAATTTGTTATGCGAAATTGAATTGCAATTGAAGCGATTTTCAGCGACAACATGCACATGGTCCCTTGCCCGCCTACTATCAACCGCGTGCGACGCAGTAGTCGGCTCAGGCAATATGCCAAAGCGAGACTGGAGGTCGATCTCGTGTGCTAGGAAATCGGCTAGATTTTCTAGCTTTGATAGACCACCAGCCTCGTAACGAGCGGCATAGTCTAGCCATTTGGCTCGCAATAAAGGGGAAATCTTTGAAATAACTGCCTGAAAGAGTTCGGGCGATGTCAGATACTCCGAATGATCCAACAACCGAATGATTTCTACGCAATTGCGAACACGACTAGCAAATACAGCAAAATCCTTACCTTCACCGTTCACACGCGGCAACGCGCGCACCGCGGCTACCTCGTGCGCCACCACCAGCTCGGGGCGGCCGTAGCGTGTGTCGAGCGCGCGCAACACGACGCCGGGCTCGCGCGCCGACACCAGCAGCGCGGCGACCGCCTCGCGCGCCGCGCCCGTCAGCGCCACGTTCAGTCTTGCCAGGTTGTTCACAGGACTGTATGAGGCTTGCGTATTTTCGAACGACCTTTTTAAACTGAGCCAGTCTAAAGGTGATTTGCCGTCAAAGCGAGGTAAGATATTTATTGCGGGGCTATTGCCTTTATTAACGTTATCAATCAAACGCTCGAGACTTTTAATAAGGTGCGGGACCTCCGCGCCGTCGCTGCGTGTCGCGGCCACAGCCGGGGCGGCACGTCGGGTCTGGGGCGCTTTCGTTGCCTCCGTAAGGGGCACAGCGCTCACTTTAGGGTCTGGTAACCTGAAAACATTAGGTTTATTTAATGCGGGGTTACTATTCTCGGACTTTTTGAACCAATTTTCGACGTTGGTACGGCTGCTCCTAGAGCTGTGCTGACTCGCGTCTGCCTCGATGGCGGCGAGTTCTGCACGGTGCTCTAGCTCTGCGGTCTCACGCTCCAGCGCAACGAGGCGACTGGCTTGTTGAGCCTCCAGGTCTGCGAGGCGGCGGCGCATTTCCTGAGCCTGCATGTCGGCGAGGCGGCGCATCTCTTGCGCCTCCAAGTCGGCGAGGCGACGCGCGTGCTGCGCCTCAGCTGCCAACCTTTTAGCCACCACCGTGGCGGACGAGTGAGACGATGCCGTACTTACGGGGCAGGAAGGCGCCGTGGGTGCGCTTGCCGAAGCGGCATGTGAGACATCGGGCGCGGCTGGCTGCTCCGATTTTCTACACGCAACGGTCTTACCTTCACTATTTTCATTACCCATATTCATCGCTTTGGTTGTCGACCGGGTCTGTACCATTCTATTAATTAATATTTATAATCCACGACGGACCAAATGTTACTGGTGGAACTAAGGAAAGAATAGGCACTGGTTCATGGTACAGATGACTTTACTCCAGGAAGCTAAAGAACAGACTACTACAAGACAATAACTGACAGATTCATAAAACAAAATACAAAAGTAACAAGAGTTTATAAAAAGGTAAAATGATTCCAAAGAGGTGCGTCGTGCACACCTACTGAACACGACGAATTCTATTATTTTGGACATAACATTGCTGCTCAATTACGAAGCCTGCCGAAGCTTGTATGAAGCACTTAACGTACAAGCTGAGATCCAAAATATTGTGATTGCAGCAAGACGCCGCCAGCAGTGTCAAAACTTGTCTGAAGTATCACAAAGGAATTCATTTTACACTCCATACACACAAACATTAACCACAAACTCTGTTTTACATACAACACTACCAACAACACTGATTTCTGACACACAAATGCATACAAGGAATTCATTTTATACTCTATCTCCATACACGCAGACTATAACAACAAACTCTGTCTCAAATACACCACTTCAAACAGCAATTAGTACTTCGGACACACAAATGATTAATATACCCATAAATACTGACACAGTCTCACAACAGCCAGATGTGCTGCTGAGCCAAGCGTGGAACTTATCGTAATCTTGTGTTATTTAGTATTAGGTAGTATGTTTTTTATGTACCTATAATACATGATATGACGGTACATTTTATTGGTTCAGCTACGCTACGGCTACAATGGTTGATTAATGTTTCTGTTTCTTTTTTGTAATAAATGTGTAAAATTATCATTGTTTTTACTTACCCGCACATAATCCTTCATAGCGTTGTATATAGCTTCACAAACCTTAGGTAAAAATTGCGATATAGTAGATCTTCCAACTCTGTATAGTGCTTCCAATGTATGTATAGAATCTCCAGTTGCTAAATATCTTAATGTCACTTCTAATTTCAATTTAGCCGGAATAGCATTTCGCATGTGAGTGTCTTGTTTCTGTAAAGCACTTTCAACATTGCTTAGTAAAAAGTCAAATTGATGTGGAAGCATACGCAAATGATTTTTATAACCCGCAATATCTTCTTCTCGCATTTCTCTTATCAAACGTACACTAGCTCCAAGGTCTTGTCTCCTGGTCAACCAATCACGAACCCAAATCTTCCTGCTTTTTTTCTTCTTTCTATTTCTCAAAACGTTGGTGATGCATTGTATCGCCACCAAAAGAATTATTTTATTGAGCTCTAGGCGGAAAGCTACGTCGTCCATCGTTCGTGGCAGAGAGCACGCTACTAAATGGCATGTGTATTCGGAGTATTTGCTTTGAGCATGCTTATTCGTGTGTATGCTCAAAATTAGCATGCTTATTTGTAGCAAATGTGAACAGTGCATAAGCACGCTCAAACCAAGCATGCCCATAAGCACACTTTTAAGCATGCTATTTTAGAGCATGTGTATCAGTACCTGTACGCCGCGACCCATATAGCGCTACTCACCTACGTCACTCACCCTTAAGAAGGTTCCGTGTGGTCTAATTATTGGCAGTGAATTTAATTAACTATAAGTGTGTAACCTGTGTAAAACCAACATTAAAGTCTAGATAAATTAACTACCTAGTTTCACTGAATCACCCGTATCCCCAGGTAGTTAAACGATCATGAGTACCGACACTGAAATTGGTTGTTTCTCGGGTGCACCGAGTAGTAACTCATCAAACAATGACAAAAACAATTCCCTTACACCAATACATGCTTCTTCTACCTCGAACACAAGTGAAAGTAAACGCCAAAAACGTCATGAAATTAAAAATCTTGAGCAGTCACTCGCAGCTCTAAATAGATCAGACATTATTACAATTATGTCAAAAGTTTTTACTGATGATGCAGGTGCAAACTTAAGCAAAAATTATGTTCACAATTTGGAGTTCGTAGTAAAAGAGTGCTTAAAAAGTCCTACTCACTTTAAAAAAAATGCTGATTTGATAAAATCTGAATCAGAATCTCAACCACTAAGTGCTGACGAAGCTCTTTCAATAATTATTGTCAAAAAGCTAACGGTAGAAGATTATACTTCTATGCGTCAAGATTTAAAGCATCGCAAGTTTAATGCTTTTCCACCGTATTATAAAGTACAAACGGCAAGAAAGTTGTGTTATCCAACAGAAAGTGTGATTACAACTGATAAAGAGGCATCTATATCATTGCACAGTTTGCTTTTTCACACTTTTCGACGCATAGTAGAGGCAAACGAAGAAGTTTTTACTGCGTTCTACGAGCAACATAAAAAAGAAACCATTGAATGCACGTTAGAAGGATCTTATTACAAACAAAACTTTGCAGACGATAATGATGACGAACATTGTTTGTTTGCTACGACTTATATTCCCTTGATTTTAAAAACACTGGACGGTTTTGTTTTGTGGTCCAACCCCAATCCACAATCTTTTAGATATTGCCGGCCAGTAAAAATACAATATCGGCCGGAAAACAAAGACCTAATTCTAAATGAAAAGAATAGAGTGGAAGATGAAATAAAACAACTACCATCACTTTGCGCAGAAACTACTTCGGGCCAAATCGTAATTGCAGAGCCTAGGTTATACATAACCATTATAGATGGCAAAGTTTATAATGTTATAACCGAAACGAATTCCCAATTACGTTGAGCTTGTTGTGGTGCCACGACATCTGAATTTAATAAACTGGATGTAGTTCGGGGAAAGCATATAAATATAAATGCGTTGCTTCATGGACTCAGTCCAATTGCCTGCTGGATAAGACTGTTTGAGTTTTTGCTCCGCTTGGCCTATAAAAATGACCCAAAAGTTAGAACTTGGAGGGTTTCAAAAAACACGGCAGCGGCAAGTATTGTAGAAGAAAGAAAGAAAAAGATATAAGCAGAAATTAGGTCAAAATAATCACTCTTAGTCGATGTAGTTCGACCGAATTCGGGAACTACAAATGATGGCAATACTGCTCGGACAGCATTCTCTGACGAAAATCGCCACTTTTGCGGACATTTTGGGCATAGAACAATGGCTCGTAGAAGATTTTCATACCATCTTGGTTGCTCTCTCGAGTGGTTTGCTAATTGATGCCGATAAATTTCGGGTATTTTGTGACACTGTGGCTCAAAAATATGTAGATCACTATAGCTGGTATCGTATGCCAGTAACAATGCACAAAATATTGATACATGGCTGGCAAATCATTGAGAGGAGTCCTTTGCCAATAGGAATGCTGTCCGAGCAGGCTGGCGAATCCAGAAATAAATTCTGGCGATATGATCGAGAGCATCATACTAGAAAAATTGACAGAAAAATCACAATTCTAGACCTTTTCCATCGGGCTCTCGAATCTTCAGATCCATTTATATCGCACTTATCGCTAAAAGACCGCCAAAATAAACAAAAACGAACACCGATACCAAAAAAGTTCTATCCCTTTTAAAACCTACCGAGCCATTCACCACATTACTTGCTGACGATGATGACTATCTAAGTCTTAGCACAGACAAAAGGCTTATCTATTCTGATGAAGAATAAATAACTCATTTAATGTTACTTAACTTAACGTTTCCCTGGTTGCATTTCAAGCTCTTCTTCGAGTTCAAGTAGTTAAAGTTGCGCAAAATTGCAGCTTTATTTAACACTAAAAATTAGAGAACATAAGTAATTAACATGCCGCTTTGATATCAACCCTGCTTTTTAAAATACGTTTACACTATTTGCGCTGTAGCATGGTGCGGGTGACAGTTGCCTGTATGACGTTGACATCTGTCAGTACCACATGACTAGGGATGCACTTTGTGCAATAAATAATTTTTTTTTTCGATAAAATAATTAAAATAGGGTTTTTGGTTTTTATTCCTGACAACATTTTTGTTCTATAATCTTCTATATTTTTGACATTGACCTCCATTTGTGATTGATGTGGACAAGTGTTGAGTGAACGATAAAAAGTGACAGAATTTTGTACTTTTCAACGACCGGCTCAAAGGTCATAGCAGCCAGAGCCGTAAAACTTCAAAAAAAAATGACGCATCGGCGCGGCGGCCATTTTGTTTACCAGTGCGATGCTGTCAGTCAGTACGAGTGCTAGCGCCTTGTATGTGACACTTATTTCGTTCTATTTCATTTATTGTTCTCATTTTTGTTAAATTGTTATAATTGTTGAGTTTGTTGATTTATTTGTTAAAGTTTGTTGAGTTTGTGTAGTTATTACCATGCCTAAACACACAAAAAAAACTGTTTTGGGTAGTCAGGCCAGGGAGCTTGTTGTTCGCCTCCGACACGAACAAAATAATGGACCGTTGTTACCATTGAATAAAATAGTAGAACGAGTAGCTGAAGCTCTTGATATTGGCCGCAATACTGTTTCGCGTATAACGCGTGAGAAATATGGCCCAGATTGTACATCTGAAAATAAATTATCGACACCTAACAAAAAGCGGACCAAGGTGATGCCAATCACAGATATAGATGATTTTGCTAAGGACGCTATAAGAAATCACATTTATGATTATTATAGAAGAATGGAGCTACCCATATTGCTCAAGCTTCTAAAATCATGAAAAGAAGCTGACTTATTCAAAGGAGGTATTACTTCGTTGCGGCAAGTAATAAAAGATATTGGCTTTGTTTACAAAAAAGTTAACAAAAGGAAGATAATTATGGAGAGGACTGACATTGCCCTAGCAAGATGTACATTTTTAAGAAAGGCCAAAGTCATAAGTGATTGGAGCAAAGTTGTCTTTTTGGATGAAACATGGCTAAACGCCAACCACACAGTGGGTAAATGTTGGACCGACGACACGGCACACTCGAGTACCAAAGTGCCGGAGGGCAAAGGTGAACGCCTTATTATATGTCACGCAGGCACAGCAAGTGGATTCGTCCCTAATTGTTTGCTGGCTTTTAAGTCGAAAAAAACTACGGAGTATCATGAGGAGATGAACTACGAAAAATTTAAAGATTGGTTCATTGGTCTACTTAATAATTTAAAGGAGCCTATGACCATAATAATAGACAACGCACCCTACCATTCGGTACAACTTAATAAACCCCCAAACCAATCCAACCGCAAAAGCGAGTTGCTGAAGTGGCTTACAGAAAACGGAGTTACAGCAGATATAAAGATGTTAAAGGCGGAGCTTATTGCCTTAGTCCGGCGTCATAAACCAACAACTCCTACCCATGCTCTGGACGAGATGGCAAAAGAAAAAGGCCACCAGGTCCTTCGACTACCACCCTACCATTGCCAGTACAATGCCATTGAACTGATTCAGGCACAAATAAAAGGTATGCTTTTAATTTCAATTCCCTTTCAATTTAAGGCGATTAGTATAAAAACAAAACATTTGTAGCAGAGCGCCTTAATTTCATCCTCCCCCTGAGTGATCCGAGACTTTTTTTTTCATAACTTTCTTTATTTTTAGGTCACGCCGCAAGAAATAATACTTCGCCGCCATTTTCAGCAAATAAGATGTTGGCCCTATTACAAGAGGCCATCAACCATGTTCAACCTGAAGACTGGTCGAAGGTCGTGAATAAAACAAAAAGGGACATAATGTCTGATTGGGATCGTGACATCCATATTGACAACATAATTGAGTCATCGTTAATAATTGCCGTCACAGATTCAGATGTTGAATTTAGTGAGAATTCAGGTGTTCCTGACTTTGATATGAGTATAGACGAATAAAATCGATTTTTTCCATATAATGTTCTGTTGTTTCAAATAATGAAAGACTTCTTAACAATAAAAATATAATTACGCACAATATACGTTTTTTATTATAAAAACATCGACTATCGATCGTAGCACTGCATCCCATCACTAAATACATGTATGGCGTTACGTTATACGCAAAACACTTTGTTTAATTTTTCTTTCCATTACATTTTATTTGTAGATTAGAACATTCTGGTTGAGTTTAATTTAATTTACTACAATTATTTAATGATTTAATATATTACGAATGTGGTACTACTGAAAAACGAAGTCATAATTTGTAAATCATGGCAACTTTCAAGAGTGAAACGAAACGTTACAGAAACTGTCACCCGCACCATGCTACAGCGGAAATATTGTAGGCATTTTAACTAAGTGGGGTATTTATTTAAATTAATTGTAGTTATTTTTTGGATCTCTAATGTGACAACCCTATTTCCATAGAACCGACTCAGAAACTTAAGCCTTGTTCGGACTAGGCTAGTATTTTAGTCTAGTGGCGAGTAATTTAGTAGCTAAACGTGTCTGAACACCAAAAAATTAGTCGTGGATTAGTAAGTAATTTAGTCGAGTCAATCCATTTTATTATATTTTTTTTAGTAGTCTAGTAGCGAGTAGCACCCCCCACCACGCGTCCGTGCTCACTCGGCCGCCGGCTAAACACGTCCGAACCTGTCGATTTAGTCGAGTTCATTAGTTGACGTGAAAATGTCGTTTCGCTGGAGCGAGGAAACTACTTTAAAATTTGTTTCCATTTATATTGAACATGATTGCTTATGGAATGTTAAGTCCCCGTGTTATAAAAACAAACAGAAGAAACAATCCGCATACTTGGATATAGAAAATAAGATGAATATAGCCGGATTTGGTGAAAAGGAAATCAAATTAAAAATTAAAAACATCAGGTTAGTGAATAATGGTATTATTTTATTTCAAAGGCATAATTATTTAACAATAAACATGTTCAAAGATACAATTAGCTCTTAATTATTTTTACTACCATAGTTTTAAGAAGTAACCTAACCTAACGTGATATACTTTTTTTTAGATCTACCTATTCGCAGGAGTTAAAAAAAATAAAGGAATCTAAAAATTCAGGCGCGGGAACGGATACAGTTTATATTCCATCATTAAAATGGTTCAGTATATTAGATGCATCCCTGCGAAATTTAAATTCAATACTTACAACAAGTGAAAGTAATTTGGTAAGTACCTACTTATCTACTTATTCCAGAGGGTAGTAATTTTTCAATGTATCATTCTTGTCTGCCATGGGACAGACCCGCTTCCGACAAAATATTGCGCATATCTGTCCCGGCGATCTGTAGACCTTTGCGATGATCGATTACTTAAAGAAGCGGGTAGCGGTTGCATTCCGAGAGGCTGTGGTTCATTTCTCCAATTACCAGAAACGACAGTTCCTGCCTCAAAATCTTCTGTGTCTACTGTGTATTCATACTGTTTGTTCTGTAGTTTTGTTCGTCGGAGCCAATTATGCAAAGCGCAACATGTCTTTACTATCTTAACAATTTTCTCAGGACTGAAGGGCATCGGTTTCTCAAACACTCTGAATCTAGCAGCTAGTATACCGAAACCATTTTCTACTATTCTTCTAGCCCGAGACAAGCGATAGTTAACATTTTTTTGCTGTAAGGTTAATCGATTTCCTGGATTAGGTTTCAATAAGTATTCTTTCAAGGGAAATGCATTGTCGCCAACTAGGACATAACCCTCTGGTAGAACACCGTTTTCTAATTCTTGGTACACGCTACAGTTTCGAAATACGCCCCCATCAGAAACCCTTCCATTGCACCCAACGTCTATATAACTAAAGCAATAATTATGATCTACAACGGCCATTAAGACAATACTGTTTGTGCCTTTGTAATTATATACTACTCAAAAGAAAATATGGGCCACTAAGCTTTTTCGCCTTTTCATGAAAATATTCATGTTTTTTATATTTTTTATTAACGTTACATGAAAACAGTGCCCTTATCTACATTTAAGGCTGTCATTTGTTTCATTTGATCGTCAATTGTCAAATTTATTACACATTGTGCGAAAGAGTCAACTTCGATTGAAACGAAACAGAGATTCGTTCTGAGAAAAAAAACAAACATCGAAACTTGTTGGTGTTTTTTTATTCAGTTAGTAACGTGTATGTCCTCCTCTCTTAGCCCTGCACTCCAGAAGCCTAGAATGCATGCTCTCTATCAAAGTTCGCACATTTTCTGCTGGAATTTGATTCCAGGCCTGTTTTAAAGCGTTTATTAGGTGCTGTTGGTTACAGATCTCTTGCTCACTCTCTCTGACTCTTCGTTTTAACTGATCCCATAAGTGCTCAATTGGATTTAAGTCGGGACTGTTCGCCGGCCATGGTAAAACTTGAATATGGGACTCTTCCAACACAGCCTGTGTCGCCCGAGCTGTATGTGGACGAGCATTATCTTGCATCAGCCAGATTCTGGACCAATTTGCTGTGCAAATGGGATCACGTGAGGCCTGATAACTTCTTCGATGTATCGTTGTGCAGTTACTGTACCTTCATTTAAAATAGCGAGCTCAGTTTTACCACGTAAGCTTATCCCACCCCAAATCATGACGTTGGGAGCATCCGAAAAACGCTCGCCGCGTCGTCTCCACACTCTAATACGCCGATCGTCACTAAAAAAATTAACTTTGCATTCGTCTGTGAAGAGCACCATGCTCCATTGATTTAAGGACCAATTTAAATGTTGATGACAGAACCTTGCACGATTAGCACGTTGATCCCTGGTCAGCGGAATTCGAACAACTCTTCGTTTTGACGTTTGCTGGTCTTCGTGCAATCGATTGCGAATTGTTTGATCACTAACACGAGTACCCGTCGTCAGCCGTAACCGACTTTGTAACTTACGAGCCGTAACTGTGCGTTCTCTTCGGGCACTTAACTGAATGTAGCGGTCCTCGTGAGCAGTAGTAACTCGAAGTCTATCCGAGCCAGGTCTTCTAGTGACACTTCCAGTCTCTCGGAAACGATTCCATGCATTTTGAATGGCTCTTCGAGAAAAACCTAACAACAAACCCATAGATCGCTGTGAATGACCATCTTCAATCATTGTAATGGCTCTAGTGGCAGTAAGAGTGTCCATATGCCTACGAAATTGTGCCATTATGAACACAATATTGAACAATTAAACAATATTAAACAATTTCACAAGCGAAAATTCCGATCACTACAGAATAGACAATTCTCCGTTGTTAGAAAATCTAAACAAACATTTTAAATAATAGCCAACATTTAGCCAAAAAGAGTACGTCACAACAAAGAGGTAATAAAGCAAAGAGTCTAAAACATTTATAATTGATATCAATTCCATTAGCTTCTGTACAATAATTTACGATAAAGTGTAAATAAACAAGTGGCCCTTATTTTCTTTTGAGTAGTATAGTATAAACTTCCTGAGTCAGGGGGTGCCTTCATGACAAAATGTTTGCCATCGAGTGCTCCGCAGCAGCCTGGAAAGTTCCACTGATTTCGAAAACCATTTTCAATTGCATTCCAGCCTGCAGTAGTAGGAACCTGAAAAAAAAACAAGATTATTTTGGATACCTAATAAAAACATGATTTGTTTCAGGCTTCCAATGCTTCACACACTGATGATACAGATATTACGCATATTGAGCAAAATGAACCTACACCTGTCCCATCAACCAGCTCAATCATCCAGCTCTCGAGTACAGCTAGTCAATTACATAATGAGCAAAATAGTACTGCAGATGGTTTTCGTGAACCTACACCCCAACCTGCAGCAAAAAGGAAGAAAGTCGCTCAGCTCTCGAGCATGGTTAGTCAATTAAAGGAGATAGCTGATACTACTGAAACAATTACCCTTACTATTGGCATTAGAAGCACAAGAGCACATTCAAATTTATTTAAATAGAATTCGACGTCAACATCTTCAACCCGCACCTGATCAAAATAGAAGCACCATAACGCCACAGTCGTCGTATGGTACAGAATCACGACATAGCGATTCTTCAATAACTGATAATGACACCAGTAACTTTAATTTGGAATCTTTTTCTCCTTCCATTTTACCTGCACACCCTGTACCTACTGATTATCAGTTTTGCTCAATTATGATTCAATCGGGCCATATAAACAATAATGAAACGCTGAGTAACGTTACAATTCTATCAAATGACTTAATTTTAACAGCATTGCAGAACGCTAATGTTTATAATGAAAAATGATGGGAGCAAACTAATAATTAAAGTAACTTTAATCTAATATTTAATAAATAAGTAACTGTTATATTTGTTATAAGATAGTACGTAGCAATGTTGAAAATGATTAATTAATGATGATACAGAATGGTAGAATGGTATATTCATGAGCATGAGGTTTCTATGAATGATTCAAAGAAAAACATGATTAATAAATTGTATGACAGCAACATAAAGAGATTATCTAAAATATTCACTTATCCATGGCGTGATGCTAGATTTAAGATAGGGAATGTTTCACTTACTAGAAGTTTGGTTCCAATCAATCCAAATAACATTGACATCCCTAGGGAATTAATAAAGCCTGCTATATTGAATGCGTTAGGGCTTAGCAACATGATAGAATATACTCATGTCCCTCAATATTACCTGGATCAGGTTAAAACAATTATTAGTGAAAGCAATATTGAAACACGAAAAATCCCCAATGTTTTGAACTATGTACAGAACCAAATAGATGAAAAGATGAGATATTTACCAGTCTTACATGGCTTGACACATGAGTTTATATATATAGCCCACGCATTGGTTCAGCCACAATACAGAATAATGAATTTGATGACAATGGCTTCAAATGAGAGAGGCAATAATTTACACGTTACTGAGGTCTGTATGAAATTTTTGAAGATTTGCATGGATCAAAATAGATCGCCAACAGAAATCAGAGGAATGGTGGAGGCCACTACTATCAATGATTATCCCCTAAAACTTGTACTGAGGACTACTGATGAAAATAAATATACTAGACCAGTTAAGGGTATAGTAGGTTATGAATTATCACCTATTATAGAGAGAGAAAACATTAAATTCTATCCGAAGCCTGGTAAGATTTATGAAACCACGCATACTAATGCTGATGGAACCGAGTTTAAAAGAATGAACGGTGAGGAAATAGTGTTCTTTGAGACCAACCTATCTAAAGGATTTTTCAAACACAATGCTGACGTTATTATCAATATTAGTGTTAATAGAACAACCCCAAAAGAGTTACAATCGATATGCTCTCAAATTGCAGTTTTTTGTACGAAGGGATTCACTCAATTGAATGGGAGAACAGTCAAGCAGCTCAAGATGAATTGTAGGAAATTTTACTCCAACAAATATCATTTAGTGTTGAACGTAGAATACAAGGATAGGATACTCATTAATAAAGAACTTGAGAATCCATCAAGGGAAGATGTTGAATTGGGTATTTTAAGGTTTTCAGATAACTTAACAATAGAGCAGGGTGAACCTGAAACATGCTACATAAAAGCAGGGGCATTATATGGTTACAAAACCAATACCTTAGTATGCACCATTCCCCAGACCATAAATCATGTTGAGTTGTCAAATACTGTCAAAATTGCAGACCCAAAATACTATGAGATAATGCACCCACAAAGAGTGTTAATGAAGGCCATTCAATACAATATAAGTAAGATTGGTGAAATCAAAACAATGATTAGACAACAGATCTTCAAACCTGCGTTCAAAACATTAATAGAGAAGGTACCCTTATCAGCTAGAGTGGCCACCTCAAACACGTGCAAAAAACACTTGATGTTAAAAGCTACAGCCAGCAACAGAGATAATATTTTCATAGCTGTGTTTTATAACTTCACATTTGAAGGCAGATACAATGAACATCTTCCTTCTGTTGATAATGTGAGGTTTGGGAAGGAAATCATTAGCTTTGGTCTTAGAGTCGGATTTGTAACTGAGACTGAACAACATGATCTAAAATGTGGTAGTGAAATTATTGTGAAAGCGGACAGATTATTCATAGGTTCTGATGAAAAATATTGTTCAGTATTGCCTGATTTTTCAATAAGAAGAGTTGCAGGTTTGATAAAAGGAAAGGAAACAAAATCTATAAAATGGTTGACAGAAAATGCAAAGAACATAATAGAAGGACAAGAATTTGTAATGATCTTCCAAACAAGTTATTACCTTGTCAAAAAGAAGAACATAGAATCATTGAACACTTTAAAGACTTTGCAGAGGCATCTAATAAACATTGGAGTAGAGGAAGATACAAGTCATGTTTTCACCAACTATCTTTTGAAGAGAAAAATCGACGATGCTGATGGGAGCAGTAGCAGCGAAAGTGAAAGAAAGAGGGCTTTGTACCTTTATGTTTCAGCCTTCGAGTCAATGGCAATGTTACTGGTGGAACTAAGGAAAGAATAGGCACTGGTTCATGGTACAGATGACTTTACTCCAGGAAGCTAAAGAACAGACTACTACAAGACAATAACTGACAGATTCATAAAACAAAATACAAAAGTAACAAGAGTTTATCAAAAGGTAAAATGATTCCAAAGAGGTGCGTCGTGCACATTCCTCCCTTTTTCTAAAAGGGCAGCTTCACCAGCTTACGGAGGGGCCGCCGCATGATGCCCATCAGGGTGCGAACATCAGCCACCCGGATTACGCCGTCGGGGCCCGGAAAGACTGCTGTTACTCGTCCCCGTGGCCAGGTGCCTCTAGGCGAGTTTGGATCTGCGATCAACACCACGTCGCCAACGGCCACCTCAGGAGCTACTCCACGCCCGCGTCTTGGGATGAGTGTTGGCAGGTATTCTTTGACCCATCGCTGCCAAAAATGGTCTGCCAATCGAACGGCCTTGACTTCATACCAGCACACTGTACGGCGCAAATTTATGCGCATTATTAAAAAAAGACGGTGGTATTAGACCTATCGCCGTGGGTACAACCTATCGCCGTCTTGTGTCCAAAATTGGCTGCGCCGCTGCATCCGACCCCCTAAGTCGGTGCTTTCAGCCGACCCAATTGGGTTTTGGGTGTAAAGGGGGTTGCGAGGCAGCAGTTCACGCACTTAGAACCTACATATCACAAACTTCCGGTAAGGTCATTTTAAAGGTCGACGTCAAAAATGCTTTTAACAGCGTCAATAGAACTGCCCTCTTGACACAGACCCGTGAAAAACTACCTCAAATCTACAACTTTATTTGGCAATGTTATAGTGAGCCTTCTAAACTACTTTTTAGGGAAAACCATATCTCTTCGGCTGTAGGCTGCCAACAAGGTGACCCGCTTGGGCCAGCGCTCTTCGGCCTAGCAATCCACCCTATCATCACAAAGTTAAATTGCAAATTTAATGCATGGTATTTAGATGATGGCACCTTGGGAGGTGATGAGAGTGTAGTTCTGGACGACCTGCGCGTTTTGATTGAAGAATTTCGCGGTATTGGTTTAGATTTGAATTTTTCTAAATGTGAACTTTTCTTTTCTGATACATATAAAGACAAAGAACTCGCTCTATCAAAATTCCGTCTTCTTGCCCCTAATATTAAAACGACAGAGAAAAACTCACTTCACCTCCTTGGAGCACCCATTTTAGCAGAATCATTTCCTGATTTTGTAGACAGTAAAATTCAAAATGTAAACGAAATCTCGGACCGCTTGTCCAACATAAATGCTCACGTTGCGTATACAATTATTAGATATTGTCTTTTTGTACCCAAATTTACATACGTACTAAGGTGCAGTCATTTTTGGACATTTCATACCCTTTTAGACAAAATAGACCAGATAATTCAAAACCTCTTAGTAACAATAATAAATATACATTTGGACGACCGCTCATGGACCCAGGCTTCCCTTCCAATAAGGCAAGGTGGCCTGGGTATCCGAAAAATTTCCAGTGTTTCACTCCCCGCTTATCTGTCCTCCGTACACAGCTCACTAGAACTTTCCTCCAAAATTTTAAAAACTCCGCCCCAACAAGTCAACATTCCCTTTATGTCTGAAGCCATAGAGGCCTGGACCACCGCTTGTCCGAGCACTGACCTGCCTAGACACCCCAGTTCTCAACGACTGTGGGACGAACCGCTCTGTAGACTGGTACGGGATAACTTGCATCAAACGGCAACCAGTCTCCCAGAGCGCGCTCGGCTCCTTGCCGTTGTTGAATGGGAATCCGGACAGTGGCTCCAAGCTTTGCCTTCCCCACAAATTGGTACGCTGATGGATAATTCCACATTCCGCCTTTCTGTCGCTCTCCGCCTGGGAGTGACCTGCGTTGCCCCACATCGCTGTCGCTGTGGTGACCGAGTCGACCAGCTCGGCCACCATGGTCTATCCTGCTGCAGAAGTGCAGGTCGTGCACCTCGACATGCTAGCCTAAATGATATCATCCGTCGGGCCCTAGCCAGCGCAGGAGCACCTGCCATCTTGGAGCCATCCGGTCTTGCTCGAGATGATGGCAAGAGGCCCGACGGTATGACCCTCGTGCCATGGAAGATGGGAAGGCCTTTAGTATGGGACGCGACATGTGCCGACACCCTAGCGCTCTCCCATCTCCGTGGTACCTCCATGAAGGCTGGCTCTGCAGCCAACTCGGCCGAGCTCTTTAAGCGGCGCAAATATGCAAGCATCAACGGTGGTTGCATATTTGAGCCGTTTGGAGTTGAGACCCTGGGACCCTGGGGGGAAAGTGCCCACAGGGTCTTTAAGGAGTGCTCGAAGCGACTCGCTGAAATTACGCGTGACCGGAGGGCTGGCTCATACCTCGCACAGAGGATAAGCATAGCCATCCAACGTGGCAATGCTGCCAGCCTTCTGGGCACGTTGCCCAGCGACGGCGAACTGGGGCAAATATTTTATTTGTAAGTTATTTTATTTTATAAGTAGTTTAGTTTTAGATATAGTTATAATAAGTTTATTTTTGTTAATTTAACATGTTCCTTCGGTTTAAATTTGATTGTTCTATTCTATTATATTATATGTATTAATTAATTAATAAATGTTTCATAATAAATCTGATGTACTTATTTAATCCCACCTTGATAAATTCTTTTATTGCTTCATAGATAGCTTCACAAACTTCGATGATGAATTCAGATATAGTTGATTTTCCGAGTCTAAATATATGTGTGTGTCCTTGAACTACATCCAGTAGCAAGAAAGTATAGAACTGCTTGTAATTTTGTAATTGCAGGTATTGCACTTCTTAAAAGGGTATCTTTACGCTGAATCGTAGACTGTATTTTCATTAAAAGAAAATTCTCACAACTTTCGGACATCCTCAAGCTATTCAAGTATTCGTTGGGATCTTCCAATGCTAATTCCTTTAGAAGACAATTAGTACCTCCTAGGTCATTTCTTCTATTGATCCATTTTCAATGTTCAATACTTTACTGTTGTTTGCTTCAAGCGAATTTACTTTAAAAATATTTAATGTTCTACAGGTTTGCGTCCTTTTCCATCAAATAATTGTTTTCTTTTTATTTTGACATAGTTTGCGAGTGTTTTCTTTTTTTTAATAAATCTTGCTTTGTGTGTCATATCATTCGTTTTATTTATACATCAACAGGTCCCCATGTAGTGCGTGAAAGAAAAGAAAAAAGCAGTAGGTTTTGAATAGGGGAGAGGCGTACAAAATGGCATAGGCGGGAAAAATGGCACACTTCCATTTCTCCGAAACCACAAACATGCTAGTTCTCGCAATGGCCGCTAGAGTGCCGCTTAGTAACAGGTCGTAACCTGTGAAGACGCTAGTCGCCTCCGGTGGGCCGCGTGGTGCGGGCGGATGATTGTATAATTTTGGCAGTCACAAGTTTTACGCAGATGGATTTTATGTCGTGGTAAAAGTAAGTACTTTTGTACGTTATTTTGTTTCTATTAGTATTATTTTATTGTAATATTACTAAACAACGCCGAGAATGTATTAAAATCTTAAAACTCTATTTACATTTTTAGTTATGATTTTTTTATGTTAGAGGTTATGAAGTGGACAAAATGGCATACACCTTGTTCGGGTAAAATAGCATACTATGCCATTTGACCCACCTTTTTTTCTTTTTCCAGATAATCGAACATCATGCCTAGAAACTATTCTAGAAAAACAGACCGACAAGGTAGGGATAAAACCTCCATGAAGAAGGCTATTGAAGCTGTGAAGAGTAATGAAATGGGCTGGCTATTGGCTACAAAAGTGTTTAACGTCCCACAATCGACTCTTAGAAGACATGCACTAGAACAAAATAAAGTCCTAATTCCAACTGCAAAAGGCATGTACCTATGTATAAATAACTCGTTAATATTTTATTAATTGTCGTTATTTTGAATTAAATTATTTGCATTTTAATGTGATCAGTGTCATAAAGATACTATAAGGTTGTTCTTGTTATAAGGATTGTTATAATTAGTGCTATATTAAGTCTTGGTGTAATAAAGGTGATTATTAACCTTAATATTCTGACATTTGTTTTTTGTTTGGGCAATATTCGAGCGTTTTTGGAGTGAATCGAAACACCGGTGAGGAAGTTGTTGGTAGTCTGTGGTGGACTTCTTTTTTTCCAGTGGGGAGCTCTCGTAAGATTGTGTTTGGTTGAGGACATTCAATTTGTAAATCGGATCTCATCTTTAAAGTTTTCAAGATGAAGTCGCGGAAAATGGTGGGCGACGTACCGCTACACCGGACGGAGTTGATTTCCGTAAGTATTTCAGAGAAATTACAGTGTTAAATTCAATAATGGGCCGGTGCCTATTTCCATTTGAGGTTGTAATGTTTTTCTTTATTATTTGCAGTGGTGAAAGGTCGGAGTCGCTATTGTCAGCGATGCCCCAGGATTTCGTTTAAAGGCGTAAGTACTTTCAATTTTCCAAAAGCTCGTAGGGTGAAAAATATACAAATAACACTCTGGTGTATTTACAGTTTTTTCCTGTTAGTTTACAGATTCTAAATTCAAAATAGGATGCCTTTTTTTTTTCTTCCCGTTTTTTTAAAAAAATTAAATATGTATTTTGTTTAGCCTTTAACTCTTTCTTTTTGACCTTTTCCTTTAGTTTGGTCTTTTGAGACTTGCCTTTTAAATATGGCTTTCATTTAGCCTTTAACCTTTTATTTTCCCTTTGCCCTGCTATAAGCAGAGGACAAAAGTGTTTCCAAGCCTCCTATTGGAGCAGACATAACTCGCCTAACCTGCGTTAGTGCTTTACTTTCGGACTTATTTGAGCATATTTTCTACCCATCCGGGTTTCACATCTTTAATCAACTTAACACCTCACTCGACTGCGAGGGGTGCACCACCTTCTCTTTCTCAAACGACGTGTGATCATCGGCAACTCTTCAGCCAGAGCGGAGTGCTACTCTGAACCTGCGGAAGACCCTGGGAGAGTCCGGAGAGAACTCGGCCCTAAGCTTATTTTACACTATAAGGTGGTAACAATACCCATCAGGTCGGTGACATCTTTTTTTAATCTTAATTAGAATGTCAAGCTTAGAATCGCAAACTTAGAATTTAAACCACAGAACACCTCCACTAGAAGCCTAATGTTTGTAATTTTGTTCCCGACGCGAGTCACCAAAGCATGAGGAAGAGGTGAGGGGAAGGGCGGGTGCTAACAGCGTTGCGATTGGGCGATGCGCTCGCGCGCGGAATGCGTAGTGATGGGACATGTTCACGTACAAGCATCCTAATTTTTTAGGTACATTTTAAAGTAAAGTAAGTAACTACTTACTATACTTTTATCTTTAAGTTAAGGTAAAGTATAGATAGTTTTGTTACCATTTTAATACACAGTAAGTTAGGAATCCTAACTGGTACGTAATTTTTTGCTGATAAATCATGGTAGGTCATCAGGCCCGTCTTGTGACACTGGGCCCAACTGCTCACTGAGAGGATTCTTAGAAGCCCGCACAACGTATATCTAACTCACACCAACTCCGAGTTCCCTCACACTTTCTCGAAATTCATCATCAGGCCCATTTTGTGACACTGGGCCCAACTGCTCACTGAGAGGATTCTTAGAAGCCCGCACAACGTATATCTAACTCACACCAACTCCGAGTTCCCTCGCACTTTCTCGAAGTCCATCATCAGGCCCATCTTGTGACACTGGACACAACTGCTCACTGAGAGGATTCTAAGAAGCCCGCACAACGTATATCTATCTCACACCAACTCCGAGTTCCCTCGCACTTTCTCGAAGTTCATCATCAGGCCCATCTTGTGACATTGGACCCAACTGCTCACTGAGAGGATTCTAAGAAGCCCGCACAACGTATATCTATCTCACACCAACTCCGAGTTCCCTTGCACTTTCTCGAAGTTCATCATCAGGCTCATCTTGTGGCACTGGACCCAACTGCTCACCGAGAGGATTCTAAGAAGTTACTAAAACAGTAAAGTAACTACTACTACTAGTACTACTAATACTTATTATATATTACACTATTTACTTTAAATAACGAACCATAAATAAAACTAAATTTAAGTTCGAATCTACACGAGAAATCTGTATTTATGTTACATTTCTTCAAACCGGTTGGAACGAAAGCACGTGGTTTGTCGATTGACCATCATAGCATCATCGGGACATCACTAGTCGTGACGTGTTTTCGTAAGAAAGGAATAGCATATTGCATTTTCAAAGTGATGAAAAGTGACAGACATAGTGTGTCTGTACCTCAGTATTCGCACCGGCCAGTATAAAATGGCCTCCGCTGGCTATAAATATTTTCAATGAAATATTGAATTTGACAACTGTGGAATGAAATTCCATCTTTTTTGTAATTAGAAGTCTTTGACGACTTTCCGCACCACCTCACACTACAAAAGCCCACAATTAGCCGCGAAAATCCTATTATTTTGTTTTTTTTTGTGAGAGTCATGCACACTCCGCACAGGTCGTTAACATGGACGCAACTGAACGGAAAGGCGGGCGACCGCGGATTAAATAAGCGCAACAACACCAACGCTTGGTGACTCGAGTCGCGAACAAACTGAGAAACATTAGGCTTCTAGTGGAGGTGTTCTGTGATTTAAACCTAGTACTTAGACGTTTAAACTTAAGTCTAGCCTACACTAATTGAAGCAATGTACTATCTCCTTCCGAGCTACTGCCTAAATTTGGGCTAGAGAGACAATATAGTTAGTTAACATGAGTTGTTGTTTAATTTCTAGACCTAAGTAAATAAATTACCCTTTCTTCTGTCTCGCTTTCCGACCTGGACTTGAGATTAGAAGTACCAGAGTTCTACTGTTCAGTTATTCCGATGGTTTTAAGCTGGAGGCCTGGCGCCCGAATTTCTTTATAGTAAACACAGATTGTGTGAATTTTATTCTATTTTATTTACTTTTGGCCTTCAGTCTTATGTTCGTTGGCTCCCTCAGACGCCAACGACAGTAAACTTCTTCTGCTACAATTTCCTTAAAACATAACCCATATAAAACACCCCCAAGTGTTACAGTTGATTAAGTCAACCGAGCACTCATTTACTGGACTGAAGTGGTATAAATATATCATATACATGAAAAAACCACTCACACTTTGCAGGAGATTCAGGCTAGCGATTCTACAGTACTAAATAACAACGGAGGGTGGTTTAGATAATATACAAAAAAGCATAATCCACAGATTCATTTTTGCTATAGAGACCAAACAGTGGATAGAAGTCTGAGAATAGTAAAATCAAAGTAGAAGACAGCAAGTGTTGAGGGATGATGGGTAGAAAAACAGGAAAAAGGTACTATCAACAAACAATATTAGGCAACATCATTAGAAAATTTATGAGAATACCATACCTATGTCAACAATCTTAATGTGCCTAAACTTTAATTTTTAATATATTGTCCAAGCATCCAGCGCAAAGCATTGGTCTATCTCACACTTACATATTTGTTAGAAAGGTACCCATGCCTTAAATTTTTCAGAAAAGACCTCTTACAATAGCAGATATTTTGTGGGGCTTCTAAATAGGCCACAATTTCCTGCAATTACTGGCTGGCAACTATTGCTGTCTTCCGCTAACTTTGTATGCTAGAGCAAGATGCACATGCTCACATTGCCATAAAAATGTTGCCCGTTTAGAAGCCTCATTACTAAAAGATAAAAGACCTTATAAAATAAAAGAACTCTTTACAATAAACAAACTCAAACCTACAAAAGCATCATTTTTTTTTTAATTATTTAACAATTAAAGAAATCCTATCCATTGTTATGAAATCAAAAGGTCTCTTCAAGAAAAATGCCTGTTACCAAAGCTATAAATTGTATAGGTACACACTCGACATATTTTTTTAGCGTTGCACCTGTACGTATAATCATACCCATTCAAGTATGAACCCAATCAACACATTAGAACCAAACATCATCCACAGAAAATCTACTAGGTATTTACATCGCCAAATCGACTACTCAGTAACGGAACCATGGGACAGGTCCATCTTGGACCGTTTTACGAACATCACAAAATATAAGAGGTTATCAACGCCGAATGTTTTCTAGCTTCCCGTGAGTCCGCCGATAATGAGAACGAGCCCCATTTGTGGGGCGTCGCTTTGGAAACCAAACCCAATATGACATGCCTTGAGACTAGACGCTGTCTCAACTAGTGAATAACAGACAGCAGCGCTGCACTATTCGATACAATTTTATTTTCTACACCCAGTACCACAAGTGAACACAATCCAAAGAGTAAAGTAATTATAAGGAGACACAAGCAGAAAATTCTATTGATTACCCACACTATAAAATTATTAATAACATTAATAATTAATATTAATAATCTCGCTTAGCTTATTTATTGCGACCAGACCATGACAACCACAGATTACTAAATATGGATATGGATGACAACTGACAAGACAACGCAACCAGTTCCAGTAATGTACGGCCAAAATAGTGTACAGCCCAATAATCCGCGTCCAATGTACAATTTATTGAGTAGCGCCTATTAGCAGTTAGCTTCCCTTTGGAAACACGTCATGAGTATAGAAGAGGCTACACGGGCCAATACCGGCATGACTGCACGCAGGCCGCCGCGTGATTCGGCCCGTGTGGACACGTGTCGGACGTACGACGGCCAGCCAAATGAAGGTCACTCCATAATAGATTTTCTGTGACCTTGCTATTTTCCTGCCCATTTCACTCGTGTAGCGTCTCCTAATCATGGCATGGCCGTCCCAGCCTGTTCAGACCAATCCGACACTGTCGTGTAGTCTAGTCGGTGTAAGATCCGACAGCGATAGTACTTTTCATTTTGGCTGTTCGACCAGCACGGTTAGCTCGAGACAGCGCGCGAGCTCTTTCGAGCTTTCGCGCACTACCCATCTCTTTCTAAATTCTAATAAAAGAGAGACGAATAGTGCGAGAGAGCTCGAGAGAGCTCGCGCGCCGTCTTGTGATAACCGTGCTGACGATACTGTCGATGTCGGTGCGAGAGTCCAAGTGATAATTTTGTTGCCAGCAGCACACAATACCGGCGCATAACATTTTTTTTACACCTCTATGAATTATATTTAAAAAGAAAACATGTTACTTTAACTCGCTTTCACAAGATATAATGGCATTGAGCAAACAAACTCCCAACCAACGCGAAGCGAGGCGATTAGGCATTAGAGTGAGACACATAGCCGTTCGATCTTCCTTTAGAGGTATTAAGTGAAACAAAAACTATTGCAACTGTACAGCATACAAACGAACGGTTTCATCCGATAGCCGACTGGTTAAACATGGTGGACTGGACGTGAATGTGAAATAAGCATAGTTTCCATACATTCGCTTGATTTGGATCCTACACGGAAAGTTGCGGATTTGTCTGAACACACTGAATTTGTGAAATGAATAAATTCATTGAAATGGCTGATTAATGTGAATAAAATGAATTCAAATTAAGTAAGTTAGTGTATTTCCCTGTCTGTCGCACTTGCCTATTCGACCGACAGAGAGGGACATACGTGAGCGAATTTCGCTTCTGCACGGCTAGCATGCGACGGCGCGCGAGCTCTCTCGATTTTCCTCGTACTATCCGTCTCTTTCTTATTAGAACACTTAGAACAAGAGATATAGTGCGATAAAAATCGAGAGTATGTCGCGGTCGTCGCATGCTAGACGTGCTGGGGTTCAGCACGGTTAGCACCAGACGGCGCGCGAGCTCTATTGCACTTTCCGTCTCTCTCTTATTAGAAAACTTAGAAAGAGACGTATAGTCCGTAAATGCAATGAATTTACCACAATTTATCGTTGAGATTTATTGTAAACGAAATAGGGCCGTGTTATGAAGGCCTTCAACCTGCGACTTCAGCTTTTTAGTTGTACCAATTTGCAATTTAGCAACAAAGGTCACTATTTTTTCCAATATACAATAATATAATATCTTATTTTCCTGTTATGTTTAAGTTTTGGCAACTTAAAAATAATAAAAAAAATTATATAATATTAAAAATATAGGCCTTTGAATCCCCACGGTTCAGAGAGAACTAAAGTCTGGTCATAAATTATTTCCATGGTCCAAATTTGATCGTGTTGGTTTTGATGTGTGTGCAATTTGTCAATACAACTCGATTGACAGAGCTTGTGATAAATTGACGATGACAAATCATTACATGTGTAGAACCTTTTTCTGATCAGATCACGTCGAGTAGTTTCTGATCATATTGGCCAGACTGCATGCAGGCCGACGCGTGATTCAGCCCGTGTGGGTACGTGTTGGAAGCACGACTTCCAACCAAATCAAGTTCAGTCCATACTAGATTTTTTTGCAGTCCTGCCGATATCGGCCCGTGTAGCTTCTCCTTATCACGCACGGTTGTCACGAGACCTAATAATGCACGGCCCAATAATTCACACATGCATACATAGCTATGACATACCACGGACATAGGACACGGATTATTGGGCTGTACATTACAGTATTATTGCAGTATATTGGATCAGTAGCGCAACATGCCTCCAGATGATAGCAATTAGTCAGCTTCTGATAAATTGGGGCTGACAAATCACTACATGTATTTTTTTGACAATAAGGCCTCCATCACACTGGCGCGGCCTGCGGTGGCGATCAAAAGTAAATTGACAGCTAATGACAAGTTTATTTTTGTTATTGTTTTTTGTTTTATTGTATATCATAATCATAATATTTCACGCCGGCTCACCGCCTACAGCTCTATAGGGCGCAGGTCCGTCCACATATGGAATACTGTTGTCATCTGTGGGCAGGGGCTCCTCAGTACCAACTCCTCCCTCTAGACCGCATTCAACGGAGAGCGATTCGAATTGTCGGCTGCCAGCGTGTTTCCGATCGGCTTGATCCCTTAGCACTGCGTAGATATGTAGCCTCGCTTTGCATTTTCTACCGCATGTACAATGGGGAGTGTTCCTAAAAATTGTTCGGATTAATCCCCGCCGCTTCCTTCCGCCATCGCCCTACGCGACAGCTTTTCCATTCTCACCACGTAGATGGTTGGCAGTCCTCAACTGTGCGTTTCTCCCGAAACTTTCTGCCTCGCACAGCCAAACTCTGGAATGAATTGTCGCCTGCGGTATTTCCGGACCGTTACAACCTTCAAGCCTTCAAGAAAAGAGCGTACTCCCATATCCTCCCTATATCATAAAAAAGATATATATATATATATCTTTATTTGCATTAAACATTACCGGTTACAGGTGTTACAGAATTATTGGTAGATTTACATGTTTAACCATAATTGGTACGCAAAATAATTCCATAAATCTATGTATATAGAAAAAAAACAGTGAGGACATGTTCTATTTTGAAACGTATTAAACAATTAGGTACACACACACGTACTAACATTATTTACTAGCTCAACTTCTCTAAGTAGATATCTAAAATATTACGCAAAGGACCAAACTACCGAACAACGTTGCTTTATAAGCAACGCACTTGACATTGGCGAAAGCATCTTAACTTAGATGGAAGCCATATTTTAGAAGAAGAAGTTTACGATTGACCGCCGCGGCCATGCCCCGCCAGTCTCGGAGAGGCTTAAGGTGTGGCAGATTCTGGCAGATTTGTTACTCAGTCTGTGGCACATTCGCCACTTTTGAGATGGTCACACACACTGCCACTTATTTAGAATATTTAGCCAAAAATGCACGGTCCAATAATGTACAGCCTTTCGGGTCGTGCATTATCAGCCCGGACAAAAGTGGCTTACAATTAGGGTATGCGCGCACGTGCAACTTTTATCTCCGCGACTATTTTGTCTCTCTCATCAAGTCTAGGGGTTTAACTAAATAAATAGTAATCATAACATATTAATTGTTTGCCGGCACAATAAAATTTGTTAGGAGAACAAAATTTCGTTTACTACACATTCTGGTAGCATAGTAAAATACGTTTTGTTAACACAACAATACTATAGTAACTATTACTTAATTGTTGTTGTTATAACATTTAGACAGTAACAAGTACAAAATTTCCACTTACTAAAATTACATATTATCCATAACGAAATTAATTGTAACCATTACGTAAAAATTGTTTGGCTGAACAGTAAAATTTGTTAGAACAAAGTTTCATTTACTATACATTCTGGTAGTAGTTAGAAATATTTTTGCCGTGTAATAATTTAAATTTAGGTATTTAGATGTGTAGGTAGATTACAAAAAAAAATCAGGTTAGATAAATACCGGCGGTGGACTGATAGATGGACAAACGTATATATTCAGAGCAAAGACGCGTAATTCAATGTCAGAGAGGCAACCGGATGGCTCGCGGTAATTGAGCTCCCGAAGTGATGTGGAACTGCCCTGTGCAACCCGAAATGAGCCAACTGTGACTGGTTCGGAAATAGGGGGGGGGGGGGGGGGGGGGTGGTAAAAAAAATTAAACAGCGGTTGCCTGAAAGTGTGTACACTCGCTGTTTATATAATGAAACTGTTATGCTACGATGCCATCCCACCACATCACTTCGGGAGTTCAAATACCGCGAGCCATCCGGTTGCCTTTCCAACATTGAATTACGCGTCATTGCTTTAACTAATAGAACATATCGTCGCCTGTAATATGAATTAACGTAACCGCCAAATAATGATTTTTTAGGAGAGGCCAAAAACTAACTAATAAATAGAAAAAGTGTTGTAACTTTTTACGCACTTATCCCATTGAAATGTTGATTACAGCAATTATCTTATATTTGCGAGATCTTTTAAGTGAACAAGGTCTTAAAAAGGCGGGAGCCAATAATGCACGGCCCAATAATGTACAGCCTGATAATCCGCGTCCACTTCTTGTGGACTCGCATTATTGGGTCGTGCAGCATTATCAGCCCGGACAAAAGTGGCTTCCAATTGTTGCCCCGGACCAAGTTTGCTCAGGGTGATAATGCACGGCCCAATAATGTACAGCCTGATAATCCATGTACAGTATGGACGCGGATTATTGGGCTGTACATTATTTTGGCCGTGCATTATCATGGCTGTACATTAACCAGCACCGGGTCGGGTCGTCGTGCTCGTGCATTTATTTATAGCAAAGCAATAGCATAGTTGCAAGGCAAAGCGACAAGCGTGTTCTATTAATAATTTGCACTCCTTCGACGCTTAGAGTTAAAATAAAATTCTAATTTACTGTGATATCATATCTATATCGTGGACTAAGTCGACGAATTCGTTTTGTTAAATGTTTTCGTAGTTCAGTATACAACAGTGGTTTTCTTGCCTCGTGCAACTCTCCTTTTCTTCTGTTATAAAGTTGTGAAATAATCAAGTCTTTTAGGTCTTGTAGACCTAATGGCTGATCTGAAAATTACATATTGTCTGTTTCTCAGGGAGGTTATAAAGTGATTGTTGTCAAAGTTTCCATTTGTTCTACATACTCATACTATCCAAACCTTTTTAAAGCTATTGTCCTTCCGGCAAGGTCTAAGGTGGTTCTTCAAGTAATATCTGTTACCAAAGACATGGACCATGGTCTTAGTCTGCCCTGTAAAAAACTATTTATGTGTTGTAGCTAAACATGAATCTGAATCCGAATCAAGAACTCGCCTTTCCAAAATTTTATAACCTGTTTGTTTTATAATAATAAAAGGTTAAAATGGTCTCTTATAATGACCACTCCAACCAACTACAAAAATACTCTGCTATAAGATAAAAAATAATCCTGAGGATCTGGGTCTTTGCTTGCTGTCTATCTTAAGGACACATCACATTGTATAAGGGTAATAAAGTTGTCACTTATCTGTATTGGAGTATACTATGAGAGTACTATTTTCTCATCCTAATGAGTTAGCTAATTTGCTGTGGATATTCTTACTCTTCTGTTATAAAATCTCTTGACTAACTCTGGCTAGGGGAATGTTGTGGAGCAAACTTTTCTTTTGGTCCCGAGTCTTAAAATTATTGTTTCGTCAAATATTTGAGCAGTTTGCTGTTAATTGAGACTCATTGTAATGTATTGAACATTTTCACAGATTTTTGGACGGTGTATTCCATATTCTTCACCTTATATGATTCCAAGTTTTACAATTATATATCAAAACGGTGTATTTATCATATTTATTTAAACTTAATTGCCCAAATAAAATAACTATGCAGGGTGGACCTAATGCCACTAGGCATTCTGTACCAGTCAACCATAGGGCCAAACAGAAACTTGCTAAGGCGGGGGGGTGCAGCTAGAAAGAAAACATGAGCATAATCATCTAATAATATCAGCAGAATCATTTATATGTTGACAGCCTACAATGTGTTGAATAATTTAATATGATAATGATAACTAAATGACTATATGACTATGACTTGTCTTCGGATTGAAATCATCCACATCTAGAAATGTCTTGTGATTAGAATAACAGAGGCCATAGAGGTCAACAAGCAGTTCAAAGAGGCCTGTTGAACTCTGTGGTCATATCATGCTTCTTTTAGTATCTTCAATTCAATCTCATTTGATTATCTAAACCAGTCTACTTTTAAATGTTGCAGGCCTTCAAGTCTCTAAAATGAAATTATAGTTCATTTTGTAATCTAACCCAGTCTTAATAGTGATATCAACAATAATTTGCTGTCTCCGCTGAAGGATTTCTTGGAGTATCTACTTGTCTGCTAAAGGACTGCCGCTATCAAAAAAATTCAATCATTTTAACCTTTAAGTTAACTTTGTATATTCCAACCGTTCTGGACAGATCCGGGACAAGGCATACAAAGACTGACTCCCATGATGGCCTCGTAGTCAGGTTCCAACTGAGATGATGATACTTTTAATATCGATTATAGGTGTTGGAAGGTAGTTATTCCGTATTTTCATCGTGGATTAAGTCTGTGCACACACGACCCAAACATTGCCAAATTACTTTGTGCATGGGCAATGATCATAGGAAATTGATCCTTGGGCAGTGTTCTGTAAAATTCATGTTTTAATGTACAGTCAGCGTCAGAGATAAGTATACCCCCTGAGAATAGTACTCGGACTTACACAAAACGGTATAATAATTTCGTCCCGTGACGTATGTAGCATCTTGGTCGAGTGGCGACTTGCTACAGAAAACTATTAAAGTATAGACACATATGTATGTCGCAGGTTCGAATCCTCGGAGTAGGATAACCTTTTTGTGTTTTTTTATTTTCCATAAGTTAATTTAGTAAGTATATATTATGATGTTTTTATTCTTGAATAATTTTGAAAAATATGTTTATTACAAATAAAAAACGGTTAAATGTTTATAAATATTTTTATTTGGCTATTATTTTAACTTAGCAAAAAACTGAATGCATAAAGTTTTGCTGTTATTTACACTGTTTTGAACGTATTTCAGTGCGGCCTAGCTGTTTCTAATCAATCATTTATACATATTAAAACATTATTTGGTAAAACTTGCAGAAATCGGTATAACATGGTTACATATTTTCATTATTCACATTCACATTTCAAACAAAAACTGTTGAAAAAAATTGATTCAAATTACGGTAGGAAAGTAGGTATTTCTAGAAATATTAGTGTCTGCTAGACGGTCGCCAACACGCCCCTCCGACCGAGCGACCTTGGTCCGCACCGACCGTGTAGACAGTAGTTTGCAGCAAAATTTCATACTACAGCGGTCGGTGCCGACCAAGGTCGCTCGGTCGGAGGGGCGTGTTGGCGACCGTCCAGCAGACTAAGAATAAGTAGATATCCTAATCTACGAAGGTATATAATAGGCAAGTTCATAATAGGATTACTCATAATATGTTATAAATAAAGCAATGTTTATGTGGGTAAATAAGCATTGCAATAAATACAATGCCCACTGTTTTTAAGTCTTTGAACATTATATTTCTAGAAATACGACTTATTATATATATATATTTAGGTATTCTTTTTTTGTAAAATCGTGAACTTTTTACGTGGGAAAGAGAACCAACATGTTAGACTATGAAGCAGTCTGACAATTTATATCTCTAGTAAACAAGTATCACAATTTTTAACAGACGCGAATGGCCTGACAATCAGAGTATAATGGGCTAGGATAATTACAGTGATAGGCTATCAATATCGAAGAGGGTGACCGTGATTGTCTATGATTTGTTGGAGCCGGCTTTTCATGTGCATGACCATGTTCGAACATGCACTGCTGCTTCGCATCAACTCCCATGTTCTTTTGACTTCTTGGTCTAATTGCTGTTTTGACTTGACTTCACTAGAGTCCCAATTCAAAACCATTTGACCCCACAAGTTTTCAATTTGGTTAAGGTCAGGGCTTTTAGACGGCCAATTAAAAACAGTAATGTCATCCTGTGATGACAGCCAGTCCTGGACGAGTCGTGATCGGTGGACCGCACTGTTGTCTTGGACCAGGTGAATTTGGCCTTCAGGGTATGCGACTCGCACCGTCGGCAGCATGACATCCCTTAGCACCTCCAAGTAGCGCTGGCTATTCATGCGGCCACCGACTTCCACTAGTTCTCCGGGGCCCATGGATGACATCCAGCCCCAATACGCTGTAAATTACAATAAATATACAATTCCAGTATTTTTGAATTCTATATATGTATAAAAACACTATAATTATTTACATATTTTTTACACAGCTTATACATAGATAAAATTTGCTTACCCAATGTGATTCTTCCACTAGTTCTCAAATCTAACATATTTTTAGGATTATACCGATCTCCACTTCTTCTCCATAATAACTTTCTGCCATCTTTATCAGATTTAAAACATTTTTCATCTGTAAATATTACTATCTCGTTTTCCCAATCAAAATTAAGGTAACGTTCAGCAAAATTTGTTCTAGCGGTTCGATGGGCATCGGTGAGAGGTATTTTCCTTGCAGGTTTGTACTTATGGATATTGGCTGCATGCAAATGTCGCCGAACCGTACTGAGCGAAATCCCAAATGTTTGAGCACTTGATGACCGAGTGGTAGTAAATGGGGCCTCCGTGTGAATATTTACAATATTACGGTGTCTCTCTGATTCATCGGTGTATACTCGAGGACGTGGGCCGGGGAGATCACACTTCACATCACCCGTCTCCTGATATTTCCTAATCCACTTCTGAACGGTTCTTCTCTAGAAAATAAATATGAACGCTTATAAGGAACACTTATTTTTGAATATTAAAACTTAGATAAGAAGGCTTGAAAAAAACGTAGATATAGGTAACCAAAAATATTCGTCCATTTCATAATCTCACTTACCGTTATATTCATATCACGGGCTATTTTCTTAATACTCTGGTTTTGTTCCCAGAGAACAATTATTTTGGCTTTTAAAAAAGTCGTCAATCGAACCATGATAACACTTTTAAAACTCCCAAGAATATAATTAATAAGCGGTGAAGGTTAACGCACACTACACAACACGTATTAAGAAATTTCTAAAAATAATCTTTTAATATGAGCTTACCCTCAAATGCAATTAGTAAAAAGGACTAATAAAGCATTCAATTTACGACCCTATTTTAAAGATAATTGAAACGTTTTCATTCAGCCCGAGATGCATTGACCGATCAAGTGCAATAATAAGATAACAAACAAGGACAAGACTAGTTCCATTTTAACGATAGACAAGGATGCATAATACAGTGAATGCAAATAAATAGTAAGTAATTTCAACCAGTAGTCATAATGTTCAAGTAGCCTGGTGGCACCCTGAGCGGGTTAAATAAATCACAGTGCCGATGACACGCGTTCGATTCCGACGAGTTTGGTGTCTTTTTGTAAGTTTATGGCCTTCTTGGGTAATATTAGCTGGTTAAGTAGTTCGAATTTGAAGAATACATACTCAATGGCTAAAAACGAATTTAAACAATATTCAAATGGCCGCTAGCTCCGACGGAGTCACGTGATGCATTGTTGCAGTCACGTGACTCGGTCAGTCGAGTTTTACAAGCAAGGGGTATACTTATCTCTGCAGCTTACTGTACTTACACAGTTGCGATTATGTATTCTCGAGTGGCGCATTTGGTATATCTACAGTGTTGATTTTCTATCTTTGGATAAATGCTAATGCGTACTGTGGGGATACTTTAGTAATGGGATTGGCTCAAAATTTTCAAATACTTCAGCTAGAAGCATCACATCTGTTTTTAAATATAAATCTGAGTACTCCCCTAGAGTTTAATCTGGAATGTGCGCCACACCTCCTGAGCATGTTGATAGTCTGATTCATCAATTGTTGAGTCGCTCAGTTTACTGTAGAAGGCTGATGGTGGAGGTAGGGAAGTTTCCTCGAGTCTCTCCCAGCAGCTTACATGCTCGTAAGGAAAAACACCTTTGCGTGATAATAGTTTGATGGCGGTTGCTTTGTCAATATCAGAGTAAAATGTAAGGTGATTCGGTAGAATTTGATATTGATCTTGAGAGAGATTGTTCGCAAGCTTGTCGAGACTGCTGGCCATGATTTTGAAAGAATCAATGAACCTGAGTGTTATATTATCTAGTTGTTTGTAAAACGAAATGTATTTTTCCTTATTATGTGGTATGCACATCCAATCTTACCATCAGCTTTAGCCAATTCTTTTATAAACAGATGACTGTCGTATCCACTTAAGTTGTGGAATAATACGGGTAAAAACGATGGAATGGTATAGTTCAGGTTGCAGCTGTTGTGGGCTTTACCTCGTACTTTTCCAGTCAGATGAAAATGATCAATAACACAATCATCGTCTAGCGGTTCATCACAAATATGACATATATCAGAGTCTACTTCCATAAGACTATTCATATCCATCGGGCGGTTGGTTGTTCTCAGGATGTTGCCTATCTTCTCTGCGTCACTATATAAATTGTTGATAAATTGCATCACACAATCCTCACCACGATATGTGAAAAATGTTGATAGCGTTTCATCATATTCACAATGGATGTAGTATGCGAAGCTGCATGGGATGTGTTCGTTAATATTAAACGTGTTTTTGACGTCACTGCTTTTTCTGTCGGTCGGGGATACAGACCGCGCGGCGAGAGTTTGGCTTTGACCTTCCGGTGGAGGGGATTACTGCGCATGGGTACTGTCACGCACACAATACTTTTCCTTTTTTATGTACCAGGTTGGATATTTGAGAGGGTCAACATTCATGTACAGTGGTAATAATGCTAGAAAATAATACGAAATAGATAAACTTCTTCATTTATTAAAACTATTGATAGTTATTTTACTTAAGATATAAAATGTTTATTTCCTTTTAAAGTTTACAGAGACAGCGATGAAAATTCTAAATAATTGTTTTTTAATAAAATTATTGATTCCAAGATACATGTAAAATTGGTACATACAAACAAAAGAAAACTTAAAATAATTATTAAATACAGTGTGTTAACATTAAAAAAAAGTCTTTAGCAGCAGTGCTATTCAGATTCTGAATCAGTGAAAGGTTTAACGCCTTCTATGAAATCACCGCATGGTCCAGTGGTGCTGCCGCGACATGAAATTGTGCAACGTCTTTTGCTTGTTGAGGGTCCGGGTTCAGGGCTTCCTCGGTCGCAGTTGTCATCATCATCATCATCATCTTCATAACCATCATCAGAATCATCGTCTTCGGAACTATCATCGACGCGAATTATAAATTGCTCGGTAAGTAAATCAACTACATGGTCACTCTTGGCGTACTCTTCTTCTACATCTTTTACCTTTTTACATATTTTTTCCCATTCCTGGGCACCCATTAAGGATACTTTTTCTTTGATAAGTTTGGTACATTATTGTAAATTCCATTTAACATTTTTGCTAGCTACATATTGTTTAATAGTAGCCCATGCCAATTCTATAGGGTTGAGGTCTGGATGGTAAGGCGGTAATCTCAATATGCTATGGTTTGCTTCTGCTAAAATTTGATCTATTGCAAAAGTTTTAAATCTTTCTTTATTAGCTTTTATCAAGTTGTACAATTGTGGCTTGAGCATTGTTGAATCATATTGTATGCCTTTATCAGTTAGCCAATTGTGCATATCGGCTTTTTTGGTATTGGAGGACGGTGCTAAATCCCATTGTTTATTGTGGTATGAGGCGTTGTCGACAACCACTACAGAATTGGGTGGTAGGTTGGGAATTAATTGTGTCCTAAGCCATTTTTCATAATTCTCGTAATTCATGTTGTCGTGATAGTCCCCTGTTTTGGTGCCGGCTTTAAAAGTTAATAAAGCATTTGGTATAAACCCAGCTTCAGATCCTGCGTGGACTATCACGACTCGTTGTCCTTTAGAAATGGGTTTTTTTAGTCCTTCCGTAGAGCCATCGCTCCAGGCTTTGGTTGTTGAGTGCGATGAATCTACGTAGGATTCATCTGTGTAAACAATGGGTCTTCCTTCTTGTCGATATTTTCTTATTTTTCTTAAATATTCAATGCGTTGTAATCGGATATTCGATGTTTCTATTAGTAATTTACGGTTGTTTTCTGTTTTTTTCCAGCGAAATCCTAACTCCTTTACAATTACACGAAGACTTGTTTCTGACCCTTTAAAGTTTATATCTTCCTCAAGTTTCTTTTTTAGTTTCCCAATGGTGGGAAGTTCATTATTCGTCTTGTGAAAATTGTGTATACATCTTTTTATAACACCTTGGTCAAAATTATCAATATTGGTAACTGGTTTTGCTCTGGGACGTTTTTTTCCAGGTGTTCTGAAAGTAATTAGCAAATCGGAACTCTTGGCTTGATTTGCGATATTTTTTACAGTGCCAATTGAAGTCTTAGTGGCCTCCGATGTCCGTTTTTGAATTTGAGCTAATTTACTGACTACACAATTTAATTTAAAAACAGTTTCCGTTTTTATTACCTGCATAGTCTGTATAGTTTGGTTATTCTCCGACTCCGACTGACTGAGTAAAGTAGCAACTTCCTCAATCTGACTTCGAATTTGCTTCAATGAATCGATACATTCGTCAGCTTCTTTCTTTAAAAAGCAATTCACGTCATATATCATTTTCCGTGCTTGCCTTTTGAAAACAATGTTTTTTTTACGCATTTTCAAATCACTTTTTAATATTTAACAAAAAAAACTTAACTGACAAACTTAAACAAACAAACTCAACAAATAATAACAATCGACAACAATAAACAATTAACGAAAATAGCAATTCACTTGTGAACGTGATTGTACAACAGGAGTGCGCGGTACGTGCGAGCGGTGCGAAAGGCAGGGAACGACTGGAGCGCCAATCAGAGCACCGCGTGCGCCTACACACCCGCCCCGCACCCCGCTTATTGCCCGTTGATACCCAATTTCTGATTTCTGCGCAATAACGGTCAAAGCCAAACTCTTATCGCGCGATCTGTAAAATACACTCGAAATCTGCATAGATAGTAAAAGGAACCTTCATTTTATGATTAAAGTTTTTGAACTTTATTGTTTTTTCTTCTTCAGCCGGAAGCAAGACTGTCTTTTCACCGCATCCCGCATTTTGCTATGAAGATTCAATTTTTGATCAGATGAAAAATGATGTAGACATCCATGACAATAATATTTTTTTCGGCGGTTACCCTTTCCTTCGTGTAACAGACGAGATAAATGTTTTATTGTTGAGTAATGACAAGTGTTTTTATCTTCATGAAACAGCAGATTGACATGTTGAGTCTTGTTTTCCACATGAGGCCACCTTTAAATGTATAGAGGTACAATGATTTTTGTTTTTTTTTTCATCTTTGTCTATGCCATAGACATTAACACGAATATTAATATTTTTCTCGAAGCGTTTGATTTCCTTCAATTTTGTAGGAAATGTGATTCCCTCCCAGTTCAACCGATCTTTGAACTGTTTATATTTACTAACTCGACTTGAATGTGGATCCGTTGGGAATAGAGCTGCAAGCACAGCCCACATGAAGCAAGCGTCATCATTGTTTTGACCATTAACACATGCTTTTTTTTCAATCCACGGGGCTAAAGGGATGTATTTTGAAGCTTTCAGCGGACAATATTTGTTGATATTTAAATAAAAAAACATGATTTTTCTAACGCCCATCCGCTATCTCTCTCTTGAAACTCGTCCATTTTGCTTGTGATTGATGTCACCAACTGATAGAAGAAGAAATCAAAGTCGAAGCGGCAGTCTAGAGATATGTTTTTCATAGTAAATGATTTTAAGTCTTGTATGACTTCATCACCATTCGCACCAACTATCACCTTCATATACATACACATTAATACCCCATTAACTTTTATTTGTTTATGTTGTTTCACCTCCATTTTTAAAAGTTTTTTTATCTTACTACAGTTTGACGCAAGAAATTCTTCAGGATTCAGCAAGTTCTTCACACCGTTGATTCTGTAGGAGATGATTCTGCATTTAAATGCGGAACTAACCACATAAGCACCGCCGTTAGATTGATTTTGCGTGCACAGCAGCTTGTGTCGTTTTGTCCTCGAATGTTTTATCATCTGGTTGGGTGACACATGTTCTTTACAGAATTTACAGTCGTAGAACGACATGACGGTTGTTGAAATTCAAAGCACGTGTGTGTTGCTGATAAAGTTAGGGAGAGGACTGAGTACGCAAGGTAAATTTTAGAATTAATTATAACTCTTTTTCCGCAATGCATATATTCATGAATTAATTAAACAGAGATGTGTGAAACAAAATATCTATAGCTAAACACTTGAGCTCACAGTCTACTATAGAGCTATCATCACACAAACCATCAATTAGGAAGTATGCTTTCGCCACTGTCGTAGGTAGTTTAATTCTTAAATTTTATTGAAGAAATTGAAACGGTTCACATAGGATTAGGATGTTGATTTTCTATCTTTGGATAAATGCTATGCGTACTGTGGGGATACTTTAGTAATGGGATTGGCTCACCCCCCCCCCCCCCCCCCCTTTCCTCACGTTCTCTTCCATTACTAGTTTTCTTTTCGTTGAATCGATGAGAATTTTTGTGCAAAATATAGTCTGCTACCCTTTCGAGAGCAGATGTTATGAGCATGTATGAACATCCAAACAATTCATGTATCATTTTAATCCTAGCCATGGCGGCAAGCGTTTTTATCAATATGGTATATATTACGTAAATGGTAAAGAATGTTGATCCAAAATTGCCAATGAATTTGAACCACCCCCAAGTCTCTAGCCTCTAGCCAGAATTCGTGAAACTTGTTCTTGTGTTTCTCCTCGCTTATGAACAATGAATAATCGATTGGGGTATGTGATATGCTATCTCCATTTATATTGCTAGCAATCCGTTCATTGATGGACTTTCGCTCTTGCGGGTACATTGTCTGCCTTCTAATCTCTTCAATTTGTTCACTTGTGTAAATCCCTGCAATCATAAGATTGCAGTAGATAATTTAATAACAGTTTGACGTAAGAAATTCTTCAGGATTCAGCAAGTTCTTCACACCGTTGATTCTGTAGGAGATGATTCTGCATTTAAATGCGGAACTAACCACATAAGCACCGCCGTTAGATTGATTTTGCGTGCACAGCAGCTTGTGTCGTTTTGTCCTCGAATGTTTTATCATCTGGTTGGGTGACACATGTTCTTTACAGAATTTACAGTGGTAGAACGACATGACGGTTGTTGAAATTCAAAGCACGTGTGTTGCTGATAAAGTTAGGGAGAGGACTGAGTACGCAAGGTAAATTTTAGAATTAATTATAACTCTTTTTCCGCAATGCATATATTCATGAATTAATTAAACAGAGATGTGTGAAACAAAATATCTATAGCTAAACACTTGAGCTCACAGTCTACTATAGAGCTATCATCACACAAACCATCAATTAGGAAGTATGCTTTCGCCACTGTCGTAGGTAGTTTAATTCTTAAATTTTATTGAAGAAATTGAAACGGTTCACATAGGATTAGGATGTTGATTTTCTATCTTTGGATAAATGCTATGCGTACTGTGGGGATACTTTAGTAATGGGATTGGCTCACCCCCCCCCCCCCCCCCCTTTCCTGACGTTCTCTTCCATTACTAGTTTTCTTTTCGTTGAATCGATGAGAATTTTTGTGCAAAATATAGTCTGCTACCCTTTCGAGAGCAGATGTTATGAGCATGTATGAACATCCAAACAATTCATGTATCATTTTAATCCTAGCCATGGCGGCAAGCGTTTTTATCAATATGGTATATATTACGTAAATGGTAAAGAATGTTGATCCAAAATTGCCAATGAATTTGAACCACCCCCAAGTCTCTAGCCTCTAGCCAGAATTCGTGAAACTTGTTCTTGTGTTTCTCCTCGCTTATGAACAATGAATAATCGATTGGGGTATGTGATATGCTATCTCCATTTATATTGCTAGCAATCCGTTCATTGATGGACTTTCGCTCTTGCGGGTACATTGTCTGCCTTCTAATCTCTTCAATTTGTTCACTTGTGTAAATCCCTGCAATCATAAGATTGCAGTAGATAATTTAATAACAGTTTGACGTAAGAAATTCTTCAGGATTCAGCAAGTTCTTCACACCGTTGATTCTGTAGGAGATGATTCTGCATTTAAATGCGGAACTAACCACATAAGCACCGCCGTTAGATTGATTTTGCGTGCACAGCAGCTTGTGTCGTCTTGTCCTCGAATGTTTTATCATCTGGTTGGGTGACACATGTTCTTTACAGAATGTACAATGGTAGAACGACATGACGGTTGTTGAAATTCAAAGCACGTGTGTGTTGCTGATAAAGTTAGGGAGAGGACTGAGTACGCAAGGTAAATTTTAGAATTAATTATAACTCTTTTTCCTCAATGCATATATTCATGAATTAATTAAACAGAGATGTGTGAAACAAAGTATATATAGCTAAACACTTGAGCTCACAGTCTACTATAGAGCTATCATCACACAAACCATCAATTAGGAAGTATGCTTTCGCCACTGTCGTAGGTAGTTTAATTCTTAAATTTTATTGAAGAAATTGAAACGGTTTACATAGGATTAGGATGTTGATTTTCTATCTTTGGATAAATGCTATGCGTACTGTGGGGATACTTTAGTAATGGGATTGGCTCATCCCCCCCCCCCCCCCCCACGTTGATAGTCACAGCTGGTAGACGAGATGAAGGCATGGTATTCATTCAAAAGAATGAAACCCGGAAAGCGGGCTTTCCTCTATCAAATACGATGACAAAGGTGACGACGAGTGGAAGGTCGTCAAGCCATTCAGGCAGCCATTTCGACATTATCCGAACTTTGCGTCTTTGTTCAGACGAAGGAGCAGTTCCACATTTCCTTATACAATAGCCAGATCGCAGGAGAGTTGTCGGTGAAGCACCACGTGTGTGGGGTCTCGTCTAACCTCTAGTCCCATTACTAGTTTTCTTTTCGTTGAACCGATGAGAATTTTTGTGCAAAATATAGTCCGCTACTCTTTCGAGAGCAGATGTTATGAGCATGTATGAACATCCAAACAATTCATGTATCATTTTAATCCTAGCCATGGCGGCAAGCGTTTTTATCAACATGGTATATATTACGTGAATGGTAAAGAAGGTTGATCCAAAATTGCCAATGAATTTGAACCACCCCCAAGTCTCTAGCCTCTAGCCAGAATTCGTGGAACTTGTTCTTGTGTTTCTCCTCGCTTATGAACAATGAATAATCGATTGGGGTATGTGATATGCTATCTCCATTTATATTGCTAGCAATCCGTTCATTGATGGACTTTCGCTCTTGCGGGTACATTGTCTGCCTTCTAATCTCTTCAATTTGTTCACTTGTGTAAATCCCTGCAATCATAAGATTGCAGTAGATAATTATAGTCACTCCCACGCCACTTTAAGGAAAAAGTGTAAAAATGGTCTGGTAGCGCGCTTTGTATGGAAATCGCTTTAGTAGTTTGTATGGTTTGTTGGTAGGTAGGTAGGTAGGTAGGTAGGTATAAGTATGTGTAGGTATGTAAGAGTTTATGTGATGAAAGGGTGCCGTGTACGGCCTCGGCGGCCGGGGGCTCGGGGGCGAGGGCGTGTGCGTGTGGTGAGTGTTGGATGTTGATGTATCTTTAGGGGCTCGAGGCCGTTAATGAGGCCGCGAGATGGGCTGTTGAATAGGTTGTTGGATGTTGATGTATCTTTAGGGGCTTGCGGTCGTTAATGAGGCCGCGAGATGGGTTGTTGTATCATTGTCAGATAAGGAAAAATGAATATATTATTCGTGGTTGCTACTCGATTTCTTATAGCAATTAGCTAATGTTTTGCGTACCCGCATGGTGTTATCGTTTGGTATTTAAATGAAACAAGGAAAATATGGTTTGTTAATGATACTTTATTTCAAAACTAGTTAATTTTTATCTAAACATATTATTTATTTATTATAGAATAATGTCCCCAAGGTAGTGTTGATATGTGATCATTTGCAATATATCGTTTATCATCTAAACCGCACAATGTTTTTTCTTTGTTTCTCTGGTGAATAAACAATGTTTATTACTGTTGATGGTGCATATGTTATCGTAAAAAGAAGTAGTCCTACTAAGACACTTTCGATAGTTGTTGAGATGAATTTTTCTGACGACTGCGGCTGTGACTCCCTTGTTTTTTTTTATACATGTCACTCCATTGTCGACGTCTCCTTCTAGTGTGTATGCGTACATTTTCGACCTCAGCCCAATAAATTCTGTAATTATACGTCCTTGACTCTCATCCTTCATTAGACCAACAATCTTTTTGTTCACCCTGGGGAACCCGTAAACGTTGTTTGGTGGAAAATCAGAAGCGTCATATTTTGTGACTAAATCAGGTTTTATATCCTCGAAGAAGTCGTTGGTTTTGATTTCGTAGATAAACGAATCAGTATCTGTGTAGAGTAAGCTACTATTGTTACCATATTTAGGCATCATATAGTTGTAGTGGAAATCATACATCAGGGTTCTGGATAGCTCCAAAATAGTGAAACCTACATAAGTAGGTTTATTGTAAGTTACTTTGATTGGATTCAGCTGAACGTCTACTAAGTCTTGGGAGAAAATGACGCAGCTGTGAAAGTTCGGTTTAGAAATATATCGCTCGAGTCCGTATGAAGGTTTCGTCATAGTCTCAATGTCCTCCCATTGCTTACAAAAATGGGTTATTTTCCTTTTTTCTATGTTTTCAATACTTTTCCCAAAAATGCTGTTTACAAATAGCTTGTAAAGGTTTTTTTCAAAAGCGGTGGTTGCTTGAGCTCTTTTGCTAGTTTAAATCAACATACGGCGTAAGCCAAGGTTGTTGGTTTAATCTTAGGATCCTATGATTTTTTTTGCAGACGAGTCCATTTTGCATACATTGTTTGAGGTTGACACCGTAAATAATGTACTTGGATTTGTCTTCAAGTGTTAACAGCAGTTTTTTTGTTCTCGAGTTAGGAGGGTTTTTCGTTTCGGCGCAGAATGGATAATCACTATGAGTGTCGTGTAAGTATTTCGGATATTCAAGATCGACTTCTAATATATATCCATCTGCTGATTGTAGTTGTATGGAGTCAATTTGAAACACATTCATTTCCTCTTCCGTTAACCATTTGAACCCGTTTATCGGTAGGTATTGCATCATAGCCCACCCATAGAGGTTATTAACGTCGAGATAAGTGATAAACTTGTTTTCATTGTGCGGATTGAAATTGTTCATAAATTTGTTATTTGCTATCGATTGTCGCTTCATAACATGACTCACACCTCCCCTTATGCCTCCTTTTATAAATTGAATCATCTCGTAATCCGTTAGAAGCTCGAGTTCGATGCGCGTAAATTTCAACATAGCGCTCCATGAAAGACCTGGAGCTGTGTAGTAATGACACGGATCCAATTTGTACGTATCCAAACAAACTTTACGAAAATTTTCAAATACTTCAGCTAGAAGCATCACATCTGTTTTTAAATATAAATCTGAGTACTCCCCTAGAGTTTTAATCTGGAATGTGCGCCACACCTCCTGAGCATGTTGATAGTCTGATTCATCAATTGTTGAGTCGCTCAGTTTACTGTAGAAGGCTGATGGTGGAGGTAGGGAAGTTTCCTCGAGTCTCTCCCAGCAGCTTACATACTCGTAAGGAAAAACACCTTTGCGTGATCATAGTTTGATGGCGGTTGCTTTGTCAATATCAGAGTAAAATGTAAGGTGATTCGGTAGAATTTGATATTGATCTTGAGAGAGATTGTTCGCAAGCTTGTCGAGATTGCTGGCCATGAATTTGAAAGAATCAATGAACCTGAGTGTTATATTATCTAGTTGTTTGTAAAACGAAATGTATTTTTCCTTATTATGTGGTATGCATCCAATCTTACCATCAGCTTTAGCCAATTCTTTTATAAACAGATGACTGTCGTATCCACTTAGGTTGTGGAATAATACGGGTAAAAACGATGGAATGGTATAGTTAAGGTTGCAGCTGTTGTGGGCTTTACCTCGTACTTTTCCAGTCAGATGAAAATGATCAATAACACAATCATCTTCTAGCGGTTCATTACAAATATGACATATATCAGAGTCTACTTCCATAAGACTATTCATATCCATCGGGCGGTTGGTTGTTCTCAGGATGTTGCCTATCTTCTCTGCGTCACTATATAAATTGTTGATAAATTGCATCACACAATCCTCACCACGATATGTGAAAAATGTTGATAGCGTTTCATCATATTCACAATGGATGTAGTATGCGAAGCTGCATGGGATGTGTTCGTTAATATTAAACGTGTTTTTGACGTCACTGCTTTTTCTATCGGTCGGGGATAAAATACACTCGAAATCTGCATAGATAGTAAAAGGAACCTTCATTTTATGATTAAAGTTTTTGAACTTTATTGTTTTTTCTTCTTCAGCCGGAAGCAAGACTGTCTTTTCACCGCATCCCATTTTGCTATGAAGATTCCATTTTTGATCAGATGAAAAATGATGTAGACATCTATGACAATAATATTTTTTTCGGCGGTTACCCTTTCCTTCGTGTAACAGACGAGATAAATGTTTTATTGTTGAGTAATGACAAGTGTTTTTATCTTCATGAAACAGCAGATTGACATGTTGTCTTGTTTTCCACATGAGGCCACCTTGAAATGTATAGAGGTACAATGATTTTTGTTTTTTTTTTATTTTTGTCTATGCCATAGACATTAACACGAATATTATTATTTTTCTCGAAGCGTTTGATTTCCTTCAATTTTGTAGGAAATGTGATTCCCTCCCAGTTCAACCGATCTTTGAACTGTTTATATTTACTAACTACTCTACTCTTGACCTCTGACGGTGGGAGGAGGTGCGGGGTCTTCCTTGCTGGTCGTCGTTCCGACTGAACGTGCCAGCTTGGGTTCCCGGAACTTCCGACCGTCAAAGGTCACTTCCCTAGTGGCCCCGAGGTCTGGTTTGACCTTCGTAATCCGTCCTCCCGGATGAACTTTAACCGGTTCGGTGTCCGTCCGGGTCAGATCCTCGGGGCTCGCTTGGGAGGCCGTCGTACGGAGGTACTTGGCTTCGCCTGACTGGCTCCTGCTTCGACGGGGGGGTGGCAAGGGTGACATTCCTGTAAAGTTTGAAGTGTTTAAAGACTAAGTGTGTAAAGATAAAGTGGGGTTGGGGAAAAGGGGGGGGGGGAGGGTATGAAATTACGCTAGTTAAGTGCCTTAGTTCGTGTGTACTTATATACTTGGGGTTCCGGGGGGGGGGGGGGGGGTGGGGGTGGAAGTGGAAACGACGTTCGGTGTGTGCTATTCTTCAGCCGCGCAGCTCTTTCTCCAAATCTTCCGGTTGCCTGAACTGTGGTAGTTCCGGCCGCCGGACTATTTGTTCCTTAAGCATGCTACGCGGACTACTTTTTCTACGAACTTTTTCGTGTTTTCTCGGTTCTCTTCCGACCCCAGCAGTTCTCTCCAGCTTGTGCTATCCGGATTGACTTTCACTCCGGTCTTTTGCTCAAGCTCGAGCCTTTCCCTGCAGAAGCGCGGGCAGTCGCACACAAGGTGCCAGATATCTTCGTCAATGGCCGGGTCGCAGACGCACGAGGGTGCGTCTTTGATTTTGAAGCGGTGTAGGTAGGCTGCGAATCCTCCGTGTCCGGTGAAGGCTTGAACCAAGAAGTTTGTGAGTTTGAGTTTCTTTATTACGCTGTTTGCGTCCCTCACTCGTGGAAAAAACTTCTTGGTTACTGCTCCAGTTTCGGAGGCGTCGTAGCGTGCCTGCCACTTTTCGATCGTTTCGTCTCTTATCGACCTTTTGACGTATGATATCGGCACCCTGTCGTACGCGGGCGCGGTCTTTTTCTTCAGAGCTGCTTGCTTTGCCAGTTCATCTGCCCTCTCATTTCCTGGCGTTCCTACGTGAGCTCGCAGCCAAAAGAATTTAAGTTCCGTCCCGTTCCTCCGCGCTTCTCTTACCTGGTCTTTGATCTTTTGGACCAGGGGGTGTGTCAAATCCGGTGATTTGAGGAGTTCCAGCGACGATTTGGAGTCACTGAGAATACTGACGCTTTGCACCTTGTGCTTCATCGCGATCTGTACTGCCCTGAGGAGCGCGTACATTTCGGTTTGAAACACTGTGTTGTAGGGTGCAAGTTTGAAGGTTGAGTGGCGGATTTCTCCACCACCCTCCCACCATGTGAGTGCCGCTCCCGTCTTGCCTTCAATTTTACTACCATCGGTGTAAATTTGAGGGCCTTCTAGGCCATGCCTATCGACCACGTCCTGATTGAATTCCTCCAAACAGACGTAATCAATAGAGAAAGCCTTTGACGGGTGTGGTCTCGCCAGAGCGTCAGTCCTATTCTCAAGTTCCCTTCCAGGTGGTACGTGATCGTCGCTGAATCCCCTCTTTTCTTCGTAGAGCTTCGCCCCTTCGTGAACGCGCAGATCCAGGGGGAGAGTCCCCGACAGGATCAGCGCCGATGTTAGAGAAACCGTCCTGTATGCCTTGCAGATCTTCTGGGCGAAACCACGCTGTATTGAGTCGAGCTGGTTCCGCACCATCACCTTGCTGGCAGCTGTGTGCCAGGCGCTTGCCGCATACAGGACGATTGGCTCTATCACCGCCATGTAGATGGTTTTCACTATCTCGCTGTTGAGACCCCATGACACCCTTGCCGCACGTGACAACTGTCTGTAGATATCCGTTGCCTTTTGGCACGTTTTCGCTACATGTGCGTTGAAGGTGAGTTTGCGGTCGATGGTTAGTCCCAACAGTTTGATTTCGTCGACGAGCTCTACTCCGATTCCGTCCATTGAGATTCGAATGGGGTCCCATTTCAGCTTCCTCGTTATAAGCATGGCTGCGGTCTTGTGAGCAGCGAAGTTTAGCTTATTCTGGGAGCCCCATTCTACTACTTTCTGGAGGGTGTCTTCTGCTTGTGCTTTTACGGCGTCTGAGCTGCTGCCCGAGAACACTAGGGTTACGTCGTCTGCGAAAGCCTGACAATGGGCGCCTGTGCCACTGAGTTGCTCTAAGAGGTCATCCAGAATTATATTCCAGAATATCGGACCTCCTATGGAACCCTGTACACATCCCTTTGTCGTTGGCTTCCCGCTGACCTCGCCCGCGTAGTGTACCTCTACCTTTCGATCCTCCAAGTAGGAGTTTACCGTATGATAGAGGTTTCTCGGACAGCTTCTCTTCGCCAGTTGGGTCTTCAGCTTTGGCCACCAGGCGTTGTCGAAAGCTCCCTCGATGTCCAGTGAGACAAGTAGAACGATGCGTTTCTTCGTTTCCACTTTCGTTTTTATGTGTCTCATCAGTTCATAGAGGGCATCTTCCGTCGACTTCTGGGGCATGAACCCGTACTGGCTTTTGTTCAACGCCGGGAGGACGTACCACTTGATCCTGTTTATAAGCATCTTTTCCAGGATCTTCCCTAGTACCGACAACAGACCAATCGGTCGGTACGACTTTGGGTGCGTGTAGTCCTCCTTTCCGGGTTTTCGCAGGATACAGACATGTGCTGACTTCCAGGCTTTTGGGAAGTATGCTAGCCTTAGACAGGAGTTCGCTAGGCTTAGGAATACTTCCTTGTTGCTCTGGATGGCTGCTGCGCATATGTCTGCCGTTAGTCCGTCGGACCCTGGCGCTTTTTTCGGGTTCATACTTTTGACAACGACATCCAGCTCCACTTGCGTGAAGGGTGGGTCGTCGTCTTTGAGGTTTGACTCCGCTTCTGGGGTGTCTCCCTCTGTGTACTCCCTGGTGCGCCTGTGACTTTCGGTCTCCCCTTCCCTGCGATCATCCGGGTAAAAGCACTGAGCAAGTCTTTGGGCCGACTGTTTCGGTGTTAAGGTTTGTCCCCTTTCGTCTGTCAGCAATGTTTCTTCTTGACGTCTAGCCGTTTTCCTGATGACACGGTAAATTTTGTCCCACATTGTCTCCCTTTCCTGTGTGGTACAAAATTCCTTCCAGCTAGTCGTCTGAGCCTCCATTGCTTTGGCCGTGTACTCTTCCTTTACCTCAAGGTATTGGTCGACTACAAACTGCCTTCTACTCGGGGCGGCGTTCCTTATGCGCCTTTTCCTCCACAACACCTCTTTTTTCAGTCGGTCCAGGCTTTTGGACCACCACGGCGGCTTTGCGTCTGTCTTTGGGGCTCCTGGCTTAGGGATACTCTCCTCGCATGCTTTCGACACTGAGCTGATGTAGGCGTTGGTTGCCTCCTCCAGCTCTTGAGCGTCTCCAACGTTGCTTATGGAGTTGTTAGATCCCTTTCCTGGAGCTCCTTCGACAGAATGCTCTTAAATTTGATCCAGTCAGCTTTTTTCGTGTTGTAACGCCTGGTTGTTTGTTTCGGTACTGGTGTCGGGGCTGTTTCGCTGTACACTGCAAATTTTATTGTGATCGGACGTGATAACATTTCTGTCTACCTTCCAGTCTTGGATTCTGGGCAGAATGTTAGTACTGCACGCCGTCACATCGACTATGCTTGCGTAAAGCTTACCTCCCCGGTACGTCTCGAAAGTTGGTGTAGAGCCAACATTCAGGACGTTCAGATCTACCTCATTGAGGAAGCTATTGTAAGCTGCCCCCCTGTGGTCCTCCGATCTGCTTCCCCACCAGTAACTCCAGGCGTTTACATCTCCTCCCACTATGAAGCTGCACCCAACCTAAGCATTACCTCCTTTGTCTTGGCTATGTATCCTTCAATGTCTTGGTCTCCCTCGAAATAAACCGAGATTACTCCAACAGATACATTTCCAAATCTTAGGAGGGCCGCCGCGATGTTCTCAGTCACAATTTGGGGGTCGTGTTGTATTTGGACCCGACTTCCTAGCACTACTATTGCTGCTTTTACGGGTTTCGTGCGATTTTGCGTGCATTGAATCACCCTGAAACCCGGTTGTGCTGTTACCTCTCCCTTCCCGCCCACGTACGGTTCCTGTAGCAGTGCTACTTCGCATTTGCCTGTCTGCATGGCGTTCTGTAGTTCGGCTGTTACCAGCTTCGACCTTTGCAGATTGGCTTGTAGGAACCGTGTTTCTTTTTGTGTGGCGGGGGGGGGGGGAGGTGGTTACTGTTTGTACCGGCACCACCGTATCAGCAATAGTATGCTATTTTAGACCTTGCTATGGTGTCCCATTTTCTTCGCTCTTTGCAGTCCGGGCTGAAGGCCTCGTGCTGTGACTCTGCCGGTGGTTTGCCTGCCCTGGTGCAGTTGACGCACTTTGGTGTCTCCTGGTTCTCCGGGCATCTGCCGGGTTCGTGGCAGTTCAGGCAATACCGGCAGTTGGTAACCGCTTCCTTGCACAATGTTTTCGTGTGGCCGTAGGCCAGGCACTTTGTGCATTGTACAAGGGGCGTCTGGTCCTCCACTTTCTGCCTTTGGAAGCCTATTATAAAGCGTGGAAGAGTGATTAAATGACGTGGGTAATTTAATGAGGCTTCTATGGATATACTTTAATGTGAGAAATATAAGAGGATTGCGGAGATTTTGGCTACTTAAGGGAGGCGGGGAATGTATGGGGGGAATTGAGATGACGTGTTTATGTGGCTGATATTTTTACGTGGTTTAATTTGGTGATTACTTTTGAGATTGAGGGTGTTAGAAGTCAAATGGGGTGTCGAAATGTGGGGAATTTAATGGGGATTCTACTGATGTAACTTCTATTAAGTTCTGAGTGGAGATTTCTGAGATTTAGGCTGTTTTGTGATGACGGGGGGAATGTGGTTGGTTTGGGATGACGTGTTCAAGTTAGGTTGTTTACGTTTTTTACTTTGTTAATTACTTTTAAGATTGGGGGGTTTAGAGGTCAAATGGGGTGTCAAAATGTAGGGGATTTAATACTGAATCTACTTCTATGTGGTTTTGTTAGAACTTTCCTAAAACTAAGTCACTACAGGCGTTGACCTGAATACATGCAAATGTCAAAAATTTAACTAAATAAGGGCTGTGGGGTCGCTCTGCTCCCTCCGAAGGGTCTGTATAGTTCCTCGGGGGTGCAGTTGAGTTCGGCGGTGGTCCACGACGGTTGATAGGACAGAAAAGATGATTGGAAGATGTTTAAATTGGTCGTTGAAGTGTCGCCATACAAAGATGTCTGCGTTCCCGAGTGTCGGGAATTTGGCGAAATCTCGGCGAGTTTTGGTCTTAAAATTACGAGGTTTACTCTGACTTACTGTGCTTGAAGTGGGCTATCCGGCGATTATGAAAAACTGATGCCTTTTAGATCGTTTTCCAGCACCACACTCACTTAAAGTTTCACAACAAATCAGAAGCACTAAAACAGTCACACACGGGTGGAAAATGTTCCGATTTCCAAAATTTTTGCTGGAGTGGATTCCCTGCGGTCTTCCGCTTCTTCTGATGTGCGCAGCGGGGGTTTTGGGAAACTTTTTCGTCAAATTCCGGAACAATGGAATTTGGTTTTCCGTCTCTGGAGCTCGATCCGTCAGTCCAAAAAATCTGGTTTTTTCGGGGATGGTGTAGACCCCTAGCCGCTACCGGGTAGCAGTTCCAGATTGTGGTGTTATAGCGACTAATCGAGCGCCGCACGCGAAAAACACTACCGTTTCACACTTTTTCCTTGATAACTTCTATGTTTCCACTCCGATTTTGAAAATTTTTTCACCCGCGTGTAGCCCGTAACTAGCCGAGTCTGACGACACTTCACACGACCGATTTACTCGAAAATAACCGTTTTTTCGGATTTTTCGACCGCGGAGCGAGTTTTTAGCGTGACGCTCGCGCGGGCGGGAGGTTTGCGACTGCCCCTATTGTGTTAGTAGCTTATTACTATGTTAGTTTAACTATTAATTAATTCATTACCTATGTTATATGACGTGATCTATTACAAGCATGTAGGCTATTCCAGTATTGCCAGAAAGCGCCATCTATTCTGTCCGCGACTGTGGCAAGGAGACTGTTGGCGCTGCCACGCACGCGCCGCACCAGCGACGCCACCCGCTTGCGTATGATAGCGTGGAAGGCATCGGTGCGTGCCTCCGCGAACATACCGCTAGCGCTGCAATAGCGCGGCAGCCCCAACAGCATCCGAAATGCGTTATTATATTGCACGCGTAGGGCGCTGTAAGGTTTTTGAGTAAATTTGATCCATAGGCTGCAAGTGTAAAATGATTGACAGTACGCCTTAAAAAGGGTGATTTTAACGTTGCTAGTACACCTTGCGAACCTACGAATCAACATATTACTTCTTACTGCCAGCGCCCTACGCTCCCTTTCCACATCTACGTCATCTTTTAGCGATGAGGTTACCCAATGCCCCAAGTACTTTCAATGTCACTGGTGGTAGCATTTGGTCATCTAATTTGACAGTTCTTCCTCTAAACACCAGCAGCTCACTTTTAGAGACGTTGTACTTGAGACCATGGGCCTCCGCATACCGTTCACAGACACTTACCAACGTCCTAAGGGCGTCGATCGACGGGCTCAGCAACACCACACCATGTCGTCAGCGTAACTGATGTTATTTACGAAAGTTCCATCTATTGAACATCCGACCATGGTATTGCTGAGCTCCTCGATCAGCCGATTGACGTATAGGCTGAAGAGTCTGGGCGACGTAAGCCCCCCCTGCCTGACCCCGCACTCCAACCTATACTCATCGGATAGCGACCCCGCCCACTTTACAACATTAGTTTGGTGGCCGTACCAAAACCTGAACAGTTCCACCAATTCCCCGGGTAGAGACGTCTCATCGTACAGTTTTTGCCAAAGTTTATTATAGGACACCAGATCGAAGGCTTTCGATAGATCAAGAAAACACGCAAAAACTGGTGTTTTCCTGTCTGTGTAGTATCGGACCGTGTGCTTAAGACAAAGGACTGCCGACTCAGTGGACAAGCCCGACCGAAATCCAAACTGTGCATCATGTAGCATCGTGTGTTTTTCCAACTGTTTATCCAGCACACTGTCCAACACCTTTGCTACAATCGTAGCCAACGAAATGGGCCTATAATTTTTAATGTCCGCGGTGTCTCCTGTACGGTTTTTTATAATTGGTACTACCACAGTTCTCATCATATCGCTCGGTATATAAGTATGACTGACACAGAAGCTGAAGAACATGGCGAGTAATCTAGGTAGGTGTACCCCTGCATGTTGCAGGTGCTCAATGCTAAGGGAGTCGTGACCTGGCGACTTTCCTCGCGTCATGTTCTTCACCACCGATGCCACCTCCTTAGCTGTAATTCTGACCAGAGGTCCCGCAGGCCCACACCTCGTCGGAGATGGGTCCCCATAGGGCCCCATGGGAGACTCGACCTTAAAATATTTCTGAAACAAATCAGCTATCTCGTTAGGCTCGCTAACACCCTCTACACTCATAGGAAGGCCCGCCCTCGGTCTCAATTTATTGATTTGCTTCCAGAAATTTTTAAATTTTTTATTAGAATGGTGTGTAGCTAAAATGTCCATTTTTATTTGCTCAGCATTGTTCTGACACCATTTTAATTTGTGCTTGAAAGCCTTCCGAGTTTCAACCATGTTCATATAAGCCACACCAGCCCTTGGTTTTCCACACATGACCCACGATTGAAACCCAAGCCGAGCCTCCGCATGAGCTTGACGCACATGTTTGTTCCATCCTACCACATGACGTTTCTTATTCGATATCTTGTCAATATAACTATAACTAGCGGCACCCCTGAGAACATTAATGATATTTGCGTGCAACTTGTCAATACATAACCTATGTTCAATATTATTACATTTTGTGTCACTACATTCGGTAAATTCAATCGGAAAGTCAATATTTTTAAAATATTTATTGCAATAATTCTCATATAATGTCAATTGCGCTGCTTCACGCTCTCCCCAAATAATCCTATTACATACTATATTGTTTGTTACATTATTATTTCTGATTAAATTTAAATTACAAACTAATTCTAACGGATGATGGTCCGACCAGTACACGTCATAATGTATTTTTACACTCCGTATCGTTCTCTGTGCCGCTTCAGATACTACACAGTGGTCCAACCAGCTTTTAGAGCCATTAATGTCACTTACATAGGTATATGTGGTCACTCCTAGAAAGTCTATGTCCGCACACTGCCATCTAAGTTCCGCACAAAAGTCTAACAACTCCTTACCCGTCTCCTTAATCGTCTGCCCGGGTGAGCGTTGAGGTCACCTAATATGAAAACGGAGTCTATTTGACACTTCCACTATTGCAGCCATTTCACCTAGGCATTCCGTAAATTCAGTCAGAGTCTCTGCTGAATCGACGGGCATATACACAGAGAACACTAAGAGCGAGCGGTCCGATAACACTATCTTTACAGCAACGAGTCGCGCACTTTTACAGTGTACAATCGAAACCGATGTAAATAAACATTTACGCCACAATAGCGCCACGCCGCCGTACGGCCTGCCACGTAAGATACCCGCTCCCGTATCAACCGCCGATTTCCCGGTGAACTCGAAATCGTCATCAATGCCACCTAAAAAGGGGATATCCTCGGGTAACAGCCAGTGTTCCTGTATGGCTACTAGGTCAGCTGAGCGGCATAACTGCCTTACACATTCAACCGAACGAGTGATTGACCTACAATTAAAGCTTATAAGTTTAATGTTATCCTTTCCTCTATTAAGACTTTGATCCATTAAATATTACTATTATTTATCTTGTCAAGCGCCTTTCCTGTATTATTGTTGTGTTCATAAACATTTCTATTAAAATAAACAAAACGTCGAAACCGTATTCCCTTTGGCCACAAACGATCGTCCAAGAACAATGATAGTTTGGTGAGTGGTACAAAGATTTTATACGCATTATAGCGGTTATGTTTTTGGGAGTTTATTTTCTTTAGGTCGACAACCATGCCTGTTTCTTCTTGGATATATTCGATGATATCATTGCCTGTGGTTTGCTTGTCAACTTTATTTATAAACAATGGTACGCTTCGTTCCACGGCTTTAAACTTTCCATTTAGCTTAACCGCCGCTTTTCCTTCAGATACTGTTAAACTACTTTTTCTAGATTTTTTAACTACTTCTGTCCAACTCTCCTTTGACGTAACTTCCTTTTCCTCAAGATTCTCAGAGTTCAACATATCCGCCGCCGCTGGTAACTTGCCACCAACTGCAGGTACCGATTGTAGCTCCTTCTCACGCGCAGCTTGCATAAGCGCGTCATCGTTTGTTACCGATAAATAACCGTGTTTACACTCGCGTGCAAAAGTATCGAATCACTTTGCAATTTTTCGTCTGCATCCGATATCTTTGTAGTTTCCCATTCGAATCTGAAAATTATGGTATCAAATGAAAGCTTACAATGTAACGCTTTGGAAAATGTGCCAACGCAATAATATTTCAGATCCAAAGGCTGAAAAAAACTCGAATACCGGAAGTAGCTCGAAAATGGCTTTAAAATCAACAAGGGAAACTCGAAATAAAAGGCTTTTTCAGAATAAAATTCAATTTATTATGAATACGCTAGTAACGGGTATTACCCCCCCTAGCCCTACCGACACAAAGTAAACGATTTTTCATTGATTTTATTAACTTCCTGATATAATTTTGAGGAATCGCTTCCCACTCCTCCAGCAAGGCAATCTTCAGCTCGTCGACAGTGCCTGGAGCAGGATTCCGGGCCCGAACGTTCCTCTTAAGACGGTCCCACATGTGCTCAATGGGGTTAAGGTCCGGGCTCATCGCAGGCCAGGCCATGGTATCGATGCCCACCTCGTGGAGGTAGGCAGCGGTGACCCTTGCGGTATGACAAGGGGCATTGTTCTGCATTAGCATGAACCCCTCATCAAAACTACCAGCATAAGGGACGACGTGGTCTTCCAAAATCTCCGTTATGTACCTGGCAGCAGTTAATCAACCGCCACGACCACCACCCGGTACAAAAACCAGCTCAGTCCGTGCATCGTACGAGATGCCGCCCCAGGACATGACTGAGCCACCTCCATAGGCGACCCTTTCGGAGAAGCAGCACTGAGCGTAGCGTTCCTCTGGCCTCCTGTAGACTCTTCCTCTTCGGTCGCAGCCATTCAAACACATTCTGCACTCGTCCGAGAACAGAATCGGGATCCATTGGTCAAGGGTCCAATTTTTGTGAATCCTGACAAATTCCTTTCGGGCTGTGCGGTGCCTTGCCAGCAACCTGGGCCCAGTCGCAGGCCTCCTGGGTGGCAGGGTTGAGTCTTCTTCTCACGGTCCACTCGCTGGCAACCACTCCTCGCACCTCCCGCAGATGCTGCTGGATGGTAACTCCAGTCTGGTGACGATTTCGAAGAGCCGTCGACACAATGAAGCGGTCGTCTCTCTCCGATGTGCACCTTCTGCGGCCGCTTCTTGGTCTTGCAGTAAGTGATCCTGTCAGCTGAAACCTCTGGTACAGTTTACAGACTGTGGACTGGCTCAGATTCACTTCGGCAGCCACTGAGCGTTGACTACGCCCTTCTTGCAGGAGCTTGACGACTACGGCGACTTGAGCTTCGGTGGCTTCCATTTTTTCAGGGTATTCTTCACAGGATAAGATGCGGAGATGTGTGCAGGTCGACATCTGGTAAGTGACTGATAAGAAATACCCCACCACCCCCGTTTTATAGGGGTCAAGGGTAGTGCAACTTGTGGGTGTTAGAAGCCGCAACAACACGGGAAACCGGCAGATTGGCCATAATCTGAATAATCTAGGGCCAATGCTCATGTTTCATAGCTTTTTATAAAGCTAATATTCCAACAAACATAATTACATTTAAATAATTTAGAAGAATTAACCGATTTACAAAGATATCTGATGCAAACGAAAAAATGCAAAGTGATTCGATACTTTTGCACGCGAGTGTATATGTGTAATCGGTTGAAAAAAAAGAAAAAAAGAAATCAAAACATAATTTCAGCAGCATCATATAGAAAGTTAAGACATAAGTGGCCGCAATTCTTCGCATTGTATCTCTGCATTCTGGTGTAATTGTATTCGATGCACATTGATCTCGTTGGGACGCCGCCGTCGACGTTAGCAACACCTTTAATGCGGTCAGGCACGTGGGGGGTATCATTGATGTGGTTGATGATGTTAACACGGCTGTTGATGAGGTTGTTGGGGTAAACAGGTCTGTTGATGTGGTTGTTGAAGTTACCTCTGTTCATATATTGAATAAATTATTTAGGAGGTCTCAAGTCACCGTAACTATCAAAGTATAGGCAATTCCCGCCCTTTTTGATATACGCAGTCCAATGTGTTTCTTCGTCGGTGTCTAAATTCAAAATGCCCGTTTCATTAACGTACGGTCCCGTGGACGGTAGGCTGGCTGTTCCTCATGAAGATGCCTCTGAAGTATGGTATTTTCCTTCTTGCTATACATTTCATTATGTCAATATCCGTTAGAGGGTGCTTCGGTAAACCTACAATATTTGCGCTGTAGCATGGTGCGGGTGACAGTTTCTGTAACTTTTCGTTTCACTCTTGAAAGTTGCCATGATTTACAAATTATGACTTAGTTTTTCAGTTGTACCACATTCGTAATATATTAAATCATTAAATAACTGTAGTAAATTAAATTAAACTCAACCAGAATGTTCTAATCTACAAATAAAATGTAATGGAAAGAAAAATTAAATAAAGTGTTTTGCGTATAACGTAACGCCATACATGTATTTAGTGATGGGATGCAGTGCTACGATCGCTAGTCGATATTTTTATAATAAAAAACGTATATTGTGCGTAATTATATTTTTATTGTTAAGAAGTCTTTCATTATTTGAAACAACAGAACATTATATGGAAAAAATCGATTTTATTCGTCTATACTCATATCAGTCAGAAACATCTGAATTCTCACTAAATTCAACATCTGAATCTGTGACGGCAATTATTAACGATGACTCAATTATGTTGTCAATATGGATGTCACGATCCCAATCAGACATAATGTCCCTTTTTGTTTTATTCACGACCTTCGACCAGTCTTCAGGTTGAACATGGTTGATGGCCTCTTGTAATAGGGCCAACATCTTATTTGCTGAAAATGGCGGCGAAGTATTATTTCTTGCGGCGTGACCTAAAAATAAACAAAGTTATGAAAAAAAAGTCTCGGATCACTCAGGGGGAGGATGAAATTAAGGCGCTCTGCTACAAATGTTTTGTTTTTATACTAATCGCCTTAAATTGAAAGGGAATTGAAATTAAAAGCATACCTTTTATTTGTGCCCAAATCAGTTCAATGGCATTGTACTGGCAATGGTAGGGTGGTAGTCGAAGGACCTGGTGGCCTTTTTTTTTGCCATCTCGTCCAGAGCATGGGTAGGAGTTGTTGGTTTATGACGCCGGACTAAGGCAATAAGCTCCGCCTTTAACATCTTTATATCTGCTGTAACTCCGTTTTCTGTAAGCCACTTCAGCAACTCGCTTTTGCGGTTGGATTGGTTTGGGGGTTTATTAAGTTGTACCGAATGGTAGGGTGCGTTGTCCATTATTATGGTCATAGGCTCCTTTAAATTATTAAGTAGACCAATGAACCAATCTTTAAATTTTTCGTAGTTCATCTCCTCATGATACTCCGTAGTTTTTTTCGACTTCAAAGCCAGCAAACAATTAGTTACGAATCCACTTGCTGTGCCTGCGTGACATATAATAAGGCGTTCACCTTTGCCCTCCGGCACTTTGGTACTCGAGTGTGCCGTGTCGTCGGTTCAACATTTACCCACTGTGTGGTTGGCGTTTAGCCATGTTTCATCCAAAAAGACAACTTTGCTCCAATCACTTATGATTTTGGCCTTTCTTTAAAATGTACATCTTGCTAGGGCAATGTCAGTCCTCTCCATAATTGTCTTCCGTTTGTTAACTTTTTTGTAAACAAAGCCAATATCATTTATTACTTGCCGCAACGAAGTAATACCTCCTTTGAATAAGTCAGCTTCTTTTAATGATTTTAGAAGCTTGAGCAATGTGGGTAGCTCCATTCTTCTATAATAATCATAAATATGATTTCTTATAGCGTCCTTAGCAAAATCATCTATATCGTGATTGGCTTCACCTTGGTCCGCTTTTTGTTAGGGGTCGATAATTTATTTTCAGATGTACAATCTGGGCCATATTTCTCACGCGTTATACGCGAAACAGTATTGCGGCCAATATCAAGCGCTTCAGCTACTCGTTCTACTATTTTATTCAATGGTAACAACGGTCCATTATTTTGTTGTTCTCTTTCAAAGTACCTAGAGTCTGGCCAGCGAGTCGTGTCCCTAGAAAACGGCGGCAAATTCAAAAATCTTTCAGGTGACAACACTGAAAGAACGCCGAATACATGGTTTTGATACTTGAATTTTATGAGACAAAATGTTTTCATATATTTTTTAATTCTAATTTTTTTAATTATAATTTAGATTGTACAGTCGACTACAAAGAGATGTATCCACATTTTCACCTTATTGCTTTATAATAAGGTCTAAAAGTGGATACATCTCTTTGTAGTCGACTGTACAAGTATGCAAAATACCCACATAATCTACATCCGCGACTTCGTCCGCATGGAATTTGGTTATATAACGCCTACAGGTATCTACTTTGTCAGTGGAAGAAGGCGCAAATTCAAATTTTCTATGGGGAGTCAACCATTCACACCCTTAATTTTTAAATTTTCTGGCTATTTCTACTGACAAAGCCAAAGTATAAATAAAATTATTTTGATTTAAGTATTTATTAGTCAGAATCAGAATCTAGAAATTCAATGTCTTCATAAGAGAAATCACTGTCAGTATCATCATTACGTAGAGAAATAATAAAGGGTTCCAATTCCGTTTCCGTTATCTTGTCCCTAGTTTTATATTGCTTTTCTACATTAATAGTGTGATCTGTGCATTTTTTCCAATCATTGGCTGTGACACTATTAAAACATTGTTTAATAAGGTTCTCCATTTCTTTACCTGGAATCCCTAAATTTTTGCTTGCTACCTTTCGTTTAGCCAAACTCCATATAAGTTCGATTGCGTTCAAATCACAGTGATACGGCGGAAGTCTCAAAACTTCATGGCCATGCTCCTTCAATAATTCTTCAGCTTCATACATTGGAGTTGATTTATTTTCAGTAACAAGGCACATGAGCTCTGCCTTTGTAAAATATGGTTCATAGTGGATTCCATTTTCAGTAAGCCATTTCTGAATACCAGCCTTTAAATTGTTCATATTTGGTGGCTTATTTATTTGCGTTACATGATAACTAGCGTTATCCATAACAATAACACTGGGTTGTGTTAAGTTGGGTATTAATATTTCGTGTATCCATTTCATAAAGTTTTTACTATTCATATCATCATGATAATCAGCCATTTTTGACTTAGTACTGAATACTAATAAAGCATTGGGAACAAAACCCTGTTCAGATCCAGCATGAACAACAATATGCCTTTTGCCGGGAGATATTTTATCAATTACTCCGCTTGTGGACGGTCCTTGCCATGACTTTTTTACTTTATAGTTTTGATGAACATAGGTTTCATCAATGTAAACTATTAGTTTACCTTGTTTCCGCTTTTCATCAATTGTTCTGAGGTACCTATGTCGCCATGCAGCTAGATCAAACTTTTCAAGTAAGATTGATCTTTCATTTTTATTCTTTTTATATTCAAATCCATTCTTGACCAATATTTGTCTCAATGTTTCACGACCACCAGAAAATCCAATAGATTCTTTTAAATCAGCAAGTAAGTTTCGCAGAGTTGGAACTTGCTTCTTTACACAATAAAATTAATTGATTTTATTGCGTATTGCTGATAAATCGAAATTATCAATGTTAGCAACAGTTGGCTGTCGCGGACGCTTTTTACCCGGTGTGTTCCACTCTCCTTGGTTTATAGGACCTTCTTTTTTTATTCTTTGCAATGTTTTAACACTTACATCTGAAATTTCAAATTATTAGCACAAAACACACAACACACAAATATGACTTAACTAAATATGACTTATGTCGAGAATGCTGGTGAAAAAAAACTGTACTAACCTGTCATAGCAGAGATCTCAGTCAGATATTCTGTTTCAGATTGTTTTTTTGTATTTTTTTCTAAAGCTATGATTTGCTTAACCAAATTGTCAATTGTGCTTTTTATCACTTCATTATCCAAGGCGGCTGAAAACAACGTATATATAATACATATGTTATTTAAAATGCAGAAAAGCTGTCACAGTTTCAGTTTAAACTAGGAAAAATACCGTAAAGGCCCAATTTAATATGATAACTGAGCGAAAAGTATCACAAATATCACAATGTTTTAGTCGACCTACCTGATGTTGCGACGATTTCATCCAAAAGTCGTCGTTTTTCCTTGATCACGTTGTCCGATTCAATCCTTTTTTGATTATATTTATTAATCATCTTAAACAGCATGCATCTTTCACTACTTTTTATAGGTTTCGACATAGTGAACTCAAAATATCCAGCAAATGCGTAACGATGTGAGGTTATAAAAGAAGCAGGTGACAATCCGTTTGACACGTGTTTGACAGATAATAGTGTTGCCATCATAAGATATCGGCAAAATCGTCTTGGACACGACTCGCTGGCCAGACTCTAGTCGGCTCATAAGTTCTGTCATATACATAGTATCAAATAAAAACAAAAGTTTAAGTTTATTCCGTATAATTTGTACAGCGTTTGAAAGCTTATAAACTAGAGAATCTAAATGTATAACATTTATTCAAAATGACCGCCATAATTACCTACACAGGCTTGAAGTCTTCGTGGCCAGTCGTCAATGGATTCACGTACCACTTTCATGTCGATATTGGCCACTGCCGTAGCAAGGGATTTTTTCAGCGAGTCTAGATTTGCATGAGGTTTTGAGCACACCTTTTCCTCTAAATACTGCCATATTTTATAGTCTAACGGATTAAGATCTGGGCTAGAGGAGGGCCAATCTTCATGCCGTATAAAGTCGATTTTATTGGAGGCGAGCCAGGCTTGTGTAGACCTTATGGGCTGGAGCAGAGTCCTGCTGGAAAGCCCAATGCTGGTTTAGAAACATTGTATGGGATAGTGGTTTCACAATATTAGTCAACACCGTGTCTTGGTACACTTTAGCACTAGTTTTTACTCCTTTCTCACAAAAATGCAAACTAGTGACGCCCGCATAAGAAACTCCCAGCCAAACCATCACAGATGAAGGGTGATGACCTCTTTGAATACGGGGAATGCTATTAGACGCTTCTTTTCTATTGCGAGCGTACACTCTATCATTTTGTTTATTACAGTTTTCTTCTATGTCAAAAATTTTCTCGTCCGAAAACAGTATACAACGGTGCTTATTTTTAGCGTACTTCTTCAATAAAGCTTTAGATCTTTTAAGCCTTAAAGCTTTAAGCCGACCATTGAGAAGATGGCCAGTTTTTCGTTTATAAGCACGAAGTCTCAGGTCTTGATTAAGCACTCTTTTCACCGTGTTTCTGCTCAAACCCATCTGGAGGGCCATAACTTTTTGTTTCCTAGCGGGATTTCTGGCAATTCTTGTACAACCGCTGGAGTCCTAGCTGTACGCGGACGACCGCTTTTTTTCTTGTCATTTAAACTAGAGACCTCACTGTATCTTTCTATGGTACGATACACAAATCTTAGAGAGAATTTTAAATTTTCAAGTAGCTTAAAAATTTTAGTCGGCGAGTGACCACAACGATATAGTGCAATTATTGCGGTACGGCTATCTTTAAGCGTCCACTCCATGTTGAAGAAAACAGAAAATTGCAAAATTATACTACTCAAATATTTGAAAAAGATTCGAAATTCAAATGCACAACGGTTTTTGTTTTAGGAGTTCCAAATTTTAATTTTAAAGGCCAGTGACAGAACTTATGAGCCGACTAGGTCGTCCTATTACTGCAAATACCAACTAAGTGACTTTTAGCCGAAGTGCCTTTTATTATACCAAAAGAAATATGTTTTCAATATCTACAGACTGGTAAAACCCCTGTTTCGCTACGACGCCTCGTTCAGGAGATAGCTAAAGTATAAAGCGACATAATTACTAATTTTGCGGCATTTAAACAGGCAAAACCCAATATGTGTATGATAATACGCTTATTTTTGTTTTTAACTTCAGATAAAAACTGTTATAGGCATATAGTGTTTTTTTGCATTAACATTTTATTGAACATGACCCAATATATTCTCAGGAAATATGTTCTATTTATACTTAATTGTTTTTAGCATACACATGTATCTACTAACTTATATTTTTAACGCCAGGAAATATAGATCAAATATCGTTATCACGTTTTTCCAGAACATTTTTATAGTCATTAACGACAATATCTTACTGCCATAATATTGTACGGCACCTTAATTGGTTTTACCCGTACAGGTTTACTCCGACTAAACTCTAAGTTGTACAGGAAGAAACGACTAAGTGCGCGTACGAGCTTCGCGCCGCAGCTAACTTCACTCAGTTGCTGCTCATGCGCCGATTTGACGGTTTGTTATTATCGTAAAAAGAGGTAAATTCCCTGTTTTATGACGGTGTATATAAAATGAGTTCAAGAAGCAGAAGACTCGTTGGACTGGCAACGGGAAACAAGGATGCAGACTGTAAGTAATTTTATTTTGTTGATAATACTCGCAATTCAAATTTGAGGTTAGTATTTTTATGGTTTTAGGCACATAAAAGTTACATTAAACCTTAGAGTGATGCATCAATTGAAATAGATTTACACAGTGTTACAATGAATGCAATTGTGATGGTAGTATGTATTTATTGTGGCGCTTTTAATGCACGAAGTCAAGGTCAAGTTCCGCAAGTGCGGGCCCGTTGCTCGCCGGCGGGTTTTGTCGTTGTAGGTAGGTAGTTTATTGTTATTTTTACTTTTGTAGTGTGTCTGGCTACCCACATTAGTAAGTTAATATAATAAGTAGTCTAATATTCTTATTCTGTCTTTATAATAAGTGAATCGAGTATTCATAAGTCGGTTTTTAAGTTAGATTTGTAAGTGACATTACGTGAATCCGGTCACATCAGGGCACAATTAAATAATTAAGGTAGTCTTTTGTCTATTTTTTTTAAAAAAAACACATTCATGTCAAACATTGTGCAATAAGAACAAACTGCCTGTTGGTACGGAAGTTTATTTAGGTGATGATCACAAGAATTTTGTATCTAAGTCATGGATGTTTTTTTATATTTTTAGGTCATCATCATGTCAGCCAAAAGACGTCTACTGCTGGACAGAGGCCTCTAATGGATTTAGATGAATATCAGCGGGATACGGAACATCATCAGGCCTCCGACCTTGACGAATCTCAGGAACGTATCGCAGAGGACATGAAGCAAATAATGAGTAATATTTTTAATACGGACTCGGATGAAGAGCAATCGCCCATTATCTTACCAATACCGAGTCTTAGAGCGAAGCGAGTATCCGAAACATCTTCAGAGTCCGAGTCGTTATTTGCTGGCGGTGATTTCTCAGACAACGACCCCACTTATCATCCAGTGGAAGAGCAAAACTCCTCTAACAGCTGCTGCAGTAGCAATAATGATGATTTAATTACTTTGCAAGACTTGTTGGGTGTAAAGATCAATCGAAATATTCCGTCTATCATTTCACCACAACCTGGTATTACGAACAAGATGAATAATAACATAGACTTGGAGCACTCTACTAATGGTGACTTAGTTACTTCGCATGACTTGTTAGGCTCTAAAGACCATGAAAGCGTGCCAGCTCTTATTCCTTTCCCGAAACCTTTTACAAGTCGCCAGTATGAAAAATCAATGCCATCTATTACTTCTTCTCCACAACCTGGTACAAGTCGCCAGCATGAACAATGTATGCCACCTATTAGTACTTCTCCACAACCTAGTACAAGTCGACTATATGAAGAAATTGATAACAACGACACAGACACAGCCTCCGAGATCGCTACTCTAATATTATCAGACATGTTAGATTTAGTTTGGGGTCAGGTTAAAACTACAAGCCGTTGGCGTTCTATTAATCCAGATGGATGGAAAAAAAATATAGCAAAAAAAAGACGAGCTGAAGGGTCTTCGTATATGACTAACAATCAAATAAGACCTCCAAAAATCCCAAAGACGATTGACTGTAATAAATGCTTATTTAAGTGTACAGATGTATTCACTGAGCAAGACCGTGCTAAAATTTGCCGCATGTACTGGAATTTGGATTATTCAGGTAAAAAAAACTTTTTACTGGCCAGAGTTACGGTCCATCCTTTGAAGAGAGTCGTAGTGGAGAGAAAACGCCCAGCAAGGCAGTACAGTACCAAGTGCTACTTTGATTCAGAATCAGACAAGCGACAAGTGTGTCAGAAATTTTTTTGCTCTACTTTGGTCATCTCGCCTTCAGTAATTAATGACGCAATTAAGCACAGAGATGAACTGGGATTTTATGCTGGTCAAGATGGACGTGGGCATCAAACTCCACCTAATAAAACAAGCCCTGAAAAAGTGCAAGAAGTGGTCGATCATATTTCTTCCTTTCCTCAAATGGAGGGTCATTACGTGCGTAATCAATCTAAACGTAAATATTTAGAGGGCACACTTTCCATCAACAAAATGTACGGCCTTTACCGGGAACAATATGAAAAAGACGATCCTGTTTCTGAAATAACTTACCGCCGAATTTTCTCGACTCAGTTCAATTTCAGTTTCTTTGTCCCGAAAAAAGATCGGTGTCAAGTATGCAACAAGTATACTTTAGCGAAAGAAAATGAAAAAGCTAAACTAGAAGCGTCTTACATTGCACATATAGAGAGGAAAGTTGCTTGCGAGGCTGAAAAACAAAAACACAAATCAAAAGCAGCGGCTGATAGTACCTTTCTATCAGTGTCCTTTGACTTACAGGCAATATTGCAAATACCATGCTCAAAAGTTGGCTTGTTGTATTATGTACGGAAACTGACCGTATACAATTTGACTATATACGAAAGTGCTTTACCCAATAATGCCTTTTGTTTTAATTGGTCTGAGATTCATGGCAAAAAAGGCAGCGCAGAGATAGGCTCCATTCTATATCACTATCTGTCTAATTGTATTTCTACTGATGTGACAAGTGTCTCGTTATTTTCGGATACGTGCGGTGGCCAAAATCGAAACCAGAATGTTACAGCTGTTTTACTTTGGGCCGTTAACAACATAGATCATCTGCAAGTCATTGAACAGAACTTTCTGGAGTCTGGGCATTCCTACATGGAAGCAGACTCCATGCATAGTAGCATTGAAAATGCGAAAAGGAACAAAGACATCTTCTCTATGACGGACTGGGCAAACATTTTTAAAAGTGCTAGGTCAAAAGGTGTTTATAGAGCCAATAATAAAAAGGTAAAAAAGGATCCCTACCACGTAAAGGAATTTAAATACCACGATTTTTTTGATCTTAAACAGCTGGCTGAAGATACACTGAAAAATAAAACTAAAGACTGCAACGGAAACAAAGTTCTTTGGCTAAAAATTAAGAAAATGAAGTACGTGAAAGGTGATCCAAAAATATACTTTAATTATGATGTATCTGAAGTGTATTTAAACTTTGATACCAGCGCCGCACTGAAATCTCGCAAGACAGTGACACCTCAATCCGGCTCTAGATACAGTACCAGGAAAGGGAAGCAACGTGATAAGTCAAACCCCAATTCAGTAGAACCGCAACCAACCCCTGAATATGCATTACCCTGTCTTCAATTGCGCCAATTATACGACAAGCCCTTGGCAATCTCAGCAGCCAAGAAGAAAGATTTAATTTGTCTTTGCGATAAAGGGATTATACCCGAAGAGTATCACGGATGGTTTAGGTCACTTAATTGTGATGCAAACATAATAGATCGTGTACCGGATGTTGCCGCATGCGAATCTAGTAGTGAGGAAGATGATTAATGTAATAGGCTTTTTCTTAATAAATTAATAATTTGGAAATTTGGCTTTGATTATTAATATAAACACCTCGAATAAGTTTTTTGTAATTATATAATTACTAGAAATACATTTAAACCAGATTTAAACATACTTAAAGACATGGTTTGAGCTATTGATTTAAATTATTAGAAGTTAAGAGACCTTAAACTATATACTTCAATATTTCCTACAGGTAAAACCACTTATGTCGTGGGCAATTTTCATTGAATTTGATAATAACTTGAAAATTAATTAATTTTTTTTTCCATTTTGTGTCTTATTTGCATCGTTTATCTAAAATAAAGCTAAATCTATCGGAAAACCTGGCTTATAATGATTTTTCTGAGTCAAATTAACTAAAAATATTTCTACAGGTAAAACCAGCTAAGTACACGACTTTTTTATTCATATCGTAAAATTACCCTTAATATAATATACTTTTTTAATGTTTCATTATTAATTACAGTACAAGATAAGATAAACTATATAATTTAATAAATACAGACTATACCATGTTAACACATAAAAAAATACATCAGAATCTTAAAATGCGATTATCTCAAAACTACTTTTTTGCAGATAGTCGGTATTTGCAGTAATAGGACGAGGTAGTCTCGGAGGCGAACAACAAGCTCCCTGGCCTGACTACCCAAAACAGTTTTTTTGTGTGTTTAGGCATGGTAATAACTACACAAACTCAACAAACTTTAACAAATAAAACAACAAACTCAACAATTATAACAATTTAACAAAAATGAGATCAAGAAATGAAATAGAACGAAATACGTGTCACATACAAGGCGCTAACACTCGTACTGACTGACAGCATCGCACGGGTAAACAAAATGGCCGCCGCGCCGATGCGTCATTTTTTTTTGAAGTTTTACGGCTCTGGCTGCTATGACCTTTGAGCCGGTCGTTCAAAAGTACAAAACTCTGTCACTTTTTATCGTTCACTCAACACTTGTCCACATCAAAAATCACAAATGGAGGTCAATGTCAAAAATATAGAAGATTATAGAACAAAAATGTTGTCAGGAATAAAAACTGTCGCGAAGCACGTACCCTTGGTGGTATTGTGCAACAGCGAAACGACGGGAGTAGTTATAATGATTTATTATCGAGTAGGTAGTGATCGGTGCGCGCGACGGGCAAGGATTAACTGTGGGACAGGCGTATTGCTTAGTAGCGCGAAATGCCTACTAAGCAATCTGCGTCCCTACAGTAATCCTCCCCTTTTTAAAAGAAAGAAAAAATACATACAAATGTAAGCTGGGTACGGTTGTGACAATTTTGGTTTGATCGCCTATAATTTTGTAAATTTACCAGTTATCTGGGAGAAAAAACACTTTAATACTTAATTTTGTAGGGTTGCCAGGTGAGTAAAGCCCAATTGTCGGATGTTTATTTATTGTATAGGTAACTTACAACTTCGTAAACAACTGGTAGGTAACATACAAATAGCATAACCCTATTGGAGGATCGTGGGGTGGACTGCGTGGCTATCGCACCCTGGTATCCGTCCTAGCTTACTTAACACCTGATGACTGCGGGGCTATCGATCAGGGCAAGTAGGTACTACGACTTCGAGTGGACTGCGTGGCTATCGCACTCGTTGCCGTCTAGCGAGAGAATGGTTGTCCGGTGCGCGCGATGGCCTTATATACGCCGCGGCTGTGCATGTGTGCGTCGATGCGTGTGTCTTCGCTGTTAGCGTGTATGATGCGCGCGGTGCAACCATTGGTATTCTGGTGCGTTACTATGATCGTGTTATATCCTCCCCCTCTGGTGCTCGTGTCGTCCCGATAGAGTACCAGCTTACAGTACTGGAGCAGGTACCTTCCTAGGTCTTCCTCTGCGTCTTATAGGAATTACTGGAGCCGGGATAACATCGTCCCTTGGTACATATTTAGTAATTGCAGATGTGTGGTACTTCCCAATTGCTTGATGGGGGTTACTGGGGTGTGCAACTTCGTAAATAGTTGATCCATGCTTTCTTATGATTCTGTATGGTCCATCTCGTCTAGGTGCAAATTTGGCTGTGAAGTGTTTTGCTTGATTACTTAATGGATGTGTTGTGATCAGAACCATATCGCCTTCCTTGTAGCCAGGGTCAGGTCTCCTAGTTTGATTTATTCTGGCTCGATTATATTCTTGCGAGTTTTCGATGTTTTCTCGAGCCAGTTTTAAGTCAATTGCGAGTTTTCTAAGTGTCGGTGTTATTTCTGGGACAAAATTTTCTGTTTGTACAATTGAACTTATATCGTGTGTGAGGTCGTACGGAGTTCGTAGCTCTCGTCCGAAAGTTAGGTATGCTGCGGAAAACCCAGTGCTTTGACACTTGCTTGTGTTCATTGCGAACCTTATTGATGGTAAGGCCGCGGGCCACGTGTCGTGTTTATCTTTGACTATGATTGCAATTTGGGTCTTCATATCCCTATTCTTCCTCTCTACAATATTTGGTTCAGGATGGTATGCAGGCGTAAAGATGTGCTGAATTTGCAGGCAGTATGTTAGTTTTTGCATTACTGCTGAGATGAATTGAGGTCCATTGTCGCTAGTTATTTTTCTTGGTAAACCATAACGTAACAAGATCTCATTAAGCAACGTGATGGCGCATGTTTCTGCTGTTGCTTCTTGTAGGGCAAATAGCTCGACCCATTTTGAAGCACAATCTTCTATGATAAGTATCCATCGTTCGCCCGATGTGGCCTTAGGTAGTGGCCCGAACAAATCCATAGATATTACTTCAAATCTTTGATTATTACTGGTTCATTGGTACAATCCTGCTGGTTTTTGATTAGATGGTTTGTATTTTTGACATTCGGTGCATGTGCTTACATACTTGATAACGTCTTTCCTTAGACCCTTCCAAAAGTATTTTCTTGAAATCCTTTGTACCGTTCTATCAACTCCCATATGTCCAGCCGTTGGTACGTCATGATGAGCTTTTAGTATATTCTGTTTCTTTTGTTGAGGAATTACCAGTCTGGCTTCATCATCGTCCTGATCCAATGTCATTCGATATAGTACTCCTCTGTGCAGAAGATAGCCTTTTTTGGTCCATTCCGCATAATCTTCTAGGTTGTCTTCATATTCTAATGCTTTGATAATGGTTTTTAGATCATCGTCTTTCAGCTGTTCTTCTCGTAAAGTTTTTTCACCGTGTCTTGGTAATTGTAACTCAATGTGACATATTGTGCATTCTTCACTGTGTTCAGTACAAGGTGGTCGGGATAGCGTATCCGCGACTACATTAGTTCGTCCCGGTACGTAATCGATTTGAAATTCGTATTGTTGCAATTGAAGAGCCCATCTGGCTAGGCGACCAGTGGGAGTTTTCAGGCTCATTAACCATTTGAGGAGTTGATGATCCGTTATTGTTATGAACCTAGTTCCTTCAATGTACCCTCTGAAGCGTGATATTGCCCATACAATTGCCAATGCTTCTTTTTCTGTTACGGTATAATTAAATTCAGCCTTGGTCAGGAGACGGCTGGCATACTCCACTGGATGTTCTTTATCACCCTCCCCCTGCACCAGAGCTGCGCCAATAGCGTATTGGCTTGCGTCTGTTTTAATTTTGAACGCGTCGTTACATTCTGCTTGTTTTAATACCGGTGCCGTTGTTAGCGCTGTTTTCAGAGTTTTGAATGCTTCTTGCTGTTTGTTTTCCCACTCCCATATTGAAGTATTTTTTGTCAAATTAGTCAGCGGTCGGGCAATTTCGGCAAAGTTTTGTATGAATCGTCTATACCATGACGCTGTTTGTAGAAAAGATATCAACTGTTTTAAGTTCTTTGGTGGTGGGAGGTCTTTAATAGCTGATATTTTGTCAGGATCAGTTTTTATTCCTTCAGGTACTATAAGATGTCCAAGGTATTTAATGCTTGAGCAACAGAAATGGCATTTCTTTCTGTTCGCTCTTAGATTGAACTCTTTTAGTTTTTCAAATACTTCTCTCAAGTCTTGTACATGTTGTTCTATGGTAGGGGATCTTATGATCAGATCATCAAGGTAGGCCAAGACACATTTAGCTTTAAGTGATCTGATGAATTTATCCATGAGTCTTTGGAAGGTCGCTGGCGCGTTTCGGAGACCAAAAGACATTCTTTTGAAGCGGTATACTCCAAATGGCGATATAAAAGTAGTCTTGTCTTGATCGTCAGGATGAACCATAATTTGCCAGTAGCCTGATTGCAAATTGATTGACGACATAAAGGGCATAGCTTTAGCTTGGTGTAACAAATCGTCGATTCGGGGCAATGGATATCTGTCAGGTTTTGTGACATTATTTAAGTGTCTGTAGTCAACACAAACTCTGATATCATTATCTTTTTTTGGTACCATTATGACAGGTGCTGACCATGGAGAATCGCATTCTTCAATGATATCTTGATTTATCATGTCATCCAATTTTTCCCTTAATTGCTCCTGTCTTTTGGGTGACAATCGATAGGGTTTGACAGCTATGGGGGAATGATTCCCAGTATCAATTCTGTGTGTAGTGTGAGATGTTGCCACCCCGTTTTTATTGAATATTTCTTTATACTCGGTGAGTAACTGATTAATTTTATTTTTATTACCATCAATAACGGTTTCACCTTCGTTAGGACGTAAATAAAAATCAATAGAATACAATTGAATTGGATTTATTGGGATATATTCAATACGAGGATCCTTATCAGTCAAATCCGTTTCCGCTCGTGGTTCTCTTGGACGTACCGGGCGAGGCGGAGTGTCTAATTTTTGTAACTCCCAGCGCGGTTTTTTCTCCGGAGATGGTGTGACGGGCAGCGGAGAAATTTGATGTAGTTCGCGTGCCCATTTCAAAAAATCGGATACTTCCCCTGTTTCACCCTCAGTGAACGTAAGAGCTTTCTTCCGTTTTAGAGACGGCGGGATGTCGTCTGAGGACAGCTGAAGGAAGTTGAAAGTTTTCTCAGGGTTGTCCAAAAAAAACCAGCCCCTTTGAGGTAGGTTAAGTATTATGCCAGCTGCTTCCAAGAAGTCGATTCCCAATAGGGTGCGGTTGTTGTTAGCTTGTGGTATAGCTGTAATCGTCAGCGGCATAATTCGGTCTCCAATTTTTATTGTTACCGTTGTTTTTCTTAGGGTTAGCTCCCTGAGCGTTCCTTCTGCTAAGCAAACTTTGGCCGTACTATCTTCAAAAGATGTTCCATTTTCCAATAATAGGTTGTACAAGGTGCTCCCCGCAACGCTGGTCCGGGCGGCTGAGTCGATGTACGCATAGCCGACATCGTTATTTATTTGAATTTCGATGGTTGGGATTTTAGTTCCATATTCCACTGGAGCTGCGAATGAATAAAATTGTACTGGCTTTGGTGGAGTCTCCTTAGACTTGCAATTGATGCAGTTACTACGGACGACGCCTGGGGCTCCGCATCCGTAGCAGATGATTTTTGGTTTTTCTTGCGATGTGGATGGTTGTTCAATCAAAGCAGCTTGGCGTTTGCGGCAGTCTTCGTACCAATGTCCCTTTCGGCCACAAAATGTGCAGCGTTTGACCTTGAGTATTTCTGTGGGTGGCGGGGGTGCCTCCTCACTTGATGCTTTGCTGAGTTGCTCCAAGTAACGGCCCCTTTCTAGCAGTTCAGCGAACGTTTTTATTTCTGTCCGAGGAACTTCCTTCTTCATTGTAATGTTGAGTAACCCATACACCAAATCCAAGTGGTCCTCTTCCTTGAAGCGCTTATGAGGTTTCTGAGCCAGGAGTGCACGTTTCTCGCGGATGAACTCGTCAATCGGTGTTTGTTTTTGTGATGTAGCAAACACTTGCATGAATATTTCGTGCGCTAGTTTTTTTGGTGCGAATGCCATCCTTATTAACTGGAGTACGGTTTTCCAATCTTTAGCTTCGTTTTTTACACCTTGCCACCAGGAGGAAGCGTTACCTTTTAGTAGTAGCGGTAAGGCTTCGATTGCGTCAGCGTCAGATATATTTTCTATCTTCTTAAATATTGAGATTGTAGCGATGAATTCTTCAACCGTGTCGTGATTTCGTTCACCCGAGAACCTCGCCGTACAGGAACTAAAGCTTTTAGCAGTTGCGGCAGATGTTGAGATAGACAACGTTCTTATCAGCTCGACGAATTGTTCTTGAGTGAGCGTTACTGCCATCTCAAGCGTAGCTTTTAATTTTGTTGAAAATTGAGGGTAGATGTTCTTCGTTATGAAGGCAATTTTAACAATTATTTTTGCACTTGGCGGTAGGCATATATTTACGTTGGGCGCCAGATGTAGGGTTGCCAGGTGAGTAAAGCCTAATTGTCGGATGTTTATTTATTGTATAGGTAACTTACAACTTCGTAAACAACTGGTAGGTAACATACAAATAGCATAACCCTATTGGAGGATCGTGGGGTGGACTGCGTGGCTATCGCACCCTGGTATCCGTCCTAGCTTACAAGTAGGTACTACGACTTCGAGTGGACTGCGTGGCTATCGCACTCGTTGCCGTCTAGCGAGAGAATGGTTGTCCGGTGCGCGCGATGGCCTTATATACGCCGCGCTGTGCATGTGTGCGTCGATGCGTGTGTCTTCGCTGTTAGAGTGTATGATGCGCGCGGTGCAACCATTGGTATTCTGGTGCGTTACTATGATCGTGTTATAATTTGAATATTTATCTACCTAAAATTGTTAAAATATTGTCCTTAACTACGCTGTATTAGGCATAGGATCAAATTTAAAAAAAAAGGGAGTGTCACAACCGGCCACACCCCAAGGGCGGTTGTGACAGTGGTTGGGGTCGGTAGTGACAGGCATACAAAATACATCCAAATAGTTTGTAATGACTTTTATTGTTACAAATAATTAACTGAACACAACATAATCTTCTTCTAAACAAAGTTAACAATTACTTTATGGCAAAAAAGCGAAAATCTGTGATCACTTATCTTCTTAAAATTAATAAGGCACTGTAACATATAACAGTCTTCTTTAAAATCAGTCAAATTGTTAACTTAACTTAAAATTACTGTAGCTAACTGGAAAAAGTTTTACAAAATTTTAACAGAACTATAACACAACAAAGAAAAATTAAACATTTATAATTGTATCAATTAACATACTGAGATCTAGTCAGATTCATCACAGTTGTGACAAATATAATGGGGACTATCACCTGCGCACTCTACGTGAGACCAGAGGCCACATGTTCCTTGGCACTTGATCCATTTTTCGCCAGCCCTACTTTCAGAATATGCGGTTACACAAACCAGACAAAAATAATCGTCTTCATCGGATGACTGTTGTGAAGTCTTTTTTTTCTTGCCATTGGTTTTTCCTTTACCTTTCCCTTTATTATTTCGTTTTGGTTCAGTTAGGTTTTTCTTTACATGCTTAGCCTTCAAACGTTTTTCTTTTTCTTCATGTTCTTTCCTAACTGCCTCTTTCTCGGGTGTATCTGTGTAAATGGTTGTTTTTTTTGTTCTAGCACCTCTTGTTTTTCTTTGAGCAGCTTTCGGAAGAGGTCGAACAATTTCGGGCGAAAAAGCAGGCGGTGTGTCTGAGGATGATGCAGTCTGCTGAACCCGGACAATTTCAGGCAAAGAAGCAGGTGGCATGGTTGAGGATGAAGCAGTCTGTGGAACCCGGACAATTTCAGGCAAAAAGGCAGGTGGCGGGGCTGAGGTTGAAGCAGTCTGTGGAACCCGGACTATTTCAGGCAAAGAAGCAGGTGGCGTGACTAAGGTTGTTGTTTCACTTATCTGAATTTGATCAATAAATGGAGTTGAAGATTCTCCCGATACAGAATCCGTAGGTGGCAACATTTGATTGTTGAGTCCAGGACTGTTATTAACAGAATTAGAAACTCACAGAGCGTTGATTGCACTAGATGGTCCTGCAGAAACGTTATCCTCAGTGTCAGGGTTTGGTCGATCCGTTACAAAAGATGGCGCAAAGTCAATTTCTTGGAATAAATTACGATTAAACGGATAAATACCAGTTTTGATGAAACCTGCCTGAATGTTTGATTGTTTAAATGCCTGAGGCATAGCAGTCTTGACCACACCTGGTATGTCGTATATAGTCATGGTCTTGCCAGGGTGACTTCGCATCCATCCGTCACAAGCAGCATTTATGGCCTTTTTGAATGGTCCAAAGACAGATCGGTCTAATGGCTGCAGCTTGTGCGAGCAATGCGGAGGAAATGAAAGCAGAGTAATGCCATTCTCTTTGCAAAAATCAAGGGTATTGATATGGACATGAGAGGAATGATTGTCCAGCACTAATAAGACTTTATGTGATGGAGAAGCATTAGAGAATTTCTTGAAGTGTTCGAGAAATACCAAGAATGAGACATCCTGCATCCTGCCTGAAGGATTTGCAGTTCCAATCGATCCCACTGGCCCGTCCCTAACAAAATGATCATGATAACGAACCCTCGGAAATATAAAAAAAGGAGGAATTGCGTTGCCCAAGGCATTGACTGCACAAGCAACTGTGACTAATGTGCCACGCTCCGCTGAAGTAACAGCTCCCACTTGCCGTATACCACGTCTTGCCACCACTTTATCAGGTCTTTGAACAGTAGTGACACCTGTCTCATCAATGTTGTATATATCCTGTGGCTCATATGCGTGTCTGTCCAACACAGTTTGTAAATTATTATAAAAAGCTTCCACATTTGTTTTGTTAAAACTTGTAGCTCTTGAAAGGCTTGTAGCCTGAGCTACGCGTACAGACAGTGACGGGTTTCTATTCATGAATGAACGGAACCATTCTTCACCAGCCATCTTATTCTCAACCCAAGTAGCAGGTCCCTTTATGTTGTATTTAGTTGTCAGTTCAAATGCCAGCTTCCGTACTTCTTTCGTAGAAAGGCCAAAATAAATGTCCGCGCAACGTGTAATATATTTTGACAGCTGCTGTTCTTGCTCGACAGAGAATACTTTATTATGAGCAACATACCCCATGCTGATGGTGCCTTCCTCTTGATTCTCGCCGGCTTTGTCGCGTTTGCGTAGGTATCGCAAGAGCGACATGCGATTAACTTCATGTATTTCCGCAGCTCTCCGTAATGAAGTACCGCGTTTCACCTCTTCGTAAGCATTTTCATATTTACTAATATCAGACAGGCCTCTCTCGGTCTTCCGCACGCGTTTTCTAGGCATATAAAATAAAACAAAACAAAAAAAAACAATGTCACAACCGTACCCACAAAATTTGTCACAACCGTACCCAACGCATACTTTTGAAAACAAAAAATGACCATGACTGAGCAAAACGATCTGCATTAAAAGTAATTACTCGTAAGTAACTGCTAATGTTCAAGTTATAACAAAAAAAAAAATCGGCAATCTATCTGTGTACAAATAACCGTAATTACAAAAAGAAATCGTACAAAAAAACTTACTTTTGACTGTCGAAAATCAATGTGGGCTCCTGCTTACGTTACCGTCGCACGCCGGGTGACGCAACACTGGGACACGCGTTTAGACTTGCATGCCGCTTGTCTTTCCCCTTGCACCCCTCCCCGCGATCCGTATAGTTTCGCTGTTATAGCGACTGTCACTACCGTACCCTGGCACAATCGTACCCAGTTTACCCTACAAACTTATTTGATAATCCCTATCTGACTCCATATTTAAACATTACAAAGTTCGCTCAAGCATGGACTCGCTTACTGCATTGGCATTCACTTCGTCAGCATGTGGGCGGGTCGCGTTACATTTACCCATGACCATCGTCCCAGGCTGCGTATTACGCGTGCTCGGCACTTTGCCTCGAGCGAGCGCTGTGTTCCGCGAACTAGCGCGCGTTTCCTGCCCGAGTAAGCGAATACCTGCAAGTACAACTGTTATGTAGCGAACTGAACAAAGAAAATATCGAACTACTTAAATATTTATGACAAGGATCTCTCTTGTGGGACCAAATATGACATTGTTGTAAAACATTAATGTTGGCTCGTCACGAATGCTGAGTGGGAATGACACTACGCGGATTGTTCGGTTAACCCCGGGATTAGTACGTCCGTGCTGGTAATCCTTCAGCATCGGTACCTAATCTGTGGCTACCGTGGATCAGCAACGCCTGCTGGCAACTCTTCAGCATCGTGCCTAATCGGTTAGGTGGCCAGCAACGAGAATTCGGCAGATACTAGCGCATTCACTCACTCTCTCGTCTCCGAAGTACCCCTCGAGCTGCCACGTTCATTAATCCCGCTAAATACTACCGTTTGATTCCCTCGGCATGCGTTAACCAACATACTACTGCGGCGCAGCGATGAACGGTTTGACAAAGTTCGTGTACAGAACCCTTTTGCCTACCGTCGATCTCGCTGATCCCGCATGACACAAACATTGTGCGGAACGCGATCTATTTTCATCTTTGCGACGTACATAGATTGGGTTCGTATATTTCTTGCACAACAAAATAAAATAAATGAAAATGACATCGTAGCTAACACTTGTATGAACTCACGTAAAAGAAAGTAGTTTCCGGAATGCTTAAGGTGGCCCGTTGCTATTCAATTACATGCCCGGAGTCCCGCCATGATTCGGGGATTCTCCGGCGTAGTCAGCCCGCATTTTGCCGCGTTTTACGACTAGCAATACGTCTGACCTACGATAATTTGGGTATCAGCACCTTATGAAGCCCTTCCGAAAACACTTGGATTTTTAAAAAAAAATTTAGAAAAAAAAAGAACCCACTGTCGCGCACTATCACTTAAATCTTAAACTATTTTTCACTGCCGCTGGCCTCCGCCGCTGGCCCGCCTAATCACGCGTCGTGGGCCTAGGGGCTGCCGCCAACAGCTGCCACCGACAGGGCACCCGGCACTTGCGTGCCCTCGCCCCATGCGTCTGGTGATAAAAACAGTCGCGGACGCTCGGCTGCTGGGCGGGCGACGGTCGCGCTGTCATAACTTCCGGTGACTCGACCCGGATGTGCAGCGGCCTCTGCCCGCTGAATTTCACCGCTGGCCCCCAGTCCACGCGACGTGGCGCACTCCTGGCGCGACGAGGCACTGCCATCACCGATGCAGCGGCTGGCCGTGCTGCTGGCGTCGTCGGCGTCGATGGTCGTCCCTCGCGGTGCGCTACGGTCACCGTGCGTCGCGGCGTCGTGTCGCCGGCGAGCTCCAGGGCTCTGACCCTCTGCTCTAGCCGGGCGACGCTCCTACGCGTCTCCACGAGCTCCCCAACGAGGAACTCCACATACTCTTCATTCCCGTCCGCCATTTCGCTGATCACGTCGGGGTCACCAATGTGGCGAAGCACGTACCCTTGGTGGTATTGTGCAACAGCGAAACGACGGGAGTAGTTATAATGATTTAATATCGAGTAGGTAGTGATCGGTGCGCGCGACGGGCAAGGACTAACTGTGGGACAGGCGTATTGCTTAGCGCGAAATGCCTACTAAGCAATCTGCGTCCCTACAAAACCAAAAACCCGATTTTAATAATTTTATCGAAAAAAAAATTAATTTATTGCACAACGTGCATACCTAGTCATGTGGTACTGACAGATGTCAACGTCATACAGGCAACTGTCACCCGCACCATGCTACAGCGCAAATAGTGTAGTTTATTTTTTTGATATGGTGATAGGTAAAGTCCCATTCCGGTTTTATACGGTTTCAAGTACAAACCCTTTCCAACCGCTGCACTTTCACCGCGATTTCTCTTCACCATCTCGTAAATATTCTTTGCTGCTGTTGTCACACCTCCCGCTAGGGTACCGGTCGCAGCCAATGCACCCAACAATGGTATGAACGGTAAAAAACCACCTCGCTTGGGTATAGGAATCACTCAGAGGTGTTTTCACAATTTTCCCTTTCACGTACTTTCTCGCTGTCTTGACGGCGGTGTCGATCAAAGTCTTAGTTGATGGAGTCTTGCCATTTTTTAAACGTTTTTTGTGACCTCCCATACGTTTTTTAACAGCATCACGACTCGTTTTGATGACTTTCGACATGGGCATACCCATACCCCGCTTGACCTTGTACTTCATAATTTTGTTTACTGCAAGAGCAGCTGCTCTCTCTGGTAAATGTTGCGATTCACGCATACGCTTTTCAGCAGCATCCGCCAAAAGCAAATCCGCTTTGTGTCGTGACTCTCATGAATCGTTTTGTTTGTATGCAATGTCGTGAAGTTTACAAGCTTCATCCAGCCCGTTGATGCCCTTATCACCGCGAGCTAACTGTTTATCTAATTTAGTACCAGGTCCGCAGTAATTGTATCCAGGCAAGTGAAGTTCAAAGGGTAATTTATTAATTAAATTGTTAATCAGTCCTTGGCCTCTGACTTTTCGTAACATACTGACCCTATTCACATAACTTATCTTCTTAAATAGTCATCTGCAGTCGCATATTCAAAGCAACTTAGTTTATCCAACAATCACAATCACATTGAATTTACCATATCTCGCCATATCCAGGTGAACCTCCATCTCTACTTCCTCCTCCTGCTCCTCCTCATCCATCCCTACTTCCTCCTCCTCATCCATCCCTACTTCCTCCTCCTCATCCATCTCTACTTCCTCCTCCTGCCGATCATCAACTTGACTGCGAGCAGACTCTTCAACCAGCAGACGCTTCCAACTTATATAATAATTCTGACTGTATAAAATAAACGTTCACGTTCTTATGCTGATCACATCTGAATGAAGCTTAGAAAACAGAACACGCCTCTAAAAATTGACAGATGGGATTTCGATAACAGTATGAATCGGAATTATAATAAACAGTCCTTTACTACCGAACAGCATCCGATGTCTTATCAGCGGTCCGTCTGGATGTGGTAAAACAAACGTTTTGCTATCGCTGCTGCTCGAACCCAAGGGCTTAAAGTTTCTTAATGTATATCTATACTCAAAATCCCTTCAACAACCAAAGTATGTTTATTTAAATGAAATACTGAGCAAAGTGACCGACTTATCATTTTACACGATTAACGATAAGAGTGAAGTTATACCACCAGACGAGGCTAAAGAGAATAGTGTTATTATTTTCGATGATGTAGCATTACAAGATCAGGATACTATTCGCCAATACTTTGCAATGGTACGCCACAGAGAGCTGGATTGTTTTTATTTATGTCAAACATACAGTAAAATACCTAAACAGTTGGTGAGAGACAACGCTAATCTGATACTGCTGTTCAAGCAGGACGATTTAAATTTACGTCATGCTTACAATGATCACGTCAATACAGATATGACTTGGGAACAATTCAGAAAAGTATGCGAAACATGTTGGGACGATAAACACACGTTCCTAACCATCGACAAGGAAAAAAATGTCGATAAGGGGCGTTATCGCAAGTGTTTCAATTATGTAATTATTGTTTGAAATGAATGTGTTTAAATAACGCAATTAGTATCTTTATCATTTCATTTCAAAAATGGAGACCACTGCTGTTACTCCCGTGTTCGGAGATAAACAGTTAAAAAGAAAACTTATACAATCAGTTGATTCAGAAAAAAAAAATCTCTTCAATCAAATAAGTTAGAGCTAGCCACTTCTCTCGAGGAAACGTTTCAACCAATCACGAAACCTCTCAATGTTTTAATATCAGAAACAAAAAAAAAAACAAAAACCGAAGCAAAGCCTACAACATCATCATCATATGCAGATATCAAATACGAGAAGATATTAAAGAAACATGCAAAAGAAACGAGTTTGAAACGGAGAATGAAAAACAAGAAGAAGATGATGAAGAGGATGATGATGATGATGATGAAGAAGAAGTCGGATATCTAAGCCGTGTTGATACTGAAATTGATATTGATTCACCACACAAATATGTGTCTCGTTTGTATAAAAAAATTAAAATACCTTTCGGTGCTTACATAGACAAAGATAAGAATTTATTCATCGGCGATAGTCAGCTGAGAATGAAAAAATATTAAGGTGAGAAATAAGACCTATACTCTCACACCAGGATTAATGGAACTGATATTTTAAAAAACGCCTAATAATGAACTGATCGTAGCAGGTGATGTCGAACGCTACATAGATATTGTTACAAACACGAACGCACATCGACGTGGTTTTATACCTACAGATCAAATACAAGGAGATAAGAGCGATAAATATAACAAATATATCCAGCCATACGTAAAAAAATATAAACAAACGAAAGTCGGCGGGCGTCTGATGACATCACTCAATCGTCTCGGAACCAAACAATATTATCCTAACACGGATCTAATTTATTGGGATGATCCAAATGAACTTGTAGAACGGCTGCGATTGCTGATTGCATCACAGAACGCCGGAAATACAAACCACGTTAATGAAATAAACGCTATCATTGAAGAGCTAACGGAAGCAGGAATCATTATTAAATAAAACTAGAAAACTCGTTTGCAATCATCCATTCCCATTATGCCAATCAACAAGTTTGGTCAATACTTGAATGAAAACAACCACTCGTCTCCTTTCGGAGATAAGCGCTATAGTGACGTCATCGAGTGCGATGGGAAAAGATTACAACACGTGCAAAAAGCTTATTATAAGGGCGATTCAGTTAATAAAGCACAATTAGATGATGTATTTATCCAGTCTGAAAAAAATAAAGGATAATACAAAAAATCTCAACGGTGCTATCATACGACTTAAAGCTTTGGAAGAACGTTTTACAGCACCGATTCCGACCGCATCACCCCCAACACCGTCTCACCCACAGTCTCCTGATCTGCATTCAGCTTCACCAAAACCAGTGTCAGAGAGGAAGCGTATTGGTACAATACCATCGGCAGCGGGACATAAAAAACATGAGTAAAGCTGACGTTGTTAAAGAAATACATAAATACGCGAGAAGAAACTTTACAAGAAGACGCTTCATACAGAAAGGATTGGACGATACTTGGCAAATTGATCTTATAGATCTGCAAAAGTACTCTCGAGATAATGCCGGCTATAAATATATCTTGGTGTGCATTGATGCGTTCTCAAAGTATTTATGGATGCTACCGCTAAAGTCTAAATGTAACGCCATGTCAGAAATACTACACGGAGCAAGACGTCCTACGAATTTACAATCTGACTCTGGTAAGGAGTTTTATAACAAAGATTTTCAAATACTCATGAAGAGATACAATATAAATCATTATTCCACATTCACCATTATGAAAGCTTCAATCGCAGAACGTGTGATAAAAACCATAAAACATTGGTTATGGCAATTGTTTACCTTGAATGGATCGTATAACTGGACCAGGCAAATTAAAAGTCTCACTAAGCGATATAACACAAAGATTCACTCCACCATTGGCATGGCACCTTCCAAAGTTAATAAAAACAACTCTATGGACCTACTTCGTAAGGTTTATAATCATATAAAAGTTAAATCACCGTCTAAATATAAAGTTGGTGATTTTGTGAGAATAAGCAAGTATAAATCGACTTTTGCAAAGGGTTATACTGCCAATTGGACTGCTGAAATATTTCAAATTGTAAAGATGAAGACTACTCAACCATCCACTTATTTATTGCAAGACGCAAAGAAAGAACCTATTTCAGGGTGCTTTTATGAGCAAGAAGTGCAAAAAGTTAAGAATCCTGACATTTACCTCGTTAAAAAGGTTTTAAAACGCAAGGGAAATAAAGTATACGTGAAGTGGATGGGTTTAAACGAAAAATCTTGGATTGATAAGAACAATGTTATCACATGATTATTTGTACTGTAACTATATATTTAAAATAAAAATATATATTCAGAACCTATTGTTTTATTTATTTTCTTTCACCTACTAGGTACCTGTTGATGTATAAATAAAACGAATGATATACAAACAAAGCAAGATTTATTAAAAAAAAGAAAACAATTAATTGATGGAAAATTACACAAACCACTAAAACATTATATATTTTTAACGTAAATTCGCTTGAAGCAAACAACAGTAAAGTATTGAAATTCGCAAATTCATCATCATCATAGGGCATAGGCCTCCCCCCCAAAGTCAAAAAGCAAAAAAGGAATTCGCAAATTAGCAGACATATTTTTAAAAGATTATACGTCTATCACAATAAAATCGTAAACAGTAAACAACAATAACATCACAAAATTATCTCCTATAGTGGTGTTAAATAAAGAAACTTTAAAACATTCAAGCGGTAAATCGTAAAAATGCGATATGAAAGATGTGAATTTTACATTTAAACCACCTATTGTCTCCTGGAAATGAGACGAGACGTTGTCCCACACGCTCATCAATACATAATATTCATAATTAAAGTCATTCCTGAGATACATTGACATCAGATAATCATGCATCTTAGTTATTATGACATTGATAGGCACTTTATACACCCAGTAGTGTATCAGCTCCTTATTTTCAAGATGTTTAATCATCTTTCTTCTAAAGTCAAACGCATCGGAATTGGAAAGCGACATTTTTCTGGAAAGACAAAATAAAATTAATCACCCCGCTAAATCACAATTACTGAAACTGAATGTTGAGCACCTTTCACAATCATTTGCACTTTTCCGCTGTTCAAAAGGTCAACGGCTGAAGCATCCAGCTCGCTGAAGCGCCCCGGTAGGGAGACATGACCAATGTCTTTGATCACAACCACAATATGTCCGTTAGTGTGGTACTTCGAATCCCACCTGCTACAGGACTCAATGAGCAGAGGCGTGTTGAGCGGAAGGTCCTTCACCTTCACCCAGGTGATTATTTTGCTTCCGGCATCGTTTAATGCGTCGAGTGACATTTTCAGCTAATAATTTTATATAAAATGAACTTACAAATTGATACGAGCGAGGCTGGTAAATATTTCAATATGAATAATTAAGTCCGTATGTTACGCTTATATACCCCAACAGCATCATAGTAGAATGCTGCGGGGAGCACGATAACAACATTCTTATTCAGGCGTGTCATTCTCATAAACTGGATTTAATGCTTGCATCTGTTGTGATGCTCTGTGCAGTCTCCAGAGCCTACGCAGCCGCGGATTGACTGGCCCCGGAGGATAGTTAATATCCTCTTCCGCCCGAGCAATCTGCTCGTTCTCTGGTCCCATCACAGTTACAACACGTGGGTGCACTACGCAGACGAGCTTGCACTCCGGTCTCGGTGTAAGTGGTTTCTGCATGGTGATACGAGTATACTGACGACTGCGAAGTCTGAGAGTGCTCGCTTCTATATTTAAACATACTGACTTGGTGGTGGTATGGAGACTAATTTATTTATACATTCTGTTTTGCTAGTGATAACCATACCCCGTAATCGAACCGGCAAATCTGTAGCAGATGTACGTCAGAGTTGTCACTACCTATGTATGTACTTGTTCTACGAATACAAAAAAACACACATGTTATTGAACATATCTTTATTAACTAAACATCTTATTTACCTCCACAGAATTTTGAAATAAACTATGCTTCTGTATAATTACGTCCTTATCCATGAATGTAATGTATGAAAGGCACCATCGTGAATTATATTTAAGTTGTGATCCATCTGAACCTTCTTCTCTATTGTATATAGTCACTCCATGTTTCCACTTCATATGGCTAGGTACTTGAGCCTGCCCGCTACACATATGGGACAGCTGGCCTGTTTCTCTCTTAAATAAGTGATGAACTAAATCCCGACACATCTTTTTAAATCTTTATTATATATCTGGGGTTTATTTAAATATCAGCTTCTTTGTGACATGAAATATGACTTTGACAAATTAACTTTTTTATCACTCGGTTCTTTTTTATTTTCGGCCAGGACTTGTGCAGGCAATTTTTTTATGATAATCTGAGTACTGTGATTTATCCCCTGATAAAAAATGCCGACAGAAGTGAAGGATGTTTAGGGGTAGCGGCAACAGTGTTCAATGTTCTATCGATCTTCAAAATAAATTATCATAATTCTTTCTAAATTTATTGCAGTCAAACTGCGTCGCCTACTTGTGTAAATCCATTTTAAACTCGAAAAAGAGCGTTCCACATCTACCGACGTCAATGGTACATAATTTAAATATGTATAATTTTGTAATGTATTTTTATTAATGTTTGTTGTGAACTCAGTTTCTTGTCCTCTTAAAAGATTGTTTACTGCGGTAACAGTCGTAACCCGGATTGTTTTTTAAAACACTTTTTAATTTGTGGTAAACTTGTTTCCCTTTTAAATGAAGCCTCGATCTGGAAAGCTTTTTTTCTGTGCCATTTACAATATTCAAAGCTTCACTAACAGTAAGTTTTGGATTTTGCAATTTATTTATGGAAGATCGAATAATATTTCCTATGTTAATATCGACAAACTCCAAATCTTTTCTTATAATGGGATCTCGAAATACTTTTTGTGCTTTTCGAATGGACACTGCTTCATTTGAATTAAATGTATTAATTATTTCCTTAATTTGGTCAAAGTTCGTGTCATAATAGGCCACAGCATCTAGCCAAGTTCCCCATCTAGTTAGTACTGGTTTCGGCGGTAGGGGCATATTCGGTAGCGTTTCCTTAAATTTTGCAATCCTTTTAGGTGCTTTGTTAAATATTTTTTTTACGTTATCAATTAAACAACAACAACATTGGTTATGGCAATTGTTTACCTTGAATGGATCGTATAACTGGACCAGGCAAATTAAAAGTCTCACTAAGCGATATAACACAAAGATTCACTCCACCATTGGCATGGCACCTTCCAAAGTTAATAAAAACAACTCTATGGACCTACTTCGTAAGGTTTATAATCATATAAAAGTGAAATCACCGTCTAAATATAAAGTTGGTGATTTTGTGAGAATAAGCAAGTATAAATCGACTTTTGCAAAGGGTTATACTGCCAATTGGACTGCTGAAATATTTCAAATTGTAAAGATGAAGACTACTCAACCATCCACTTATTTATTGCAAGACGCAAAGAAAGAACCTATTTCAGGGTGCTTTTATGAGCAAGAAGTGCAAAAAGTTAAGAATCCTGACATTTACCTCGTTAAAAAGGTTTTAAAACGCAAGGGAAATAAAGTATACGTGAAGTGGATGGGTTTAAACGAAAAATCTTGGATTGATAAGAACAATGTTATCACATGATTATTTGTACTGTAACTATATATTTAAAATAAAAATATATATTCAGAACCTATTGTTTTATTTATTTTCTTTCACCTACTAGGTACCTGTTGATGTATAAATAAAACGAATGATATACATACAAAGCAAGATTTATTAAAAAAAAGAAAACAATTAATTGATGGAAAATTACACAAACCACTAAAACATTATATATTTCTAAAGTAAATTCGCTTGAAGCAAACAACAGTAAAGTATTGAAATTCGCAAATTCATCATCATCATAGGGCATAGGCCTCCCCACCAAAGAGTCAAAAAGCAAAAAAGGAATTCGCAAATTAGCAGACATATTTTTAAAAGATTATACGTCTATCACAATAAAATCGTAAACAGTAAACAACAATAACATCACAAAATTATCTCCTATAGTGGTGTTAAATAAAGAAACTTTAAAACATTCAAGCGGTAAATCGTAAAAATGCGATATGAAAGATGTGAATTTAACATTTAAACCACCTATTGTCTCCTGGAAATGAGACGAGACGTTGTCCCACACGCTCATCAATACATAATATTCATAATTAAAGTCATTCCTGAGATACATTGACATCAGATAATCATGCATCTTAGTTATTATGACATTGATAGGCACTTTATACACCCAGTAGTGTATCAGCTCCTTATTTTCAAGATGTTTAATCATCTTTCTTCTAAAGTCAAACGCATCGGAATTGGAAAGCGACATTTTTCTGGAAAGACAAAATAAAATTAATCACCCCGCTAAATCACAATTACTGAAACTGAATGTTGAACGTACGTCCAACAGCACCTTTCACAATCATTTGCACTTTTCCGCTGTTCAAAAGGTCAACGGCTGAAGCATCCAGCTCGCTGAAGCGCCCCGGTAGGGAGACATGACCAATGTCTTTGATCACAACCACAATATGTCCGTTAGTGTGGTACTTCGAATCCCACCTGCTACAGGACTCAATGAGCAGAGGCGTGTTGAGCGGAAGGTCCTTCACCTTCACCCAGGTGATTATTTTGCTTCCGGCATCGTTTAATGCGTCGAGTGACATTTTCAGCTAATAATTTTATATAAAATGAACTTACAAATTGATACGAGCGAGGCTGGTAAATATTTCAATATGAATAATTAAGTCCGTATGTTACGCTTATATACCCCAACAGCATCATAGTAGAATGCTGCGGGGAGCACGATAACAACATTCTTATTCAGGCGTGTCATTCTCATAAACTGGATTTAATGCTTGCATCTGTTGTGATGCTCTGTGCAGTCTCCAGAGCCTACGCAGCCGCGGATTGACTGGCCCCGGAGGATAGTTAATATCCTCTTCCGCCCGAGCAATCTGCTCGTTCTCTGGTCCCATCACAGTTACAACACGTGGGTGCACTACGCAGACGAGCTTGCACTCCGGTCTCGGTGTAAGTGGTTTCTGCATGGTGATACGAGTATACTGACGACTGCGAAGTCTGAGAGTGCTCGCTTCTATATTTAAACATACTGACTTGGTGGTGGTATGGAGACTAATTTATTTATACATTCTGTTTTGCTAGTGATAACCATACCCCGTAATCGAACCGGCAAATCTGTAGCAGATGTACGTCAGGGTTGTCACTACCTATGTATGTACTTGTTCTACGAATACAAAAAAACACACATGTTATTGAACATATCTTTATTAACTAAACATCTTATTTACCTCCACAGAATTTTGAAATAAACTATGCTTCTGTATAATTACGTCCTTATCCATGAATGTAATGTATGAAAGGCACCATCGTGAATTATATTTAAGTTGTGATCCATCTGAACCTTCTTCTCTATTGTATATAGTCACTCCATGTTTCCACTTCATATGGCTAGGTACTTGAGCCTGCCCGCTACACATATGGGACAGCTGGCCTGTTTCTCTCTTAAATAAGTGATGAACTAAATCCCGACACATCTTTTTAAATCTTTATTATATATCTGGGGTTTATTTAAATATCAGCTTCTTTGTGACATGAAATATGACTTTGACAAATTAACTTTTTTATCACTCGGTTCTTTTTTATTTTCGGCCAGGACTTGTGCAGGCAATTTTTTTATGATAATCTGAGTACTGTGATTTATCCCCTGATAAAAAATGCCGACAGAAGTGAAGGATGTTTAGGGGTAGCGGCAACAGTGTTCAATGTTCTATCGATCTTCAAAATAAATTATCATAATTCTTTCTAAATTTATTGCAGTCAAACTGCGTCGCCTACTTGTGTAAATCCATTTTAAACTCGAAAAAGAGCGTTCCACATCTACCGACGTCAATGGTACATAATTTAAATATGTATAATTTTGTAATGTATTTTTATTAATGTTTGTTGTGAACTCAGTTTCTTGTCCTCTTAAAAGATTGTTTACTGCGGTAACAGTCGTAACCCGGATTGTTTTTTAAAACACTTTTTAATTTGTGGTAAACTTGTTTCCCTTTTAAATGAAGCCTCGATCTGGAAAGCTTTTTTTCTGTGCCATTTACAATATTCAAAGCTTCACTAACAGTAAGTTTTGGATTTTGCAATTTATTTATGGAAGATCGAATAATATTTCCTATGTTAATATTGACAAACTCCAAATCTTTTCTTATAATGGGATCTCGAAATACTTTTTGTGCTTTTCGAATGGACACTGCTTCATTTGAATTAAATGTATTAATTATTTCCTTAATTTGGTCAAAGTTCGTGTCATAATAGGCCACAGCATCTAGCCAAGTTCCCCATCTAGTTAGTACTGGTTTCGGCGGTAGGGGCATATTCGGTAGCGTTTCCTTAAATTTTGCAATCCTTTTAGGTGCTTTGTTAAATATTTTTTTTACGTTATCAATTAAACAACAACAACATTGGTTATGGCAATTGTTTACCTTGAATGGATCGTATAACTGGACCAGGCAAATTAAAAGTCTCACTAAGCGATATAACACAAAGATTCACTCCACCATTGGCATGGCACCTTCCAAAGTTAATAAAAACAACTCTATGGACCTACTTCGTAAGGTTTATAATCATATAAAAGTGAAATCACCGTCTAAATATAAAGTTGGTGATTTTGTGAGAATAAGCAAGTATAAATCGACTTTTGCAAAGGGTTATACTGCCAATTGGACTGCTGAAATATTTCAAATTGTAAAGATGAAGACTACTCAACCATCCACTTATTTATTGCAAGACGCAAAGAAAGAACCTATTTCAGGGTGCTTTTATGAGCAAGAAGTGCAAAAAGTTAAGAATCCTGACATTTACCTCGTTAAAAAGGTTTTAAAACGCAAGGGAAATAAAGTATACGTGAAGTGGATGGGTTTAAACGAAAAATCTTGGATTGATAAGAACAATGTTATCACATGATTATTTGTACTGTAACTATATATTTAAAATAAAAATATATATTCAGAACCTATTGTTTTATTTATTTTCTTTCACCTACTAGGTACCTGTTGATGTATAAATAAAACGAATGATATACAAATAAAGCAAGATTTATTAAAAAAAAGAAAACAATTAATTGATGGAAAATTACACAAACCACTAAAACATTATATATTTCTAAAGTAAATTCGCTTGAAGCAAACAACAGTAAAGTATTGAAATTCGCAAATTCATCATCATCATAGGGCATAGGCCTCCCCACCAAAGAGTCAAAAAGCAAAAAAGGAATTCGCAAATTAGCAGACATATTTTTAAAAGATTATACGTCTATCACAATAAAATCGTAAACAGTAAACAACAATAACATCACAAAATTATCTCCTATAGTGGTGTTAAATAAAGAAACTTTAAAACATTCAAGCGGTAAATCGTAAAAATGCGATATGAAAGATGTGAATTTTACATTTAAACCACCTATTGTCTCCTGGAAATGAGACGAGACGTTGTCCCACACGCTCATCAATACATAATATTCATAATTAAAGTCATTCCTGAGATACATTGACATCAGATAATCATGCATCTTAGTTATTATGACATTGATAGGCACTTTATACACCCAGTAGTGTATCAGCTCCTTATTTTCAAGATGTTTAATCATCTTTCTTCTAAAGTCAAACGCATCGGAATTGGAAAGCGACATTTTTCTGGAAAGACAAAACAAAATTAATCACCCCGCTAAATCACAATTACTGAAACTGAATGTTGAGCACCTTTCACAATCATTTGCACTTTTCCGCTGTTCAAAAGGTCAACGGCTGAAGCATCCAGCTCGCTGAAGCGCCCCGGTAGGGAGACATGACCAATGTCTTTGATCACAACCACAATATGTCCGTTAGTGTGGTACTTCGAATCCCACCTGCTACAGGACTCAATGAGCAGAGGCGTGTTGAGCGGAAGGTCCTTCACCTTCACCCAGGTGATTATTTTGCTTCCGGCATCGTTTAATGCGTCGAGTGACATTTTCAGCTAATAATTTTATATAAAATGAACTTACAAATTGATACGAGCGAGGCTGGTAAATATTTCAATATGAATAATTAAGTCCGTATGTTACGCTTATATACCCCAACAGCATCATAGTAGAATGCTGCGGGGAGCACGATAACAACATTCTTATTCAGGCGTGTCATTCTCATAAACTGGATTTAATGCTTGCATCTGTTGTGATGCTCTGTGCAGTCTCCAGAGCCTACGCAGCCGCGGATTGACTGGCCCCGGAGGATAGTTAATATCCTCTTCCGCCCGAGCAATCTGCTCGTTCTCTGGTCCCATCACAGTTACAACACGTGGGTGCACTACGCAGACGAGCTTGCACTCCGGTCTCGGTGTAAGTGGTTTCTGCATGGTGATACGAGTATACTGACGACTGCGAAGTCTGAGAGTGCTCGCTTCTATATTTAAACATACTGACTTGGTGGTGGTATGGAGACTAATTTATTTATACATTCTGTTTTGCTAGTGATAACCATACCCCGTAATCGAACCGGCAAATCTATAGCAGATGTACGTCAGGGTTGTCACTACCTATGTATGTACTTGTTCTACGAATACAAAAAAACACACATGTTATTGAACATATCTTTATTAACTAAACATCTTATTTACCTCCACAGAATTTTGAAATAAACTATGCTTCTGTATAATTACGTCCTTATCCATGAATGTAATGTATGAAAGGCACCATCGTGAATTATATTTAAGTTGTGATCCATCTGAACCTTCTTCTCTATTGTATATAGTCACTCCATGTTTCCACTTCATATGGCTAGGTACTTGAGCCTGCCCGCTACACATATGGGACAGCTGGCCTGTTTCTCTCTTAAATAAGTGATGAACTAAATCCCGACACATCTTTTTAAATCTTTATTATATATCTGGGGTTTATTTAAATATCAGCTTCTTTGTGACATGAAATATGACTTTGACAAATTAACTTTTTTATCACTCGGTTCTTTTTTATTTTCGGCCAGGACTTGTGCAGGCAATTTTTTTATGATAATCTGAGTACTGTGATTTATCCCCTGATAAAAAATGCCGACAGAAGTGAAGGATGTTTAGGGGTAGCGGCAACAGTGTTCAATGTTCTATCGATCTTCAAAATAAATTATCATAATTCTTTCTAAATTTATTGCAGTCAAACTGCGTCGCCTACTTGTGTAAATCCATTTTAAACTCGAAAAAGAGCGTTCCACATCTACCGACGTCAATGGTACATAATTTAAATATGTATAATTTTGTAATGTATTTTTATTAATGTTTGTTGTGAACTCAGTTTCTTGTCCTCTTAAAAGATTGTTTACTGCGGTAACAGTCGTAACCCGGATTGTTTTTTAAAACACTTTTTAATTTGTGGTAAACTTGTTTCCCTTTTAAATGAAGCCTCGATCTGGAAAGCTTTTTTTCTGTGCCATTTACAATATTCAAAGCTTCACTAACAGTAAGTTTTGGATTTTGCAATTTATTTATGGAAGATCGAATAATATTTCCTATGTTAATATTGACAAACTCCAAATCTTTTCTTATAATGGGATCTCGAAATACTTTTTGTGCTTTTCGAATGGACACTGCTTCATTTGAATTAAATGTATTAATTATTTCCTTAATTTGGTCAAAGTTCGTGTCATAATAGGCCACAGCATCTAGCCAAGTTCCCCATCTAGTTAGTACTGGTTTCGGCGGTAGGGGCATATTCGGTAGCGTTTCCTTAAATTTTGCAATCCTTTTAGGTGCTTTGTTAAATATTTTTTTTACGTTATCAATTAAACAACAACAACATTGGTTATGGCAATTGTTTACCTTGAATGGATCGTATAACTGGACCAGGCAAATTAAAAGTCTCACTAAGCGATATAACACAAAGATTCACTCCACCATTGGCATGGCACCTTCCAAAGTTAATAAAAACAACTCTATGGACCTACTTCGTAAGGTTTATAATCATATAAAAGTGAAATCACCGTCTAAATATAAAGTTGGTGATTTTGTGAGAATAAGCAAGTATAAATCGACTTTTGCAAAGGGTTATACTGCCAATTGGACTGCTGAAATATTTCAAATTGTAAAGATGAAGACTACTCAACCATCCACTTATTTATTGCAAGACGCAAAGAAAGAACCTATTTCAGGGTGCTTTTATGAGCAAGAAGTGCAAAAAGTTAAGAATCCTGACATTTACCTCGTTAAAAAGGTTTTAAAACGCAAGGGAAATAAAGTATACGTGAAGTGGATGGGTTTAAACGAAAAATCTTGGATTGATAAGAACAATGTTATCACATGATTATTTGTACTGTAACTATATATTTAAAATAAAAATATATATTCAGAACCTATTGTTTTATTTATTTTCTTTCACCTACTAGGTACCTGTTGATGTATAAATAAAACGAATGATATACAAACAAAGCAAGATTTATTAAAAAAAAGAAAACAATTAATTGATGGAAAATTACACAAACCACTAAAACATTATATATTTTTAACGTAAATTCGCTTGAAGCAAACAACAGTAAAGTATTGAAATTCGCAAATTCATCATCATCATAGGGCATAGGCCTCCCCCCCAAAGTCAAAAAGCAAAAAAGGAATTCGCAAATTAGCAGACATATTTTTAAAAGATTATACGTCTATCACAATAAAATCGTAAACAGTAAACAACAATAACATCACAAAATTATCTCCTATAGTGGTGTTAAATAAAGAAACTTTAAAACATTCAAGCGGTAAATCGTAAAAATGCGATATGAAAGATGTGAATTTTACATTTAAACCACCTATTGTCTCCTGGAAATGAGACGAGACGTTGTCCCACACGCTCATCAATACATAATATTCATAATTAAAGTCATTCCTGAGATACATTGACATCAGATAATCATGCATCTTAGTTATTATGACATTGATAGGCACTTTATACACCCAGTAGTGTATCAGCTCCTTATTTTCAAGATGTTTAATCATCTTTCTTCTAAAGTCAAACGCATCGGAATTGGAAAGCGACATTTTTCTGGAAAGACAAAATAAAATTAATCACCCCGCTAAATCACAATTACTGAAACTGAATGTTGAGCACCTTTCACAATCATTTGCACTTTTCCGCTGTTCAAAAGGTCAACGGCTGAAGCATCCAGCTCGCTGAAGCGCCCCGGTAGGGAGACATGACCAATGTCTTTGATCACAACCACAATATGTCCGTTAGTGTGGTACTTCGAATCCCACCTGCTACAGGACTCAATGAGCAGAGGCGTGTTGAGCGGAAGGTCCTTCACCTTCACCCAGGTGATTATTTTGCTTCCGGCATCGTTTAATGCGTCGAGTGACATTTTCAGCTAATAATTTTATATAAAATGAACTTACAAATTGATACGAGCGAGGCTGGTAAATATTTCAATATGAATAATTAAGTCCGTATGTTACGCTTATATACCCCAACAGCATCATAGTAGAATGCTGCGGGGAGCACGATAACAACATTCTTATTCAGGCGTGTCATTCTCATAAACTGGATTTAATGCTTGCATCTGTTGTGATGCTCTGTGCAGTCTCCAGAGCCTACGCAGCCGCGGATTGACTGGCCCCGGAGGATAGTTAATATCCTCTTCCGCCCGAGCAATCTGCTCGTTCTCTGGTCCCATCACAGTTACAACACGTGGGTGCACTACGCAGACGAGCTTGCACTCCGGTCTCGGTGTAAGTGGTTTCTGCATGGTGATACGAGTATACTGACGACTGCGAAGTCTGAGAGTGCTCGCTTCTATATTTAAACATACTGACTTGGTGGTGGTATGGAGACTAATTTATTTATACATTCTGTTTTGCTAGTGATAACCATACCCCGTAATCGAACCGGCAAATCTGTAGCAGATGTACGTCAGGGTTGTCACTACCTATGTATGTACTTGTTCTACGAATACAAAAAAACACACATGTTATTGAACATATCTTTATTAACTAAACATCTTATTTACCTCCACAGAATTTTGAAATAAACTATGCTTCTGTATAATTACGTCCTTATCCATGAATGTAATGTATGAAAGGCACCATCGTGAATTATATTTAAGTTGTGATCCATCTGAACCTTCTTCTCTATTGTATATAGTCACTCCATGTTTCCACTTCATATGGCTAGGTACTTGAGCCTGCCCGCTACACATATGGGACAGCTGGCCTGTTTCTCTCTTAAATAAGTGATGAACTAAATCCCGACACATCTTTTTAAATCTTTATTATATATCTGGGGTTTATTTAAATATCAGCTTCTTTGTGACATGAAATATGACTTTGACAAATTAACTTTTTTATCACCCGGTTCTTTTTTATTTTCGGCTAGGACTTGTGCAGGCAATTTTTTTATGATAATCTGAGTACTGTGATTTATCCCCTGATAAAAAATGCCGACAGAAGTGAAGGATGTTTAGGGGTAGCGGCAACAGTGTTCAATGTTCTATCGATCTTCAAAATAAATTATCATAATTCTTTCTAAATTTATTGCAGTCAAACTGCGTCGCCTACTTGTGTAAATCCATTTTAAACTCGAAAAAGAGCGTTCCACATCTACCGACGTCAATGGTACATAATTTAAATATGTATAATTTTGTAATGTATTTTTATTAATGTTTGTTGTTAACTCAGTTTCTTGTCCTCTTAAAAGATTGTTTACTGCGGTAACAGTCGTAACCCGGATTGTTTTTTAAAACACTTTTTAATTTGTGGTAAACTTGTTTCCCTTTTAAATGAAGCCTCGATCTGGAAAGCTTTTTTTCTGTGCCATTTACAATATTCTAAGCTTCACTAACAGTAAGTTTTGGATTTTGCAATTTATTTATGGAAGATCGAATAATATTTCCTATGTTAATATTGACAAACTCCAAATTAAAAAAGATTCACTCCAAAAGATTCACTCCACCATTGGCATGGCACCTTCCAAAGTTAATAAAAACAACTCTATGGACCTACTTCGTAAGGTTTATAATCATATAAAAGTGAAATCACCGTCTAAATATAAAGTTGGTGATTTTGTGAGAATAAGCAAGTATAAATCGACTTTTGCAAAGGGTTATACTGCCAATTGGACTGCTGAAATATTTCAAATTGTAAAGATGAAGACTACTCAACCATCCACTTATTTATTGCAAGACGCAAAGAAAGAACCTATTTCAGGGTGCTTTTATGAGCAAGAAGTGCAAAAAGTTAAGAATCCTGACATTTACCTCGTTAAAAAGGTTTTAAAACGCAAGGGAAATAAAGTATACGTGAAGTGGATGGGTTTAAACGAAAAATCTTGGATTGATAAGAACAATGTTATCACATGATTATTTGTACTGTAACTATATATTTAAAATAAAAATATATATTCAGAACCTATTGTTTTATTTATTTTCTTTCAACTACTAGGTACCTGTTGATGTATAAATAAAACGAATGATATACAAACAAAGCAAGATTTATTAAAAAAAAGAAAACAATTAATTGATGGAAAATTACACAAACCACTAAAACATTATATATTTTTAACGTAAATTCGCTTGAAGCAAACAACAGTAAAGTATTGAAATTCGCAAATTCATCATCATCATAGGGCATAGGCCTCCCCCCCAAAGTCAAAAAGCAAAAAAGGAATTCGCAAATTAGCAGACATATTTTTAAAAGATTATACGTCTATCACAATAAAATCGTAAACAGTAAACAACAATAACATCACAAAATTATCTCCTATAGTGGTGTTAAATAAAGAAACTTTAAAACATTCAAGCGGTAAATCGTAAAAATGCGATATGAAAGATGTGAATTTTACATTTAAACCACCTATTGTCTCCTGGAAATGAGACGAGACGTTGTCCCACACGCTCATCAATACATAATATTCATAATTAAAGTCATTCCTGAGATACATTGACATCAGATAATCATGCATCTTAGTTATTATGACATTGATAGGCACTTTATACACCCAGTAGTGTATCAGCTCCTTATTTTCAAGATGTTTAATCATCTTTCTTCTAAAGTCAAACGCATCGGAATTGGAAAGCGACATTTTTCTGGAAAGACAAAATAAAATTAATCACCCCGCTAAATCACAATTACTGAAACTGAATGTTGAGCACCTTTCACAATCATTTGCACTTTTCCGCTGTTCAAAAGGTCAACGGCTGAAGCATCCAGCTCGCTGAAGCGCCCCGGTAGGGAGACATGACCAATGTCTTTGATCACAACCACAATATGTCCGTTAGTGTGGTACTTCGAATCCCACCTGCTACAGGACTCAATGAGCAGAGGCGTGTTGAGCGGAAGGTCCTTCACCTTCACCCAGGTGATTATTTTGCTTCCGGCATCGTTTAATGCGTCGAGTGACATTTTCAGCTAATAATTTTATATAAAATGAACTTACAAATTGATACGAGCGAGGCTGGTAAATATTTCAATATGAATAATTAAGTCCGTATGTTACGCTTATATACCCCAACAGCATCATAGTAGAATGCTGCGGGGAGCACGATAACAACATTCTTATTCAGGCGTGTCATTCTCATAAACTGGATTTAATGCTTGCATCTGTTGTGATGCTCTGTGCAGTCTCCAGAGCCTACGCAGCCGCGGATTGACTGGCCCCGGAGGATAGTTAATATCCTCTTCCGCCCGAGCAATCTGCTCGTTCTCTGGTCCCATCACAGTTACAACACGTGGGTGCACTACGCAGACGAGCTTGCACTCCGGTCTCGGTGTAAGTGGTTTCTGCATGGTGATACGAGTATACTGACGACTGCGAAGTCTGAGAGTGCTCGCTTCTATATTTAAACATACTGACTTGGTGGTGGTATGGAGACTAATTTATTTATACATTCTGTTTTGCTAGTGATAACCATACCCCGTAATCGAACCGGCAAATCTGTAGCAGATGTACGTCAGGGTTGTCACTACCTATGTATGTACTTGTTCTACGAATACAAAAAAACACACATGTTATTGAACATATCTTTATTAACTAAACATCTTATTTACCTCCACAGAATTTTGAAATAAACTATGCTTCTGTATAATTACGTCCTTATCCATGAATGTAATGTATGAAAGGCACCATCGTGAATTATATTTAAGTTGTGATCCATCTGAACCTTCTTCTCTATTGTATATAGTCACTCCATGTTTCCACTTCATATGGCTAGGTACTTGAGCCTGCCCGCTACACATATGGGACAGCTGGCCTGTTTCTCTCTTAAATAAGTGATGAACTAAATCCCGACACATCTTTTTAAATCTTTATTATATATCTGGGGTTTATTTAAATATCAGCTTCTTTGTGACATGAAATATGACTTTGACAAATTAACTCTTTTTATGATAATCTGAGTACTGTGATTTATCCCCTGATAAAAAATGCCGACAGAAGTGAAGGATGTTTAGGGGTAGCGGCAACAGTGTTCAATGTTCTATCGATCTTCAAAATAAATTATCATAATTCTTTCTAAATTTATTGCAGTCAAACTGCGTGGCCTACTTGTGTAAATCCATTTTAAACTCGAAAAAGAGCGTTTTTTTTTTACGTTATCAATTAAAGTATTTATTTTGGATATAAATTTCTCACTTTTTCTGCGACTCTGTTTAACCCGTGTGCAAGACATGTCACATGTGTTAAGTTACTAAACATTTGTCCGAGAATTTTTCCAGCTTTAAGCATGTAAGAACCAGCGTCCGTAACAAAACATAAAAAAATATCCTTATTTTTCTGATAATTTGTTCCCCATAAGTCTTTTAGTGTATCCACCACGATTTACAATCAGTGATCGGAATAGGCAGAGTATATTTACCTACACTTGGTAGAACATAGATAAAAAGTGGAGACTTCCTTACGACTACATTTTTTTGCGGGATAAAGTCCCGGGAATTTACCGAATAATTAATATTGTTCTGAATAGTACAAAAAACAATACAAACTGCTTCAATACAATAAATAGGCATAAAATAAAACAACCAATATATAAACGAATTCTTCTATATTTATTTTTAATAAACTCTCTTTATGTACAAAATTATTATTATTTTACTAAATCTAAATATAAATAACATTGCAACTTAATCTACAAATACAAAATTATTATATTGATTTAAACTAACACCATTTTCACACATACCTATTATTAAATGAAAACGGGACTTAATCGCGTAACACTTATATTTATATTTGGCCCAAGGTTTCGGATGTCACATTACGTATTACGTCCGTAGTCAGAGGCATACTGGTAGGGAGTTGTGTCAACATTTTCTAACTATACGAGTTTTTGGAATTACCCGCACTTGATTTTCATTAGTTACTTTTATGCTAGGGTAAGTGCTACGCGATTAAATCCAGTTTTCATTTAATTTACAAAATTATTCGTCACTATCAGAATCAAATTCATAATCATAACCTTTATTCATTTCAATACTATCATTATTCTCCTGGAGATGATTGAAATATATTACTGTAATTTTTTCCACGTTTTCAGTCTATTTCTTTTCACGCTTAAAATCCACTTGTATGTAGAAAATGACCGTTCAACGTGTACAGATGTGAGTGGTGCAAAATTATAAATCGAATCATCATCTGCATCGATCCCTTGAACAATTCTCTCACTTTTTTCTCTAACAACGTCATAGTCAGGATTGCGTTCTATAACTTTCTCTAATTTATTTTCTATTATTTCGTTCGGACGACCAGTTCAAAACACATCTAACGTTGTCAATAATATCAAAATATTCTGCTAGCGATAATTTAGACTTGTAATTTTGTAAGTGCTACTTGAATTATTCGATAGTTTTCGTGAATAAAATTGAGTTGGGATTGAATATTTTCTTTTCTAAACGCGGCTTTTGCTTTTCTTATAGATATTGCTTCATTGCTATTAAGATTACCTACAACATCCGATATTTGTTGAAAATGTTCCGCATAGTACGACGTTGCCTTTAGCCATGTACCCCATCTAGTAATTACTGGTTGAGGAGGTAGCGGTAAATTAGGGTACATATCCTTAAGTAGTCTTACTCTGTTAGGTGATTTTAAAAATATCTTTTTTACATTGGCTACTAAATCATCAACGTTTTCGTATTGAGAACGTATTTGTTCTGCCACTCTGTTAAGGGCATGTGCTAAGCACGTTACGTGCAACATATTTGGAAAATCGATTTTTAACAAACGTCCGGCTTTTAACATGTATGCCACGCTGTCAGAGCATAACATAAGCACATTGTTAGATTTTTCTTCAAATGATTCTCCCCACATTTCGTTTAATGATCCGTTCACAAAATTTGCTATAGTTTCCCCGTTTACCTTTTGTAGCACTTTACATGCAATTAAATACGGTCGAGTCGCTACATTTTTTATTAAAGACATCACTAATAAATGAACCACATATCTTCCTAAAAAATCAGTTGTTTCGTCAAGAGATATCCAGACCTTATTGTTTCCTATTGTGTCGTATATATGTTTCAATCGATCTTTATAAAATTCATCTAGATACTTTTTCCGTAATATTGATTCAGATGGCACTTTCTTTTCTACGCACACACAACAACCACTGTAGCAAACATATTTGCCAAAAAAAGATTGGAACGCAGAATTATTAACTTGCGACCAAGGGATGTTACATAAAATTAAAAAATTTACTAAGTCGAAGTAGTATTCTTTCTCAGTATTTTGTCGCCTGCCTTGATGTATGGCTCCATTGATGTGCCGATCAACGTTGCCTTTCTTCGTGGCTTTGAAAGAGGTCTCGCATTTGGTGCAAAATATGATACCACTTGCTTCGTCATATACAAGTTCCGGATTATTAACAATCCAACTAGTGACTAGTTCGGGTCTCACTTTGTTCGCCATGTCGACAACAAAAATTATATAATATATTCCGAAGCGTACCTGAAATAAATTATACGAAGTGTTAGCAATGAGCTTTAAATATTTCAGAATGAAGGGTAAGGTTTCTCTTAACCTATCGACGCGAAATCGGCTTTAGCCGACCAAAAATAGCTCGTTAGTATGAAGACGCGTACGCATGTTCATACTAACGAGCGATTTTTGGTCGGCAGTATGTACAAAACACATTTGTAGAAATATTAAAAATATTTGAGACGCGCATTATCGAAGAGCTGAACTTTGTGTAGCAAAGCTGCAAATTCCCATCAGAATCAACACGTGCAAACTTGCAAATAATACAAAACCCCATTTTAAGGTACAAACTTCAAACTCCGAGTACAGTTTACAACCGTTTTCTCAAATTTAGTTGTAGTCTGGCAAGTATATAGTGTTTTTCGCATATATTTATGATTTAAATCTTTACAAGCTTACACGTGTCTATTTATGTACAGTACGGTAAGTATAATGTAGGTAGGTTTAATACATTACACGGCCAAATTATGAGCATAGGTAAGTGACTTAAAATAAAAAATAAAAAATAAAATGCATTTATTTCGGACCATTAAAAAATCCATATCTTGTTAGTAACAATTTGGTACTTAAATAAATATATTAGTTCTATGCCTACAACTTAAATGATGAGAGGACCAGTGCTTAACTAAATTGCTGTCCCATCTATCGGCTACGACTGTCAGGAGACTGTGGCGGCTGCCGCGAACCCTACAGAGCGTCGCGGCGCAGCGCTTGCGCAGCGTCGCATGAAACCCGTCTACATGCGCGTCCGCAAACATGCCCGACGCGCTGCAGTACCGCGGCAGTCGCAACAGCACCCTGAACGCGTCATTATATTGTACACGCAAGGCATTCATGGCACGTTGCGTGTACTTCGACCACAAACTGCCGGTGTACAGCGTTGTACAGTACGCACGAAACAGGGTTATTTTGACTTGCGCTGTACATCGACCGAACCTGCGAGCTATCATGTTGGCTCTAACGGCCAACGCCCTTCGCTCCCTCTCTATATCGGCGTCGTCCCGTAGGTCGTCAGTTACAATGTGACCAAGATATTTGAAAATGTGAACCCTATTTAGCTCTTCGCCGTTTAAACGAATGGGTGGTACGTGTGAAGGGCACTTATTACCAGCCTTAAAAACCATGTATTCGCTCTTCCGCACATTGTATTTTAAGTTATGGCTTAGAGCATAGGATTCACATTTATCAATAAGGATTCTCAGCCCCCCCACTGATGGGCTCAACAGCACCATGTCATCCGCATAACTTATATTATTGTGACATACTCTGTTAATGTGGCATCCGACATGTGTGCTGCTGAGCCCACCGATGAGTTCGTTTACATAAAGATTGAACAATTTGGGGGATGTAAGCCCCCCCTGCCTTACACCACAATCCAACCCGTACTCGTCTGATAAGATGTTCCCCCATCGGACGCTATTTCTTTGGCTCGCGTACCAGTACCTAAATATGCGTGTTAGTTCCCTGGGAAATTTGGCATCATCAAGCTTTTTCCATAGTAAGTTATAATTTACAAGGTCAAATGCCTTTGAAAGGTCCAAAAAACACGCATAAATAGGTGTTCTACGCCTGGTATAGTACTCGACAGTGTTTTTTAGGCAAATGATCGCACTCTCGGTGGACAGGCCGGCTCGGAAGCCGAACTGACCATCATGCAGCTGCAAGCATTTGTCCAACTGCTTACTAAGGAGACTATCCAGAACCCTGGCCACGATTGTTGCCAAAGAGATTGGTCTGTAATTCGTTATGTCAGATATATCTCCTGTTTTATTTTTAATTATAGCAACAACTACCGTTTTCGTCATATGGCTGGGCAGGTATGAGTGTCCAATACATAGATAAAAAAAAAAAACATAGATAAGAGTCTGGGCAAATGAGGACCAGCGAACTGCAGGTGTTCGATGCTCAAATAATCATGACCAGGGGATTTGCCCCTTTTCATATCCCGTATTATCTTGTTGATATCCTTCGAGCTAAAACGTAAGTGAGGGTCATTCCTTACCCCACCGTCGAACACCGGCAGCCCGTCCGAACCTCCTACCGATGACTTGCAATTAAAATGGTCCTTAAACAAATTAGCAATGCCCTTGGCATCAAAAGTGCCGTTGATATTAACTGAGAGACTAGTTTTTGTTTCCATTTTCTTTGTACATTTCCAAAAATTTCGAAAATCATTTTTCCTATGATGTGAAGCGAGTATGTCCATTTTGACTTGGTCTTGATGATTTTGTACCCATCGCAATCTGGATTTAAAAACTTTTCTGCTGTGACACATCAAATTAAAAATATGACCTGTAGTAGGTTTACCAAAAAGAACCCAGTTTTGGAAACAAACCCTAGCCTCTCTGTGGGCTTCGCCAACATGCTTATTCCAACCTATTATTTTCTTGTTCCCAGTATTAGCCGTAGTAACTTTACTGTACATAGATGCCTTCATTAATAATATTGAAATACAAATTATCCAAAACAATATGGTGCCCTGAATTATTTGTACAGCATCCGTCACAGCAGCCTCTAAGTTCGTCAGGGAAATCAATAGATTTTAATAATTCGTTACATTTATCAGTATATTTTTCAATCTCGAGAGGTGTCCTATTGCCCCAGACTATTTGTTTACATTTTGATGGCAAGTCTAAACTATACAGCTTGGGCACAACTAAATTTAAATTGCACTTAACAACAAGCGGATAATGGTCAGAGCAATAAACGCCATAGTCAACGAAAACATCATCTATCGAATTCCATCCCGCTGTAGAACACAAACAATGGGCTAGGGCTGGGCAGCGACTGCAAAAATGTGAATCGCTCACATACGTAAAAGTATCGGAATCAGCGCCCAATTTTATTAAATCTGCGTAAACCCAACCTTGATCAGTACAAAAACTTTGTAATTCATTACTGAATAACTCACCGGGATGCGCATTATAATCACCCAGTATGTAAACAGTTTCGATACTGTTTTCGTCGACTATAGCACTTATCGCACTGACACATTGCACAAATTCAGTTAAATTATCAATACAGTACTTAAGTCAATAGTCATACTTCGTGACCATATATGAAAAAGGTAAAATTTTTAAATAATAAATAATATTATAATAATATTCCGGTGTTTTGCAAGTAATTCAATTCCTCAATAACAGGGTCAAAAATTGCTTTGTTTCCATATTTAGTTTTGTCAGCAGAATGACAAATAGCTAACATCAAAACGTTATTCAACAATGAAAACAAATGTGGGAGGAGCGCTGGCAGCGAAACATAGACACCACCAAGCTTATGCACCCCAGCATGGCTCCCCAAAGGATTTCCAATTTCAAAATCATCGTAGTATACTATTAAAGGCAAAATAATATCCGACGCTTGCGGTGTACACATTGCCAGCCATACAGATCCCTGCATTACATTTTCTAGACACATTGGCCTCGTCGGATTTTCCTCACGGTTTAGTAAGTTACCCCTTAGATGGTTCAAATAATCCATTACATCTTTCCTAATAGACTCAATGGAAAAAAAGTTCTTCAAAACCTGACGCAAATGAATTACTTGCATAGTACTTGGATTGGTGCGTAATGTTAAAGTGTTTTTACTTTGTGAAGTGTCGGGACGGTAACCAACGGTTACTTCGCGTGGTAGTATTAAAGAACCTAATGAATTAAATTCTCGGAATCTCAAATATTCTGAACGAAATGGGAAAAAGGTGTTCTTCAAAGCTGTGTTCAACTTATGAAGCCGTTCATTAATTTCTATTCCAGACATGCTTTGCTCGTCAGCTAGCACAGTACCGAATACAGACATCAAAAGCGGTGCGATATTGCCAAGTAGAGTTTGCAAATTATTAACTACAGCTTGTACAGCTGATCGAGATACAGAGGGATTTGAATAAAGCGTTGACATAAATTTCAGAACTTCTTTATGAATCATACTATCGGCATTTTCAAGGACTTCAGGATCACCATCAGCATCAATATGTATGCGCTCTGTTGCTATGTCGTTAGTCGATGTTGTATACTCAGGAACTACGCAAGCGTCGCTTGAGGTAGATGGCAAATAAGGAGTATGTATTTTACACAAATGATTTAAATTAACATGTTTTCTGAATTGCCTAACGTCAGTGAAATGCCGATAGCATGCGTCTTCACCACATTTAAAAACGCCAGTAATATTATTTTTTTTACATTCTTTTCTTATGTGAGTAATAAGGGAAGAAAACGTGGAGAAATTATTTATACAATTGTAACACTTCATCTTAACTTACTTAGTTAAATTGTGACACCAAGAGTGACTAATGTCTCCTTCACAGATTGTGACAAACGATCGTACGGTGTTTTGATTTTGTAAAAGCCAATTTGGATAATAATCCAAATGTTATAGCTTTCTGTAGAATATTTAGCCGCAGTAGCATGAAATATTTTAAAAGTCACATCAACTGCTTCAGTCAATGTTGTGAACTTGTAAAACGTATTATCCCAAACTATGAAGGAGACACCTGACTCACGGCACCAGATAATAAATGGTTGCAGGGTGATACCGATCTGCTGAAGCTTATGGCGACGCTCCTCAATTGTCACTTGCACGTCCGCTTCAGCATCCACAATGGTCACAAATCCGTCCAATATCTCGGCTCGTGACGCTTGCCAGTCTTTTTTAGACCGACGGGCTGGAGGTATATTGAATAGACAACCGATGAGCAACACTGCTGCTATTAATTTTGTCTCCGGTTTTTCATCTGGAAAGATAATAATAATACTATATTTTACACAACACATCATCAATAACTGAGTAAATAGGGAAAAGTATCAAAACAGGATAAATTAGATAATTATTAGATAATATACTCAGCGGCATATTTAGCTGAACATAAAAAAGTTAGCATAACGCATACTTAATGCTTGACCTAATACTTAGAAAAAAAAAGTAGTTATACTTTTTTGTGTTCTGCTAAATATGCCGCTGAGTGTATGTTGAATGTCCCGTGCTCAAAAGGATCCAGCTGCATCTCCTCCTGTGCATGTTGTAAAAGGCGACTAAGGGAAACAGAGAGGGCTGGTTCAGTTAGACGATAAGCTAGCAACGTGTCACTAACTGTTCCTTTATACAGACGCCTCTAAAATTACCGAAAGTGGCTGTAGGATCGCTTATGTGATCCCTTTATGGAAATATAGCCGTGACTATAAGTCATGACATGTTAAATATGCATTTTTTTTGCTTGATTGATCTATTTTTTATCAAACGGGGACAGATCAGAATAATTTCCTTACCGTCACAAATAGCCAATGTGTCAGCTATCTTTTGGCGAAGAAACTTGTCTTTGGTGGCGTTGAGCTTCTGCCGAGCAACTTTTAGTATTGTTTCGGATGAAGCGTCCAAGGCGTCGAGGCCCCCGGATTTATCAGGGAAAAGTGCTTCGTAGTCAGAAGTCAGAAGCCGCCACCCGTCAGTTGACTTCAGGATAGGATACTTATTAAAGTACTCCTGTAATGTCCCTTCCTCGTAGTACAAGTACCGGAGGCGGGCTCGAACTGTCTCCCGCCAGAGGGTGCTGACCTCCTGCCACGGACCAGGTGAAGGATGCGACAGCTGCTCCAACGCAGATTCTACGACCTCCGCTTCCCCTGCACAGAAAAATAAAAGAGAAATTAATAATTTCTACAATAAATATGATTCTTAGATTGAGAATTTTTTAAATTGAAACGAGAATTTGAGCTAATTCACTTTTTTTTCTTAATTCCGCCCTAGATAATTAAACACAATCTGAAAACAGAAAAGTCTAGAAAGAGAGTTACCTTCTTTAAGTCCGGTCAGGTCAATACCAGCGTGTGAAAGGCTGTCTTTCCTTGGAGTGGACTTGGAGCGGGATCTCGACTTAGCCTTTTCTATAAGGCCCAAAGAAACTAAATACTGCCGTCGAGCCCTTCTGGCGGTGACCAACCAGCCAGAGATGTTGCGCTTAGCCTGGTAAGCGTCAGCTGGCAGATACGGCGCGTAATATAGGGGTGGTGACTCCTTTTTAAATAATCTGCCGATGTCGTAGGACAGAGTAAGCAGCTGGGAATCAGTCTGAAGCACAGGATTTTCAGCAGTTATAAGCTTCTCCATGAGCAACTTGCATAAACGCCCACGCACGTCTGAGGGTACGGCGCCCGTTTTTTGTCCAATTTCTATTATTTGTCTTCCCTCTGCTGACGAATTCAGTATGGTACTCACCTGAAATATAAATAGTAATTGTAGTATTACGAACCAAGTGATGATGATGATGAAGATACCAACTTAATATTTAAAAGGTAAAACAAAGATCTTTTAACCCCGGAACAAAATTTTATCATCAACTAGATTGTTAATCTTTAAACTGCTAAACAGGTTTTTTTGAATCATAGCTAAAAACATCAAGTCACATTTAAAGGACTTATGTTAAACACCCATCTGTTTATGTTACGGGTAAAGAATATTCAATGTCAACCTTCTCAACAAATAAGTAGTCTAAGTACACATACAAACATACATAAACTAACGCCTTTTTCCCAGAAGAGGGGTAGGCAGAGCCCAAGGACCTCCACTTGCTACGATCCTGGCATACATCCCTCGCTTCCTCGGCATTCATTAGTCTCTCTCTTCACATTCATTGGTCAGTAGTCTAATAAGCAATAACTTACTAAATTGTTCACAGTGGACACTTCAGTAACAACTTCACCCACTGACGAGTCCAGTGGTAAAACCAGTGCTGTGTCACCCCCCTAAAACAAACAACGTTTTTCATTTGAGATGGTAATTCAAAAAGTTGGTATATAACTTTGTTTTGAATTACCATCTCAAATCTCAATAGGTACGTATGCAACAAAAAGGTATGGTAATACTGAAAGGTATGTATGCTATACTGTATGTACTCAACATTATGAACAACTTTTACTATCCGGCCAACCCTGAATAACGCATATGTAATTCTGTGAAAATTTCAGCCGGCTACCTATTATGGTTCAAGAGATACACAGCCCTTTATAGGTAGGTACATAGAGACAGACAACGGAGGCTTAGTAAATATAGGGCCCTGTCTTAACCTTTTGGGTATGGAACCCTAAAAATTAGTTTCTTGCTGGACACTATTAACAACTCCTACCGATAATTGTAAACTATCACACAAGATCACTAGATCAGAGACTGGTCTATACGTAGATAGATGTAAAACACCCAGACAGAACAAACAAGTTGTTTGCCCCGGCCGGGGATAACTTCAAGGAAAGTGTTAATTGTTATAAGTGTAGTACACCTATTAAACCTAAAATGTATGTATATTACTAGTACAGTCAGCTGTGCAGCTACCTACCTACCTAAACTTTTCTAAATTTGCATCACTTACCAAATAACTTATGTTTGTAAAAGCTGCTGCTTCGCCACAATCAAGATTGTTGATTTGCGGCTCGCCAGACCCTGACCGTGTCAGGGGATCCAAGGTAAAGGGAAGACTCCTCGATTGATATTCGACGCCCAGGACGTCTCCAAAGAGTGAAGAATTGAATGTGTTATCCTGTTGAAATGAATTTAATTACTTAATAGTTAATTTATTTAGGTTAGGTCTATACATAATACAAATAAAATCAAAAATAATAACTGGAACAAAAAATGCATTGTTGTTTCCATCCACCTGCGACTTTTAGCTATATAATCCCCCTCCTCCAAACATATGTTTGCCTGTTATTAGTTAAGTATATTAAAATTTAGCATGAAAACAAACCATATCTGTAGGCGGTTGGTCTTTTTTTAACATGGCCAGAGATGCTTCAAACCTAAGCCTGTCCCCTATTTGAGGAAACATACTAATAATGTCGTCTTTTCTTAGGAATTGCATTGTTGCAATGTCTATCCTCTCGGCTGAAAAAAAAATGTTTACGACTTGAACAAAAAGGTTTTATTTAAAATCTTATTTATTTCATTTCGCTTGTGGTAAGTAAATTTAGCACGTGTAGTAAAATGCGAGTAAGATTGCCATACGCCACCACACAGGCTCAGTGCGGGTTGGGGAGGGGGTCGTCCTGGCCTAGCTGTCACTGCAAGCCATGGACTTATTATTACTAACAGGACTGAGTACTCGCAGCCTAAAAGCGAGCCGAGCAGGATGTCTAATACAGAGGCTCTGTGTCCCTTTCTAATAGGGTGACCAATTTTTTTTGTTACGTGGGACAATATTTATATTAAAGCCGCTAAAAATATTAGGTAACTTTTTAAGCATAATTCTACTAAACAATTGTTATCGCACGTCAACAAAATCCTGCTCACTCGCCGTAGTTGTATTTGGAATTCTATGTCAAACTTCATGTCTTAGATATACGTACAGTCGATTAATTCGCGATCGCGATTGTTTAGTAGTTTCATGAAATTATGACAGAAATAAAAGAACGTGTACATATTAATATAATTTATTTTTATTATAATCAAACATGGCTAAACAAAATTGTTTTGTGCAATTTTTGTCGGAGGCCAATCTTACTGCCTAATCTCCTCAAGGAATTAGATTTTGCATGATGGAATATTCTTAAATTTAAATATGAATTAGCTAACGCCTTCACTAACTGTATCTCGCGTGGTTCCTCATTATTACATTGAACCGGATGCGGCGGAAAAAATAAATCATTAAGTTTCGTAAAAAAAACTTGCTTTAGTATCATCAAAATTCTATTTTTGCTAGTGTTTCGAAATGAACTACGAGATATTTCTGAAATAAATAATTTTTCGCTATACTTTATTATTTCGAATTCAAATCTGGACACATACTTTAAACCGCCTTTATCTATAAATGCAGTAAAAGAAGAAAAATTTGTTATATCAACAAAATAAGTGTGATCAAAATGCTCCTTTGGAATTATTAAAGCGTTGCGACAGTGTTGGCATGAAATTTTATCTATCATCTTATTTACAAAATGGCCAGTTATATAGTAGAGGATATTCATTTTGTAATCGGACATATTGATTGATTCAATGTAATGAAACATTAAATTATCTAATTTTTCCTCTTCAAGAAGATCAGAAGATTGAGGTTCAAACATTGATCGCTTTTCACTACGAAAGTCCAAAATTGGAGAGAGTTCAAACTCTTCGTCAGTACAGTTTGCATTCATACTTGGCTTAACACTATTACGATGTAGCAATTTACGCAGAGCGTACCTAAACTATAAAGCATTCGGATTATTGTTTCCGCCGCCTTGTATACGGACGCAAGAGAAAAACATCTCCAACTGATCCTGAGAAACTTTATAAGGTAAAAAATAATCGAAATTATTTTCAAGCAAAAGTTCCATTGCTAAATTTTGAACACTGTATGTATCCACTATTAATCCTAGAACTGGATTTTTTCGGCGATGTGAAAGAATTGACTGATTTTCAATATTAAGTGTTCTTAAATATTCTCGGGTTTCAGTTAAGATCCCCATCCAAAAATCTTTATTATTAAGCCGCAACGGGGCCTTAAAACCTTTACCCAAAGGTGATTTAGCATTTAATACATCGAAAACTCTATCCACTATTCTGATGTATTCGGTAGTTGCTTCACTATTCTTGAATTCTTCGTTATCACTAACCCGTAAGAAGTCAATGGCATTTGCTACCGAAGAACTCAAAGTCTGAGCTGCTAATTTCACATTCATTTTCTTCCCCATAAAGTTAATATGGGCAGCATTTATTTTATTTGCTAGCTTTAGCCCCTCTTTATCTTGTAAGATATGTAATTTTTTAACGTAATCGAAATCAATGGATCCTTTTTCTGATCTCAAACCTTTCTCACCAAATACATTTCTACATAATTTAAGCATGTGAGCTGGGTCAAAAATGCAGTGTATTTTGGTGTCTTTATTGGGATGTTTAAAACTTGTAACCATATCCGGTAAATTAAAGCTGCATCCCAAACGTTCAAATGTGTTAACGTTACTAGCAGTTCCATCACATGTTAGACTTCGAACAGTGATACCGATGTCAAATAACATACGTATTGCTGTTATTATCAACTGAGCCTGTACGGCGCCTGAAATTTTATCAATAAAAAAGTAGGCAATAGGGCATTTGAACTTTCTTTTGAATGCTACAATTTGCAGAACGAGGACCTCAGTGGCAAGACGGTCCGAATCGTATGGTACAATGCCAGCAAAGTCTACATAACCCCACTTTTTATCTTTATGTTTATCATATGCTTCGTCAGATTTAATAGACATTGCATCAAATATTAGAGCTACATTCTCGAGATCATTTTCAGATACTGATAATTTCAAATATTCAAGTACTTCAACCATGAATCCCACATTGCATTCATGAGTCGCTAACATTTTGCGCAAGGTTGCCGGATGTGGTAACTTAGTATAATTTCTGAGATACATATATGCTTTTGAAGAATAAAAGTATAAGGATAAAGCAAACTGTTTGAGCTCCTCTGAATATCTTACACCTTTGTTACTTTTATCAGTGTTCATATGCTTATGAATGTTACAAAATTATTTTTTATCAGATGTTCAACCTCATCATAGTTAACGCTTTTTTTTTTAATATTTCCAAAACTGACTTCAAATTTTCTAATCGAATATCGATATTAACCTCTGTGACAATAATTTCACTTTTTGCTTCAAGATAACTTTTGAAGGACTGCTGCATTTCATTTCTGTCTGAACTGCTACTTCTTTTACGCCTAAGCAGATCTTTTTGGCGGCGGGTTCGTAATCTTCGCAAACACTAGATTCTTGCGAGGTACCAGGAGCACAATGTTCGAAGGGTTGTAGTGGTGACTGTTCACAACGTCACTCAGTACCCCTATCTGCTTATTTGGTGCCTGCAAAAGAAAATTAATTCAATTTGTATATTAGACTTATAAATTAACATTACTACATGAATTCATATCCTAACGTCATATTCTTAAGTTTTGGTAATTACACGTTTTTACAAAGATTTTTACTAATTTATGGATAATTAAATTGTGCCAAAATAAACTAAATGTAATATTTTAGTAAATATAATTAGTGGGCTTACCGGTAGAAAAATAGATGGTATTGCGTCGGCTTTCAATAGCTGTCGCGAGTTTGCTGTATAAAAGTCTTCTGTTTTGAAGTGACGGCTACACACAACGGAGTTTTTAGTAATCTCTTGTGACACAGGAATAACATCCAGCCATATTTTTCTACTTTCTTCGTTCTTCGGAAAACTGTCAAAGAAATAAAAACTTTTAATTTTTTTTTTATATTTAACTTTCTCAGATTTTCCTACTATTCCGAAGTAAGTACCAAATTTCTTTTATATTCTACACACACAATACTTTCTTCCATTGCAGCCGAGGACCATGGCAAATATTTTTATATCACTTTAATAAAGTGCATTATATTATATAACGGATAAACTTAGAAGAGCGAGTAAATCTAGGTTTACCCGGGTACACATAGAATTAGAAGTTCCTTAGGTAAATCGTCGTTGAGTTGTTTAGTTTATGAATAAAATGGATACCTACTTTCGATTATTAACGGTGACAAAATATAGTACTGACTGACGACATGGCTCGAAATAGAAATAATTGATTGCATATCACAAACCGCGTGGTCACCCTATATTGTTATAAATCGGACACTCGCTTTTTTCGGCTTACCTGTGAAATGATATGCCGCAACCACCATACGATTCACTTTTACAAAACTTTACACAACATTTTTTCACCATTTTTAAAAGAAACTGCCACACGATTATCACCTAAATAAATCAAGCTTAATACTTTAAAACAATGAGCATACATCGGAATCCCAATCCAAGCAGCCATCATGGCTGTCATGGCTGAGCAATGACACATTCAAAAGGTTGCCAGAGTAGTAAATAATAATATTCCCTAAGTAGTTTTAAGCATGGGTTTTAAGTAATGTCAGGTTAAAAAAGATGTAAGTTACAAAATACTATCTAATTAAATATGAACTTAATTCATATTAATAAGTTAAGCTTAGATTTAGTATAATAATTGACTAATTGTCTGAAGTAATTTCTACCATTTTCAACCAACTACCACATTTTTATCGCATGGCAAGAATTAGAAAGGGACAAATGGCCTCCGATGTAGATATCTCACTCGGCTCGTTTTGCCTCTATCAATACTGTCAGCCCAAATTCAGTCTTAATACAATACATTAAAGTGTATTTTAATAATTTGAATTTTTGATAGAACTCAGTCCTGTTAGTAATAATAAGTCCATGGGTTTATTCGGCTACTCATTCGGTTTGCCCGCTCCCGCCCAGCCCGCTCGCGCGAGTCGCGCGCGTCGGTTCGGTTTCGTTGGCTCGGGCCGCTGTCGGCGAGCGGGCTCGAATGTTGCGGTTCGCTGCTCGTTATAGAATCGAGTTAGTGGACTAACAAACCGGGTCGGTTCGACTTTAGCTTGACTCGGTTTGGACCGGTTTGGCAAACCGAGTTGACACATCTCTAAAGCTCATGCTGGCATGCTAAGCTGGTTGCAAAACGTAAGTATTGTATGAAGAGGGATTTGAAATGCACCCGTGTCAGGGAGGAAACTGCGTTGACTGTCGAGACGTGTAGTTTAATTATACGTAATATTGTGCCTTTTCTGATTATATATTATGGCTCTGAGAAAGGGATCTTATAAACACGAGGCTCCGCGACGTAAGGTCCAATAATTTCAAGGTCCGATAGAACGCCACTACCTATTGTGCAAATTAAAATTGTATTAAAAATATTTTTAAATCTTTCTTCATTTTTATGATCACAAGAATAAATATAGCACAGCACAGACACGCGGTCTCCAGAATGTGCACTTCTTCGGTTGTTGGTGATAAAAATTAAGTATCGGCGCGAGACTTAAAATTTTTTTTTACACTAGTTTTTATTATTAGCACTGATTTGTTATTAGCAAAGGTAGTAAAAAGTTATATTTGTTCATACATACATACACGCCTTTTATTCCTAAAAGGGGTAGGCAGAGCACATGAAACTTGTGTCCAGTGCCACTGTTAGCAAAAATGTGGGTATAAAAGATCGACAAAATGTGATATCGCAGTGATAGCCCAAGCAGCAAAATAGTCGAATAGTAATTAGATTACTCAGCCTTTAATCGTATAAGAGTCGAGTAACCGTTCTTAAAACACCCATTTATCGTGTAATAGCGGTTATCTCGACTATTTGGCAATATTTGCTAATGTGTGCTTTAAGGACGTCGAATAAACGTTTACAGCACTATGTTTTAGCACTTTTACTCCACCTTTTAGCAGATGCTGAATTAAAGTGATTTATAACAGTCATATAATAGCTGTAGAATAGCTGATTCGCTGAATTGGGTGCCTTTATACAGCTGTTACTCAGCTCTATTTTATGTTTCTATAAAAGCTCTATAAACGCAATCGAATTGTTTATGGCAACATTGCTGCTGTTACTGCACGCTTATAGACTAACTCGTATAATAGAATTAAAAACGTTTGTATAGGAGCTGGAGTGTAATTAAGAGCTTTTATACGATATTTACTCAGCTTAAAGTAGTATTGTAGAGTTCTGGAAAACAGACACAGCACAATTCCGTCCATTTTGTCGTCGATCGATACCTTGAAGACGTTTTCACGAGTATTTTGCTATCAAAATGGATAAAAACAAGTGGAAGAAATTGAAAAGAAGCGGCCATTTTCGTAAAAAAGTTAAAAAAACGTTGGAGCAGATGAAATACTCTGCAGAACTAATTCAGCCAAACTTAGTTTCGGCAAGTAACGCTAGTGAATTTCCAAGCGCGAGTCCGAGTATTTTAAGTGGTTCCGTAGACTCAAGTAACACAATAATTAACAATGTGAACGACGACGGACGACATTTCGAACCAGGGCCGAGTCATACAAGTGATGTTGTAATAAGTTCAGATATTGGCAGTACTGAAATCAGTTCTGATTCAGAAAGCAGTGATGATATAAGTGAAAAAGACAGTGACGACGATAACAATTTTCAGATGAATTTCTGAGTGTCCAGCGATAATAACAGGTGGAGGCGCCGAGCTCTTGTCTTGTTCCACTTTTCCTCACAAAGGGAAAAATTATCAGCCGATGACCGCAGCCACTCTAGGCATTCCTCTAAATCAGTTCGTGGGATTGGATCCCCATTCTCTCCAGCTGCCAGTTGTAGTGCAAATTCATTGGCAGGTTTTTTATTGGAGTTAGCCGGCGACGATAGCCGAGTAATCGTCTCGTTTAAACAGCGACGTGCTCTGGGTTCGTAAATTTTATTTCGCCGGTATTTGGCTTTAAGATTAGTCACAGCGTCATACAGACGTCCATGTGGTCTTCCATGCCCACGAGAAGCTGCAGTATAATATGTCGAAATGTTTTCTGCTGGAAAGACTCGCTGGATTTCCCCAATCCAATACTTATAATTTTCTGAAGTTACAAGAGCCTTGGGGTCGTTCTTTACTATGTGTTTAGCAATCTCTGCGGTGAGAATTTTTCTAAATCGCGGCCCTAAGGGTTCTTGGCAATGTTTGAGCATGAATTTACCATTTAAGAAGAGAGGTTAGGTCCTGCTTCACACCGCTTACATAATGAAAACAAATTATAAAGATATGTTTAAAAGAATACCAACCGATAAAGAAGCAGAAAGTTAAAAGGAAAATTATTGTTAAGGTAAATTTTTTTAATCAATCAATTCTTTGTTGTACACACTGATTTACCAATCAAATTAATATAAGAATAGTTAAGTACCTACAAAGTAAACTAAGTTTGCCACAGGTTAGCTGGGAGAGATCCCTCATAAAGATTTCACCCTTAATAAGGCAGAGGCGATTTACCGACCAAAGTTAAATTGCGTTTATTGAAAATGAAACTTGCTTTGAAACCATCCTTTGCAGGGTATATATGCCATAGCTGCAATTGATCCCAGAGACAGCGATGCCAAATGATTGGGCCCGTTTAAGTGTAAGGCCTGAGTGGACGGCTCAGAGCGCTGCATCCACTCAGGCCTCACACTAAGGGTTAAAGGACAGACAAACTAACAGTGTAGGTACATTGTGGGTGGTGATGTTGATTAGTTCATTAATGACAAAATAATCCATACTAATAATTAGATACAAATTTATAAATAACTAGCTTCCGCCCGCGACTTCGTCTGCGTGGACCCGGGATAAAAAATATCCAATATTTTAATCCAGGCTATAAACTATCTTCGTGCAAAATTTCATCTAAATCAGTTGAGCCGTTTAAGCGTGATTGAGTAACAAACATCCAAACCTCTACACATCCAAACATCTAAACTTTCACATTTATAATATTAGTAGGATTAAACTTAACCACACATGCTGTCCCACGGCTTTGGGATACGGAGGGAAAGTAAAGTCAACAGCAAAAGTAGCTAAGCGGGTTGTGAGTGCTCAAAATGCCTTACACACGACTCTAATGTCAAGAGGATAAGGACGGACTGTCTAGATCATTTTGAGCGTGTTATTTTGCGTAGCTACTTCTGCTGCTGACTGTACCTTAAATATTGTACATAGAGTACTTTGCTTCATGGAAACATTATTTTAGCGCCAGTGTGTTGCAGGCCTTATAAATTGTTGCTTGACTTTGCGGTCGTTGTGTTTGCTATAATAGTTGGTGTTAATTTTGCATTTTATTTCATAGAAGCTAGTCCTTGAAAAAGTATTGTATCACTGAGAAAAAAATATTGCTGCATGCAACAATAAAACTTTAATAGGGGAGAGCCGACGCAGGTGTTTGTTTGCCACAACAATTTTTTTATTGTCAAGCCTAACCTTGTCCTTATAACAACAATAGCGACAATATATGCTGCAACAATAAAACTTTAACGGGGGAGAGCCGACAGTGTTTTAGTTGCCACAACAAAGTTCGTATTGCCATGCCGAAGATTGTCCTTGCAACAACATGAACATTGCCAAAGAAAAAAAAATAACTTAAAGCCCATAACTATTCTAAATTTGCTGTTCCAGCAATGTTAATTCACACCTCTAGCTTTTCTCGTTTTTCTCCCGCAGCAATATTGCTTTGTGATTTACCTACTCTCCTTTTGTTCCTACAGCAACGTAACTTTAGATTAGAAAAATTAAATAATTTTCAATACTTTGATAAAATCTCGTGTCATGACTAAAATATCGAACTTTACATAAAAATTAAAGTTAAAAGTATGTATTCAACTCATGCGTTGTTAATAAGTTTTGTTTCTGTTTTTTTTTCAAATTACTGAAGATATCGAGATTCCGAATGGAACGCCCATGTTATACCACCCTAATGACGTCAGTTTTGTAACATTGTCGGTCAGCCTATACGTAACGGAGCGATTTGTTACAAACCTGACGTCACGTTTTTCTACTTTACTATAATCAAAATTTAACACTGAACTCATCTTACATAATAAAACTATTATTTTTATAAAAAACAGCTGCAAGCTTATCTATTTACATCTATAATATATGAACATTATGTAAAAACTAATATTATTAAAGAAAATTGATCACAAACCTGACTGACGAAATGTGTACGGTCTGCAGTCCACTGACACAACTTCACTTAAGAACCTCCTGTCGCGTACTGGCGGTTTAAAATTGTTTGGTGACTGATCACGTGTTATTAATGTTGCCATTCCCAAAATTTCATGTGGATTAGTAGAAATTTCAATGTAGTTTTGATCGTTACAAACCTGACATGTCAGGTGGCATCAGTTTCAAGCAATGTTATTTAAATTCAGTTTTTAATTCAAAAGCAGCAAGGTTCGATTCAAAACTTTGTTCATGTCCCCCGTAAGACTCTTTAGATTCTAGTATCATTTAAAACTCGACAGCTATAGTAGAAAAAAATTGCACGTTGTGACTTGCAAAACCATAAAGTTAGGGTGGGACACGTGAAAAATCGGTATCTTGGCTGTTTAAAAAATATATTATAATTACATTATGCTTATCTTAACTAAAACTATTGACGAAACCATTAGTTAAATATGTGTTCCATGGGTATAAATTATTAAACTCGGGATAAAATAATGCTTAAAGGAGTAAAAAAATGTTGAACACGCGGGACATCAAAAAACGGGGGGTGTCCCTAAAAGTGAAAATGCCCTAATACAAACATACGACTGCTAAAAACATATCCGTTCCCTTCGACTCTGCCGTAGTCGGGCAAAAACCGCAGCAGATTCCTCTGAAGGTCATGTCTAACATGGTAAATTAAATTTAAACGGATTACATCACATATAATATTAAATTTTACATTCTGACGTTTCAATCCCTTTGCAGCACTCGAGCTCAACAGGGTAGACTACTCCGTATCCGAGCCCGGCTCCATCCCGCAGCTACGACTGTTGCAAATAACTGGAAACGTCGGGAAGTATAATTCCGCTATATCGTCCATTTAAATTAGTTTTATTTAAATGCAAAACTCACCAGATCGTGGCCGTTAGGCAAAGTTAGGGCTGGGTAAGATGCCAAATATTCCTTATAAGATAAGCCCTCAGACAATATCTTGTTTCGCAATTCAAAGGTGGCGCACCACTTCGCGGCAACTAAATCTTCTGGCGTTGAAGAACCTCGAAGCCAGTCAAGGCAGTCTTGCGCGGTTGAGTTTTTTTCCAACGAGGACACAAAAGTTTCTGGCAGAGGTCGTACATGTTTAGAGGTGTTTTCAGAACTGACGCTAGTACTGCTGCTTCCATTGCTAGTGCTGCTCTTCCTTTTTCTGCTAGTGGTAGATAACAATCTTCTATGAGTAATCAGTCTGTTATGGATCATGCCACTAGCTTGAATTACTTTGCCTCCAATGACGTGATATGGTATGTAATATATTTCTGCTGACTCTCCCTTGAATAAATCCACCACTTCATTTGCCCAATGCTGCCATATATCTTTTCGTATTGTGCTTGTTACGTTATTCAGAGCCCTCAGCTCTGATTCTACTATTAATTTTATTAATTTCACTAAAAACGAGCGGTCTTTAGATTTCAATTCTTCTCCTTTGTCGGCTTTTTCCAGTAGGATCTTTCCAAATGTGACCGACTGTAATAGTTGGAGAAGACTTTTCCCAGTCTCTTTTCCTAAATTTGAGAAGTCTAATGTTTGCAAGATTTCGAAATCTTGGTCATTCAATTCCTGAAAAATAATACGGTATAAAAACAAGTAAGTAATAGGCATCCCAGCTGACAAATGAATGGAAGTATACGATTAATTTACGAAAACAGTATTGTGACAGCTCAATATTACCCAGTAATTATTATTTTCTACTCTAAGGACATATAAAAAAGTCATTAGGTAATACCTACCTACAATATAGCTGTCCAGGTAATGTAATTTTGGAATATCAATTTATTTAGTAATGTCTGTCGGATTCATGACTTACATAAAACTCTTTCTTCATAACATGATTGTAATAAACAAACCTAGCCTAACCTATTGAGTTCCACATGATGTAATTTAAAAAGGCTTGGAAAGTTTAGTTTCAGGAAAAACGCATTATGAATAACAATATGTTGTGATTATGACGAACAATATGTTATGAAGAAAAACATTTAAATTCTCAATTCCCAATAGCTGTCCACAGTAGTGAAAAAAATTTAAGATATAGGTAATTATACCCGAATTGAGAGGTTGAAAAGCAGGTACCTGCAATGGTTTAACAAAGACCTCTAATCCATACTAATATTATAAATGCGAAAGTGTGTCTGTCTGTTTGTCTGTTACCTCTTCACGCTCAAACTGCTGAGCTGATTTGGATGAAATTTGGTATAGAGATTGTGTGAGTCCCGGAGAAGGACATAGGATAGTTTTTATCCCGGAAATCATCCCTTTAAGGGGTGAAACTTTGTATGGAGCCACGATATAAACGAGTTCCACGCGGACGGAGTCGCGGGCAGAAGCTAGTAGTTAATGTATTATGTACCTATCTTTCTATCTAAGTTAATATAAAGCTTGCAAAAGAAAATTACCTGGACTGACGCATTTAACTGCTGAGAGTCGCCATTCTCGTCGAAGGTAATAGCGCTAGGGCCATGTGGACTTGCTTTTTCAGATTGGCCTGGTGTTAAAGGTAATTCCTGTAAGTTAAGTTTAGTTATACTAAAAAAAACTGGTACCGAGCATGCTTAGTTTAGGATTCCGTAGCCCGTTACTAATGATACGTGATTAACGATTTTCTCAAATTTCTCTCTCACCCGTCCAGCGTTCTGACGCGAGCAGCGCGCCTACACATCTGGCGGTCGGTGCTTCAAAATCGGCGTACCCCGTGTGCCCGCCGGCACTACGACCGTATAAACCGTCATAGACCCTTGGCATGGCGCCGCGCAGCTGTAGTGTAGACAGCTGCGCAAGCGCTCGTTTGTGCAGACAACTTATGGGCGACGATCGGAGGCGAGCCTGCAGTGCACTCGCTAAAATTTAAAGCCACGCTAGCTGTGACGCGGCGTCCCCGCGCCTAAAATAGCGGCACCCAAATCGAGCCAATGTCAAAATAAACACTCTCGCCACAATCCGCGAGCCTGCGCGTCGCCGAGAGGCGCATCACCTTTCACTAAACGACATCCTTTTTTCTATAACGATAAGAAAACTTCCGAGTTCCGAGTCCGACCTAGACGCGGCGACGCTTTATCAGTACAACTGGTTTGACAGTTGGATCAGCAGCGCAACATGCCTCCAGACAATAGCAATTAGTCAGATTCTAATAAATTGGGGCTGACAAATCATTATACATATATACCCCACAAGAGTAGTCCAACCGTTCATAAAGCCGAGCCCTCCCTTTCATTTTACTAAACTCACTCATGGGCCATCCACATTAAGTGATTTGTCAGCCCCAATTCATCAGAATCTGACTAATTGCTATAGTGTGGATGCATGTCCAACCGTCAAACGAGTTGTACGGACTAATTGCATGAAAATCACAATTTGGACCATGGAATTGACATGATCTGCCAAGTTTTTTTCTTACAAATTTCATACAAATAAATTTAAACGATAATTAAAAAATATATGCTAAAGAACATTGTATTAATATTTTACACAGTAATTTTGTAATTTTTTTTAAACGGGTGTTTTGCAACTACAATTTCATTCAGCGTGGCCAGTTAACAGTAAGAAAGCGAAAATTGCCGCATTCAAACGGTCCTGCGAAGCGGACTGCAAAATTGTTACTAACCGATGAGATAGGGCGAGACAGCACGTCGATCATGAGGTGGCCGTGACATACTCTCGATTTTTGTGTGCTGCACGGCTATTACGCGACGGCGCGCGAGCTCTCTCAATTTTTCTCGCACTATCCGTCTCTCTCTTATTAGGACATGCGAGAGAAATCGAGAGTATGTCGCGGCTGTGTGTTAGACGTGCTGTCTTGCCCTATCTCATCGGTTAGTAACAATCTTGCAGTCCGCTTCGCAGGACCGTTTGAATGCGCCAATTTTCGCTTTCCTTCTGTTAACTGGCCACACTGAATGAAATTGTAGTTGCAGTTGTTACGTCTGTACGCTACACCCAATTCTGACTTCGACATGTTGTACTGACAAATTGAGGTAAAATCACTTAATGTGGATGGTCCATCACAGACAACTTAAGGCTTCCCCACACAGCGTCGCTAATGCGGTCCATAATGCGGCGAGACAAAATTATAAAAATAAGTTAAATAATAAATGTAACTCTCAGAATTACGTCCATAAAACGTTTCGTTTCCATCGGACCCTATCTGACATTTGACGTGTCCAGCGTTGCCAGATGGGTACTCGTCCTGCGTACTCGTGTACTCATCCGTCGATTTGCGTACTATTTTTATATTTTAGCACCTGACAGCCTAGCTGTTAACCACATGACAAAAAAAAATATTTTAGGTTTTCCGATTAATATTATTTAGGAACGCACCCAAAAAATGTTAACTACTAGTACTTCTATAGATTATCTGTGGCTGTCCTGTCGCACTGGCAAGCAAGTGACACTGACAATACTTTATGCACCGCACTATACGGGTACCCATTGTTCTAAGTGTTCTATTACGAGAGAGATGGATAGTGCGAGAAAAATCGAGAGAGCTCGCGCGCCGTCTTGTGATATCCGTGCAGCTGCATAAAGCACAGTTTGTTAATAAATGTTGTACCTCCTGCGTACTCAAACTTGAATTTGCGTACTATTTTTAAAAGCTGCGCGTAACGGAACGTAAAACCCATCTGGCAACACTAGACGTGTCGCTGATGTCATAATTGATAATAATTGGAATAACCTTACTTGTGATGTGTATGAGATGAGACGGCTCTTGTTTATTTGACTGCTTTTCTTTGGCTTCCCACAACAGCCCCGGTAGCACGACAGGTTTTTTGTTCATACTATCGTGCTACTGGGGCAGAGAACGGTATGTTATGTGTCATCATTAGATGGGCAGACGGCAAACGTGATGTAATATGTGCAATTATATTACTTACCTTGTCATCGAGCAGTGGCAACGGTAACTCCTCCAACGCTTTCAGTTTACTTACTTGTACCGGCAAACTAACAGGTAAACTGGCTGCACCATCAGTCAACTCCTGGAAGTGTTGAAAAAGTTTTATTTCGGGGTCTATTTAACTTTCAATAAAATTTAATAAATAAAAAATAAGCAACAGCAATTAAAACCTCTACTAGGATTTCCTTTATTGGATATGGTAACACAGTTACACACATTGTTTTTTCCAGGTCAGATTAAGTGTAATGTAAACAATTTAGGTAAATTTCTTTTTGAAAAAGTTAGTAACAAAGAAACTACAATGAAATAACATCTTTTACGCCTTGTTAGCAGGTTTTATCTTTTGAATGCAGTGTTAACAAGCTTTTTTTAATAACTTACCATAGTTGTTTACCTACACTTTTGTTATAGTGACAAAAACACTAGGAATTAGAAAGTGAATTAGTAACTAAAAATCATGATTAATCTATATACTTAAGTAAGGTGGTGTAATATTTTCTTACTTGTAGCTTGTTGAGTGCAACTCTGAGTTTTATTTTGTCCCCTAGCTTTTTAGCAAACAAAGACAATTCAGTCTCATTGCACATTAATAAAAGGTCCAATGTTACTTCTTCATCTGGAAATGAAGTGTATGATTAATTAACTGATTAATTAATGTTAACTTACAATTGTCAGTCTGAATATTTCGTTATTTACACATTATTTAATAGAGTATACATAAGAATACATGTAAGCAGTTGTAATATAAGTGTTATTTTATTCATAAAAAGTATTGTACTTTAACCATTATGGAATAATCACGTCTAACATGCTCTTGTAAAGCTCGGCATACACCTACTGTTCCGGTTTGGTCCATTTCTTTCTTATAAGAACAGATAAGAAACACACACCGGTTGCCAGTCTTTCTTTAGGAATCCGGGCTTGCTTACCAGGCATTCTTAATGGCATCTCAGGCATTCAGATACATTATAACGGGCATACCAATAAACACCCACCCAAAAACGTATACTAAACCGTCTCGATTCCATGTACTGAATAAAGAACTTTATTATTATTATTGTTAGCAAACAAAAGAAGTGCAAATTAATATTCATACAACACGCAAACATTCGCATAACAGGCTCTGACCCCGTATCATGGTCGGCCTTATCATACGAAGCGCAACACACACAGCGAGCGGGCGCGGGCGGGTGCTGCGTTCATGCTGCACTCTGAAACGCACGCGCACGCCCGACCCGCGCACGCTTGCTGTGTGTGAGCTTATCCGCAAACAAACGTATTACAATAAAAGCGCCCGCGCTCTATCCGTGGCGGCGTGCGCTGGTCGGGTGGGCGCGGGCGTGCGCGTGCGGTGCACACCCGCGCCCGCAACCGGCCTGTGTGAACACGTGCATATTAAAACCAATTCAATAAACGCGCCGCGGGCCCGCTAGGTCCCGCGCCCGCCCACTGTGTGTTGCAGATACCAAGTTAGGATTTAGTTAAGGTTAAGTTAGCGTCCGTCACTGGCTGACACCGTTCGATAGAACAAGACGACGCTCTTATCTTGTCACTTATCACGTGATAAAGCCGACCATGATACGGGGTAATAATAAATATTAATATGAATACACAACATCAAAAAGTAGATGGTCAATTTAGTACCTATACCGCAAAGCAGTTCACTGACAAGGTATTCAAATGATCACCTAATATTGAAGCAGACTGCATTGAACAACTATAAATAAATGTTGAACATCTCTGGTAGTAAGTATTTGTTAATTTAAATAAGTATGGAAGTCGGCACTGATATTTACTTAACCTACACACGCACGCATAGGTACGTCAACACCCAACTTATCACAAAAACCACTAAAACGTAGCCCTTTTCAAGTCCAAGTTAGTCACGCAATAGTTAAGCTCACATTCACTATGTTTTGAAGTATTATAATTATACTATTATTGTACATATACCTATTCGCTCGGCGGTGACGAGAAAAAATATTTTGATGAACCAGCTCTTCAGGTTAACCAGAAGTATGTCTCCATTAATGATCTGCCACGATATTGAAACGTTTAAATTTATATTTAACAATTGTAGGTATTAATTATGGAAAAACCAGTTGCAAATAATTTCAGATACAGAACTCACAGTCAGGGTCCCAGTTGTATGTCGAGCGAATAATTAATATAGGTACCTTAACAAATACAGGAATAAGAATGATTAAACTTACCTATCATCCCTGGCAAAAGGTGCCCTAAGGCATTTTCTTCCAGAAAGACTTGGAGATCACTCATTTTATAGTTTAGTACACATCAACGCCCACATTCCGTGTCAAAAGCACTACTGGGACCGGACTGGACGTGGACGTGGACTGAACTGAGAGAGGAGAGTGAGATCGCTAGCAACACAACACTTTGTTGTTCGGGTAAACTAGTTACATTGATACAGTGACAATGCTGCAATGTGACAATGCAGTATTGGTAAATCAGCAACTAAATATAAACGTTACAGCAATGTTCGTTTTGTTAAAAATAATATTGTTCTAATATAAATATATATTTTGATACGCTAACAACATGAATGTTGTCATCGTAGCTTAGTAAAGCATTTTAATGTTGTTACAATACATACTGCTTTTCTTGCACAGAAGAGCGTAACTACCCTGCCTTACGATTGCTATCAAAATAAGTCCTTCTATCTGTCTGTTCTATTGCAATATAAATGATCTTCTGCTTCCAACGCAATGCAGTAGGTAATATAAATAAGAATGATTTTGAATATTCTTCTCGCACTATCCGTCTCTCTCTTATTAGAAAACTTAGAAAGAGAGGTACCGTGAAACATTGGGCAAATTAGCCCGCCTTTTTCGGAAAAACACGAAAGTAGGTATTTATTGGGCACGCTGCCCCACTTCGTGGTGCGCGTGCCCAATAAATATGAATGATAAATACAAATGATTGTTACTGTCTAAGTTGATACGATTGTCATGCGTTCATCTTCATTCGGTTCAACGGTGGTTTCCAAGTCTTGAGGAACGCAAACCCAATTACAGTGTGTACCTACGCTATCGACACAACGCGAGCCGTTACTAAAATCCTGTACACGTTTAAGCTTGGGTGCGCGAGCCCAATAAAATGAATGGTTGTTGGAATCTCGGAACTATTTAATATATACTCTCAAGTTCAAAAAACATACTATTCACTCATTTAGTTTCAGGTTTGTTGCACGTGCCTATTGGTAATATGAAATTCGTAAAACAACCTCAAAAATTGCAGTTGGATGTCGTTTGTTCTTCACACAATAAACGCTATTACCGTCATGGTTTACTTTTACCTGATACTATTCGCTGTATAATATGCGGTCCGTCTAACTGTGGAAAAACTAATTTGATTGTTGGTCTACTGCTCCATGAACAAGGTTTACGCTTCCAAAATGTTTATATATATTCTAAAACCTTGTTTCAACCTATGTATCAATATTTAGAGCAAGTTTTAAATCTGGTTCCCTCAGTGTCATTTCAAAAATATAGTGAAAATGATGAAGTAATAAGTCCTCATACGGCTGATATAAATTCAATCATGATATTTGATGATGTTGCATCGCTTCCAAAATGTTTATATATATTCTAAAACCTTGTTTCAACCTATGTATCAATATTTAGAGCAAGTTTTAAATCTGGTTCTCTCAGTGTCATTTCAAAAATATAGTGAAAATGATGAAGTAATAAGTCCTCATACGGCTGATATTAATTCAATCATGATATTTGATGATGTTGCATGTGAAAATCAAAATAATATTCGAGATTATTTTGCAATGGGACGACATAAAAACATAGATAGCTTCTATCTGAACCAAACGTATAGTAAAATACCCAAGCAATTGATAAGAGACAATGCTAATTTAATCGTTCTTTTTAAACAAGATGATGTTAATTTACGACATGTTTATGATGAACATGTAGGAAGTGATATGTCATGGACCCAGTTTCGCGAAATGTGCAGTCAAGTATGGAACAAACCTTTTAATTACTTAGTTATAAATAAAGATTGTAATAGAAATTCAGGATGTTATAGAAAAGGTTTTGATACATTTATCATGGTAGAATAACTGTATACTTAAATAATAGTGTTAACATGTAGAACTTATTCCTTGATATGCAATCATCGAGACCGGACATGAAAAATAAAATGAACGAGGAGAAAATATTGAAAGAAAAAGTACTCCGATCTGCTGAAGCAGTAAGAAATAAAGTCAAGGTTCTACGTGATATTAAATCTAGCAATAATATGATGTTGGAAACAATGTTAAAACCAGTCACAGATCCCCTTAATGAAATGGTAAAAAAAGATGATAACAACCTAAGTATTAGTGACACTGATCTTGATAACAATGGATTTAAATCTAATAAGTTAGTAAAAACATTAAAATACAGTCCTACTGAAGATGGAAAGAAAGAAAGTTTAGCTAATAAAACACTATTGAAATCATCGGAATCTGATTTAGATAATAGCGAATATGATTCTATATCAAATGAAAGTAATAACCAAAATTATTCTGATTCAATAAACAATGCTTCATTCAATACGTTAGATTTGTATGCTTCTCCTCACGAAGATTCTACCTACCAAAAACAATATTTACACATGAACATTCCTTTTGGTGTACGAATGGATCGTGGTAAGCTAATGCTAGGATCTTATCCGATTTCTGCGAATGATAAAGAACTCAAGATAGGAGGAGAAAGTTATTATTTAACGCAAGGGTTAAACGATTTATTGTTTGAAAAAATACCTGATTTGCAAATAGTAACCGAAAACGATAGGCAATTGTATAAAACATTATTACTAAAAACAAATGCACATAGACGTGACTTTGATCCAAATAAGCCTATAAAAAGCAACAAGGGTATGAAATATTTACACATCATAAAGCCACTTTTCAAATTAACTAAACAACGTTCATTTAGCGAAGCAGTGCATGTAACCGGCGATGGTCTACCGGCAATGAAAAAAGTTAAAAGAGACATTTCTTATGTATATTGGGATGACCCAAATGAATTAGTAGAAAGGTTGAAACTACTTATAGCATCACGTGATGCTGGCAATACAGGATTAGATAACGAAATCATATCTATTATTGAAGAACTACGCGAAGCAGGCTTAGTAAATGATATATAAAAGTAAAATAAAGCTATTTTTTCTCAGTTGTAGTTTGACTCACAAGTCATAACAATACAAAATGAATATCGACAAATTCGGTCACCATGTTCATAAGCGCTTACGTGCTAACGAGGTTTCTGATCTCAACTGCAAGGCTTTGCTTCGAACAAACGGCGCATGTTTTGAAGGAAGTTTACAATTAAAGGGAGTTGCAGAACCTTTGTCACCCGATGATGCAGTAAATAAGCAGTATGTTGATAAATATATTCAAAACATGTACGACAAAACGTATATAGATTCTTTGTTTAACACTATAAATAATCAAATTCATCAACTTTCGTCTCAGTTAAAAATAAACTATTATACAAATAAGGAGATAGATGATATCTTAAAGAATATAAAAAATGGAAAAGCAACAAATAGTGAACGAGATCCATCGATCAGCAAGAAAAAACTTTAAGCGAAGATCGGTTGTACTAAAAGGAATTGACGATTTATGGCAAGCTGATTTGATCGATTTACAGAAACTTCATACGATTAACAAAGGAAATAAATATATATTAACTGTTATTGATACATTTTCGAAGTATGCGTGGTGTATACCTATTAAGTCTAAAATTAAAACGGCAGTAAAAAATGCATTCGAACTAATTATGAAAACAACTAAACGCAGACCTAGAAACTTACAGACGGACTTAGGAAAAGAATTTTATAATAATGAATTTGATGCCTATTTAAAATTCCTGAAAATACATCATTATTCAACATATTTAATTAAAAAGGCATCTATTGTTGAAAGACTGATAAAAACAGTTAAGATCAAACTCTATAAATATTTTAGTTTTATTGGTAACTATAAATGGGTTGGTAAACCGTTAGAAGATATAGTGAAAGCATATACTCACACTGTACATCGTACAACAAAATTTAAACCTATTGATGTCGATTCAAATAATGAAAAAGAGGTAAAAAAGAACATTATAAACTCACAATCCAATGTGTATAAAAGTAAGTTGAATAAATTTAATATTGGTGACCGTGTGCGTATAAGCAAATATAAAAGTACCTTCTCTAAGGGTTACACACCTAATTGGTCTACAGAACTTTTTACAATTAAACATGTGAATCACACTCAACCTGTAACATATCATATTGAAGATCAACGGAAAAACATAATACTGGGTACCTTTTATGAAGAAGAACTTCAAAAAACGAAGTATCCAGATATTTATTTAATAGAAAAGGTGATTAAAAAAAAGGGTAGTAAGCTGTTTGTCAAGTGGTTAGGGTTAAGTGATAGTGAAAATAGTTGGATTGATATAAAAGCCATTGTTTAATGTATTTAATAAATTGACTTTCTTTAAACGAAATTTGTCATTATCATACCTGATATGAAAGGGAGAGGACTATTAAATAGTCTCATTAATAATTTACCATTTGAATTACACTTGCCTGGGTATAATTATTGCGGACCAGGTACAAAATTGCATAAAAGGTTACAAAGAGGTGACAAAGGAATCAATGCGCTAGATGACGCGTGTATGAAACACGACATAGCTTATGATAAATATCCTGATTTAGCTGATAGACATCGCGCAGATTTAGAACTTTACAAATGGCAAAACGAAGAACTAAGTCGAAAGATGTAGGAATAGGAGAAAAAATAGGCTCTTGGTTAGTGAGCAAAGTTATGAAATCGAAACTAAAGGCTGGCGCAGGTATGAAATCATTCAAAAGCTTTTTGTCCAAGATACGCAATGAGTTGAAAAAGAACCCAAAAATAAAAGGTCATAATATCATGGATCGTGCGATTGTTGTCGCCAAAAAAGTTTTTGCTAAGAACTCTAAGATACAGCTACCTCGTTTAATACCGATTCCAAAAACGGGAGGTCTGTTACCTTTGATACCTATTTTTGCTGAACTTTCTGCGTTAGGATCATTAGCGGGAGGAGCTGCTGGAATCGCTAAAGCTGTAGGTGATTACAAAGCTGCAAAAATGAACTTAGCTGAATCAGAACGACATAATAAAATGATGGAATCTATTGCATTAGGAAAAGGATTACATATTAAACCATATAAAAATGGTAGAGGTTTGTGTATAAAAACTTCAAAAAACTAAGTGATAGGTTACCCAGACGTGCTCTTTCAAATATTGACATCTTAAAACACTCTACAGATTCCACATTTTCGCGGAGTTTATATGAGAGACAATTTACCAAAGCGTGCTAAAAGAGTAGAATGTGGAATTGTTAACTTGGACAGTTCTAAAAACAATGGAACTCACTGGGTCAAATAACAACGATATTTACTATAATTATAACACAAGTATCAACGTATCAAAAGTTTAACACAGTCAATTGTGGTCATTTATGTCTTAAATACTTAAAACAATATTGGTGTGCGTTTAAATACCTACGATTAATAAACAAATTATCATTCTCACGATGTCGTTCACTTTGTCTATAACTGGATCATCTTCCACTCTGATAACAATCCATTCGCCAGCTCTTCGACTGGATGGAGAATATGAGTGTGGTCTGTTGTATATATCAACATTTAATTCAATACCTAACATAGACTACAGGAACAATAAATTCTATTACGGAAAAAACAAAACAATTGAAATTCCCGAAGGATCATATGAGCTTCAAGATATTGGTGATTACCTTAAGGAACACCTACAAGAATGCTCGTTTTCACTAACATGTAATAATAATACCTTAAAAACATCTATTTTATGTTCGCAAAATATTTATTTCGATAAAGAGAGATCTATTGGTAGCTAACTCGGTTTTGGATCCGAAGCTATTCAAGCTAATATATTAACAGAATCTCCTTATCCTGTTTCCATTCTGTCTACAACCATAGTCCGCATTGAATGTGACATAGTGAGCGGTTCATTTGTTAATGGAAAACCTAGTCATATAATTCACGAGTTTGTACCTAACGTACCGCCAGGTTATCGACTTATAGAAACACCGAAAAACGTAATTTATTTTCCTGTTACTCAAAACAGTTTAAGTTCAATTACAGTAAAAATATTAGACGTTAACAATAATTTGGTTAATTTACGTGGTGAAGAGATTCAGATATATTTACACCTTAGAAAAAAATTATAGACTTCAATAAAACTTCACTCCCAATGAAAATCAGTGCTAGTACTCATCAAGCAATCAAGAAAAGAAGACCTAAAGTGCAACTCACAAAAGAAAACAAACAATTCTTGCAAAGCATAGGTCTAATAAAATGAGTATATTGAATTTAACAGAATCTTTCACCTTAGACAACTCAATAGAGAGCTTTGAATATCATTCGTATAAGCCATACGTTACAAGTTTTAACTTCAATGATGAAATACGCATACCTATTAATCAGCAAGATCTTTACGTACTACCATCAGCAAGTACTTTATACATAGAAGGTACAATAACTGCATTCAATAGAGAAACGAAACAAGAGGTGAAGTCTGTTCTTTTTACGAATAATCCAATACTCCACCTATTTCAAGACATTCGATACGAGCTCAATGGAATCGAAATCGATAAAATTAAAAAAGTAGGGGTTACAACTACTATGAAATCTCTTGTATCCATGAATGAACTTGAAGCATCGATGTCTAAGTTATGGGGTTGGGATATCGCCGGTACAAAAATTTCACATGGATCATTTTCTGTGTCTATACCTTTAAACAAAATTCTTGGGTTTGCTGAGGATTACAACAAAATAATTATTAATTGCAAGCATGAACTTATTCTTTTAAGATCTAATACTAACTTAAATAGCGTTAAATTAAATACGAATGAATATATAGACAATATAACTATCTCAAAAATAGTATGGCGTATGCCACATATTAAGGTGTCTGATCGAGAAAGATTGAGCTTACTGAAATGTTTGGAAAGAGATCGTGCAATTCAAATAGCATTTAGGAACTGGGATTTGTATGAATATCCTCTCTTACCTGAAACGTCCAATTATTCTTGGGCTATCAAAACTTCATCTCAAATTGAGAAACCGCGTTACATTATAATCGGATTGAAAACGGCACGAAAAAATGTTGCTGATAAAGATATAACACACTTCGATCACTGTAACTTGAGAGATGTCAAGGTTTTTTTAAACTCAAGCTACTTTCCTTATGAAAGTTTTGATGTCAGTTTTTCTAGCGAAAAGTTTCCTATATTATATGAGCAGTATGCAAAATTTCAACAGTCTTATTATAACCGTGCTCAGGCACCTTTGCTAAGCCCGCAAGATTTTAATAAGATTGCTCCTTTATTTGTTATTGACTGTTCACGTCAAAACGAAACCTTAAAAACCGGTTCGGTTGATGTGCGAGTTGAATTCGAGTGTGAATCAACTATACCCCCGCAGACGTCAGCTTATTGCTTGATTTTGAATGATAGTATTGTAGAATACAAGCCTTTAAGTAATATTACGAAAAAGATATCATAAATAATCATAATGCAGGACTACATATTCGTTGATCTTCAGGGTTTTAAATGGAGTAATAATGAATTCATAATAAAGGAATTTGCGCTCGCCACAGATGAATATACACAAGTTTTTTTGGTAAAGCCGCCATACCCGTTTTCTAGTCTATCTTCAATCGAAAAAAGACAGGTTACGTGGTTGGAAAAAAATTGTGGCATTTTGTGGCGTGAGGGTTATATTGACCACCGCGAATTTAAAAGAATCATTGTAGATTACTTAAAAGACAAAAAGATTTTCGTAAAGGGTGCAAAAAATGTACTATGGGTTAAGCATTTGTTTCCTGGTTGTACCGTTTTAGATTTAGATGAAAAACAACAACATAGTTTTAGAAATTTGTATGAAAAATATTGTATTAAAAGTGAAGCCTATAATTGTGTGCACCACAAAAAATATTGTGCCTTAAAAATGTGATATGTATTAAGAAATGGTATTTAGATAATAATTTATGTTTTTTTGTAAATTAATAAAATGTGTACTAATCAAACAGTTGTTTTACTTTATATCATCCATATGTTGCAGTACCATCCACGAAGTCACACCCCTCCATACAACTATTAGCACCTAATATTGATAATTTGATAGTATTGAACTTTGCTATGGAGGGTGCGTTTTCGTGCATGACACTGACTGTGTGTAAACTAAGGAATGAAACCATAAAATATTAAAAACAAACTTATTTAAACTCCACATTAAAATAATAATAAAAAAAATAACCAACACTATATCCACACAGTTTTTTTGAAATTTTATTGATTACACTCTCCGTACTGTCGATAATTTCATCGAATCCGTCGTCTGCTATGTATTGTGCGCTTAAGATCACGTCTTCGCTTTCCGACACTTCTTTATACTCGTTGTCCTGCAAGTTAATTATCTGGATTTTGATTAACCTGTAGCCCTTTCCTGGCTTTTTATTAATAACAAACGACGGAAGCTGCCCTGGAACACTTCGTTTTTGCACTTTGTTCTGGATTTTGGTTTGTTTCTTTTTAGTTTTTTGTTTTTGACTCGCATTTACTATTTTATTTACAAGCTCGATGTTGACATCATCATCACCGTCATCATCAGGAAATGGGTTCTGAGCGAACACCTGCGACAAATATAGAGGCGTGTCGTCTACGTGTTCCATTTTGCTGTAACAAAATTAAAGAAAACATTATTTAATCTGTTCACTGTATACTAAAATATCTCACAAAAATACATTCCATATAGTTAACGTTTAAATCTTAGAAAAATAACTAAAACTTACCAGCAGATATCAGATGAAAAACTGTGAATTGTTAAGATTATTCACTGTAGGGTAATACTCGTATCGTGTACAAATACGTACTTATAAATGAATTAACTAATTCATGGTAAGGTTGATTATATACTCAAATAAACTGCGATGTCCTCAAATATAAAACAACGTATTTGCTCGATTTATTATAAATGAAACTATACCCTAACGGAAGTGCATAGGTATTGTTTTAATATAACTGCTTCGCATAAATTTATTTTTTGCAAGCGCATCAAACTACAATGCAATATGCAGTGCGAAGAACTGTGGCACGAGGCAAATACCTATGTTTTACTCTTGGGATCATGTTACTACTAGATCCGCTTATTTGTTATGCAATTAAAAGTTACAGGTTGTAACTTGTTTTCACGGAATATCGGTAGTTGAAACGTACAGTCAAGTCTAATAATATAAATATGCATCGGAACTAGTTAGGAAATAAAAATAAATGTACATAGCTAAGTACTATATTATTTAGACTAGTCAATAGGGTTTGGTTATTAATTGAAAGAAAAAACGAAATTCGAGGTTCATGTTTATTTCCATAAATTACATAGCGTCAATTAAAGACAATGTTACGTTTATTAACAAACCAATAATATGTACAAACATTTCAAATCAGATAAGCATGAAATTATTGCCGGAGCATATAGTGTTTAAAGGAATACAGTTAATAAAAAGCATCTTAAGTTAATTATACAAAAAATACAGTATGTTCTAGTAATCGTACTAACCAAGAACTATATAGGTTTTAAATATTAAGTATCGTTGTGTGCCCCCATGCTCGGGTAGATATTTTATCAGCAGAAATGAATCGTTTGTCGTCATTAGAAGATATCGCAATTTTGTGTAAATATTTCGTGTTTAATTGATCTAAATAAAATATTTTTCTTTTTAATAACGTTGGCATGAAACAATGATTGCTCATAATCTGACATACCTAATTCATGTATAACCGCCCTTTTCACACCTTTAGCTTTTTTAATGACATCGTCGTTAGTTTTAATACAGTAAAGTTTAGATCGAAGACCTACAAATTCAATTATGTATTTCTCACCCATTTCATCCTTGAAAAGTCCCGGTACTTTTTTGTTCTGAATAGGTAAGCGATGTTCATTGTCTGAGCTATAATTGCTTGTGTCAAAATAAGGTAAAAGATAAGTTTTTAAATCTCTGTAATAGTTCTTGGTTTGTATATTATAGATAAAACTATCTGTATCCATATAGCACATCTGTATTCGATTTCCATACATGGGTTTGAATATTGAGTAATGGAAGTCATACATATGACTTTTAGACAATTCTAGAACCGCAAAACCGATATATATTGGTTTATCTAAAATAATACGATCAAGGTTCATCTGTACTGCCACCAAATTTTCACTAAAAACCGAAGCACTGTGGAAATGTGGACTTGCGATTAATTTCTCAGCCTCGGTTTTCTTTTTAGTTAAATTCGTACTATCATTCCAGTGGTTAACCATTTGAACGTTTATTTTTTTTAAATTGTTTTCTAACGTTTTTCCAAATAAAGAGTTAATCATAACTTTAAATAAGTCTTGCTCGAAAGTTGAGGTAGCTTTCTGACGCAACTTTGTATTAAGGTCGATGTATTGCTTTAAATAAGAATCTTGTAAAAACGTGATGACTATAGAGTCATCACGTTACAATACATAGGTATTTTTTTCAGTTTTAATCCATGTTTAAGACAGGTTTTTAGATAAACATAATGAATTACATAAAAGTATTTGTCATGCAAATTAGGTACAAGTTTACTATCTTTACCTCCTGGAGGTATACACTTTTCAGGACAAAAAGGTAGGTCGTTATGTTCAATGTGAAGGTCTTTCGGGTATATCAAATCGACTTCTAATATAAAACCGTACTTAGCATTGTTATCGACTTGTGTAATATCTAATACATCTATTTCATGTTGATCTAAAAACCTGAAGTTTGATAACGGCAAGGACTGATACATGCTATACCCATATAAATTGTTACAGTCTATGTAAATAACGTACGAGTCGGGTAGCGATGGGTCGTAATCTGGCACATACTTGTTATTAGCTTTTGCATGTCTGTGAGAACACAAGCAGACGCCGCCCCGAATTCCGTTCTGAATCATTGATAACATATTAAAATCAGTAATTAGCTCCAATTCAACCCCGGTTTTAAGCAACATTGCGTCAAATGATAAGCTCGGTCCCGTCAGGTAAAAAGCCGGATCTAAGTTGTAATTTATTTTACAAGTCTCTCTAAATTTTTCGAAGATATCTGTCAATAGGAGGACATCCGTTTTGAGATACAAATCTGTATATTCTCCTAAATTATCGATATTAAACTCTTTCCATACTAAACATGCATGCTCATAGTCATCTTTTAAAATATTTTCATTTGAGAGAGAACTGTAAAAACATTCTTTAGGAGGAAGGCATTGATCTTTATAACGCTCCCAATTACTCATGTATTCATAAGGATAAACACCTTTACGCGTTAGTAATTTAAATTTAGTACAATTCGGAAAAAAACGTTTTAAATGCTCAAAATCTTCCTTTTTCATGGTTTTTGTTAATTTTTCTAAACTAGTACCCAAAAATCTAAATGAGTCTACAAAACGAAGCTGAAAAAATTCACCTTCAATTGGAATAAACTTCGTAAAGGAAACGTAATTTTCCTTAGTTTTCGCAATTAATTTCATTGTACCGTTCGCCTCACCTAACTTTTTTATAAACAAATGTGCGTCGTATCCTGATAAGTTGTGAAAATAAATGGGTACAAAAGATGGGCGTTTAAATCGTAAATTGCAATAACTGTGAGCTGCACCTCGGTAACAACCAGAAATGTGACAGTGGTCTCTGACACGGTCAGAAAATAAGAAGTTATTACATATATGACATCGCGTAGCGCTAGTGAAACTTATATCATCGTTAATATCAAATTTGATTGGCGTATTCATATTCAAAACTTTTTTTATTTCTGTTACATCTTTATAAATCGAATCTACAAACTTGTCTACACAATCAATACCACGGTATGAAACGTAGCGATTATATGCTGAATCAACTGAACATACAATATAGTATGCAAACGCAGCAGGCGTGTGATGTTGCAAAATATCTGTGTTGACAGTGTTATGAGTAGTACAGTCAGTGTCACAATCACATTCACCCGATCTCTGTAATAGTGATTCAAAATCAGCATATATTACAAATGGCATGTTTTGCTTGCGCTCGTAATTTTTAAATTTAATAACCGTACCGTTGTCAGGCAGCTGAGTGACTATTCCAGAGCACAAGTGATTATCTAGTTGTTCTTCTTTCGAGAAAAATACTAAACACGTTTCACAAAAGTATAATTTTGCATGGTGGGCAGTAACTTGACTCCTTACTAGTCGACACAAGTCCTTGATCAAACAAAAATGAGAACTGTTTGTGTTTTCTAATAACAACAGGTGAATAGTTTTTCTTTTTACCTGAGTGTTATTTTCTGATTTATAAAGCGGACCTACTATTTTATTATTTTTCAACCCAAAGACGGTAAATTGCAGTGTTGGATTGTTTTTTTTCAAATATTCTAATTTCATCAAACGTAACCGGGAAAGACAAGCCTTCAGTGTTTAGTACGTCTTTAAAATCAAGATACGAGATACCCTTTCAGGATGTTTTTTAGCAGGGAATAAAGCCGCAGTTACGCACCATGCATAACAACATTGATCTTTGTTCTCGATATTAATGCACGCTTTTTTACTTCGTATAACTTTCGGCAGTTCGATAAAGCTTGATCCACGCAAAGGTTGATATTTATTTATATTAATTTCCAAGTGTGAATTATTTAAAAAAGTCCAGCCGCTATCACGCTCTTCAATATCTTCGACTTTTTTTTTAAAACAATTTATAACTTCTGTGTAATACCGATCAAAATCAAAACTTTGGTACAAAATCTTATTTTTTGTACCAAAAGATTTCATAGATTGACTGTTATTCTTAAACAACATAAACATCCCATAAAGTTCTAAGTTTACTTTTATGCAGGTATGTACCCAAAGTGATTTATTTAAAAGAGTACTAATTTTTTCGCGAATCGAGTTCATAAATATGTCAATAGAACTTGTGATTAGGTTATTTTCTACCGAAATTCGATAAGTTGCAATGCGATTACGGAATGCTGACTGTACCATTACCACACCGTCCCCGATTTCCTGAATACAATTATGTTTAGTTTTATGTTCGTTACTACCCACGATTTTTTTTCTACAGATGTGCTACACGATACACAAAAAGGCATTATGTAAAACAAAAAATCAACGAACTAAACTTAAAATCTACTGATCTAAATACCTATCATTTAATTTTTCTTTACGTTACTATAATATGAAGTCTCACTGTCTTTAAAAACTTCGAATGCGGTACCAATAAGTGTTTGACACTGTTCCCACTCTATAGATTTTTCTTCGCACTGCAGTCTGAGTGCTACCAAGGCCTTCTTGTAACGCTCTAAAGCATCGGTCTCTGCTTGATGATCTTGTATTTTATACACCTTAAGGTCGATGAAGAAGTCACCTGGTCTGATTATGGTGCGACGTGATGTACCGGAAGACACGCGGCTAGAGAACGATGACGTAGTTGCTCGCTCAGATGATGCGGTTGCGGACACACATTTTTCCTCGTCGCGAATGATTTGGAACAGATCCGTACCGCCCTTCTTAGTTGCGCTGTGAACAAGAATAATATATTATACATACGTAACTTGAGGATCACCCTTAAACTGATGTTGATAACATAACTTAATAATGTACACTTATCAGAGGTATCAAATATATTATCACTACAAAAATTGTATAGAAAATTAAGGGTGTATGTGAAGTCTCCAACCCACACTTGCACTGCGTGAGGTCTAAAATACCTACTCACCTGTGAGACACTTTTACAACAAATAAATAAATATAAATTAGGTACCTTGCAGTTGTTTTCTTGCGCTTCGATGGTCCCGCAGGTTCGGCCTTTCGAGAACTTGCAAGGAATAACTCGTACAGTTTCGTGGCTGAATCAAATTAAAATAAATTAATACAAATAATTCATGATATCTTTAGCAATACAATGTTAACACAGTGAGAAATAATTAGGTTCCTTAAAGAACGTTCACGTCGCTTGTTTATGCACTTTTTTTTCGGATGCGGCGACGGGCTTCGCGAACGGTATGACAGCTCAGAGTCGGACCTAAAAAAACACTGCAAGTTAATACTTTAGTTAAGAAATTAAGATTTAAAGATTAAGTTAAGACACAAAATAAATTAATACTCACATTATGAATTGATGTAGGTAACACTTCAGCAGAATAACACGTAAATATACTGATCGCAGGGTGGTGCAATAATTTCAGGAATAATTGTATCGTCTGATACCTCCGCTATTTAACCAAAAAAAATACCGAGTTGTCAGTTTTGTTTCTTTTATTTTATGTGCCAATTGTGAAAATATGTTATTCGATTTCGTAAAGTATGGTATCATACGTAAACATAAAAACGGATTAATGTTATATATCACTTGTTACGTTCTTAAATGAGGCGGTGTTTTTTTACTAAAAAGCACATTTTTAATGAATAACATGTATCAAATTAAATGCGAAATTTAGGTTAGCTATTAGCTAACGCGCACTATTTTACAACGAAAACAGAACATGGATACGGATTTGACGAAGTTGAATTAGATCTTTATCTAGAAATCGAAATGAGATGAAACTATAGTCACTGGAAAAGGTAACTTTCATGTATTCATTCACAAGGTTGATTGTATTGCTAACTTCCACAAATAACTTTTTCCATACGCGCTAAACCGTAATAATTATGTAAAAAGCTAGAACACTTATTTTTTAAAAATGAACGATTGTGTGATTTCTATATTTATTCAGCTGATAAAAGCAGTGGTATGAGTAGGTAGTATCTTTAGTTTAGAATTTTCGCATACAGGCATATCCATATCAATTATATCGTTAGGTGAAGTGCATTGACTAACGTATTCAATTTATGCATAATCGACAAATGGTACATGTAGAGTATGATAGGTACCAGAGGTTTTCTACTGAAAAAAATAATATGAAGTAAACAAAAGAAATAGGTTTATTAAGTGATTAGCTCATGTATAACTTTGTATCAACAATCAAACAGCTTCCATTTTTTGTTTGTTGGATGGTTAATAAAAGTTAAAACAAATCAAACGTTACTTAATTTAACATACTTTATCAGCCTTTTTAATGTTACTAACAAGTAAATAAACTTTTTATATTTTTTCTGGCAGAAACGTCTGCGAACGAAATCACTTACCTTTTTAATTATTAAGTTCGGAATAATGTATAAATTTACTATATGAGATCTCTGTTACAACCCCTACTCTGTGATAATGTTATTAGGCACTGGTCCCACCGCGAGCGAGTAAACTATGAGCTATCGACTATTTTCTACCCCAAGAAACGAACAAAAGATAATTGCTAGCGTGTAAATAAAAGAGGGATTATAGCTTACTCGTCAGGGCGTTGGGAGAGTGTCCTCGCCAGCAGTGTGAACAGCGATGAACTATAAATATATATCTCTCTCTCTTTTATTATTTACACGGAAGCGATTATCTTTTGTTCGTTTCTTGGGCTAGAAAAATTGTTGCTAGGGCCCTTGATTCGTAAGTTACGTTTCGTTTATTGAAATGTTACATTTTTGCTGCAAAAGTTACGTTTTTCATTCGTACGTGAAATGTGCATTGTTAAAACGAAAATTCCCTGAACAAATGTTACATACATGTTACGTGATCAAATTTGAGCGGGTCAAAAGTTACGAAAAATGTAAGAAATGTAACCATCTGGCAACGCTGAAAATAGCCGATAGCTCATAGTTTACTCGCTCGCGGTGGGACCAGTGCCTACTGTGTTACTCTGTGATATTCATATGCTTAGGATTTGGTTACCACTGGACGACGACGTCACACAAGCAATGTTGCTTGAAATGTAAAACCGTATATCATCAAAATTATGCATTTGAAATTGAACTTAACACACCTTATTTCATGGTTTGTCTTCGAATCATATTTATTCGAAGTTCTGCATCACGCTATCGAAGTTTTTTAGATTACTTCATATATATAAAAGTTTACGTGATGTAGTTGTCGGAGAAGTGTGAGCTATTCGTCCACTAGTTTACACGACTCTTACCACTTAACGGCATCAAAGAGCGTGGCTAACTGCGATGTTGACTTGGTAACGTGGCGACGTATTACTGGAGCGAGTAGCAACAGGCGAATTCCAGTGTGACGCAAACCCTACGTGGCGACGTAATATCGGAGCGAGTAGCATCAGGCGAATTCCGGTATGACGCAACTACTACAGTGGACGGTAGTACCCATGCTTTACACACCATGTCAAAAGAGTCTAGCCAGCTCTGCGATGTGCTGTGTGAGTGTGACAAAAGCCTCACAACGATAGTTAGTCTCCTTGGAGCCTAATGTGTAATTGTGTGTGAGCCTTTGGTAACAGGGGTTCAGACGTATCATGGTTGCTTGGCCAACAAACTTGGTACGTCGCGTTAAGCTTTTACCATTTCGCTGAACCGGGTGCCAGGACAATGCAATATAAAACAGAAGAATGAACCTGGCACCCGGTAAGGCCTTTTGCTGCTGAGAGTTTTTGTGTATTCAGATTTTTGTAACGTTCATTAGCGATCATCGTAATTGAACTTGAGCGACATTCGGATGCCCTCACGTCGATCAAGTTGAATGCTCAGTTGCGTTAACATGCGCTGTGCGTTTGTGCATTAGGATGTTTCGTCAACTACATTCAACAATCATTTGTAGGCATTGGGCAAGCTGGGCCACATTACAATCGTATCAACTTATTCAAATCATTTGTAGTCGTATTTATCATTCATATTTATTGGGCACGCGCACCACGAAGTGGGGCAGCGTGCCCAATAAATACCTACTCACGAATACCTATCTCATATTTTTTATATCGTAGGTACTAGGATGATATTTTTTTTTGCTTAACGAATCGTTCGTAGTTATACGCATGTGTTCATGAGGAGAAATATTTTTTAATCGGCACCTATTTTAAATTTTTATCAACTTTGATCGCGGGTAAAGTTATCTGGACTTTTGCCAACATTGACCATGTCGAATTGTTGACGCAGCTCTAGCTCTTCGGATATTGAGACAAGACTCAGTTCAAAATTTTAAGCAAACATGGCGTTTCGTTTTAACATCTTGGTCTTAACTACGAAAAGTTTTACACAATACAGACGGGCAATGTTACCTAGGTATTTTCAACTTTGCCATACAAATCCGAACACCTCACATTCCACAATTTGCTGCAAGCTCCTGGCTGAAGTTAAAGACATGTATGACTCGTATGATGTATGACTATTGCCAATTTAAGAGGAAATATCAGAAACAACCGCTTTATGTAGACCTAGTCTCTTATTTTCACCCTAAATAATTACATTATATCAATTTATTTACTATTACACAATTTATAATTTAATAATAATAATTTCTTATTTTATAAAACCAAAGCGTTACGGCGGTTATGGGGTTACAACGGATTTGCAGTTTAAAAAAAACTGATGATTTTTGATTGTTTCTTTATAATTTGCGAGCCTTTTTTATTTACTGAATGATTAAAGTATTAAAAAATACTATGAGTGTATCGATAATCTCCCTTTATCTCCCTTATTTTAAGAACAATTCGATCACCGTTCCTATTGACAACCAAATTGTCCTTATACTTACACCTTGTTAAGTCGTTGTTGGGTAAAACTGAAAATTGACAACGCTAGCATATTTAGGATTTTGTATGAAGAATCGCAATTTTTTTTATGACTGCCCACATTAGTTTGGAGGTGCAATACTGAACTTAAATGACTTAATACCTATACGGTAAAACTATGCCATGTTTATTTTGGATTAAAGACTTTGAGTCATGACCATAAAGTTGATAATCGTGGAGTTAAGAGGTTACTACGTTAAGAGGTACTTACGTAAAGGCAATCTTGAAATTTTTTTGCCCGCTCTATGGTTTGCTCACTCACACAAAGAAGAGTAAGTATGTCAAAGTGTTCTTGCCACAGATAAGTAATACAATATGGACCAACAAACTTGGAAAAAAAGTGAAAGACTGCAAAAAGCGGGCAAAGTTGTAAAGTTTTACGGTACACTACCCAAAATTGATAATACAGATACAGAGTAAGTACTTACCGTATTTATTTTAGCGTAATTCCATTTATAAACGCAGAAACCGACAAAAACGCACCAAATCTCGCAATTTGAATTTAACAAGTAAATCGTCATAAAAAATGTTTCGATACACTCACTTTCTTTGCGACTTGCGTTCGGAAATCACCTATTTCATAGACAATAATACAATAATGACATTTTGTGTTCCTTTAATTACATCAGCTCGATGTGGTCGCTATGTGATCACCCAACCTGGCTCAGGGTTAAAAAAACCGACAGTGTGAGTCCGACTCGCGCACCGAGGGTTCCGGACACACTTTCAATCACCGCATACACCCGTATATATAACCATTGGGATGATGGACCCCTTATTGAAGAAAAATCTTAACAGCGCGAAGTAGGTACAAATAGGCTGTATCGGCGCATTTTGTTACTAGGTAATTGGCATACTACTTAAGGGCGGGTTGCACCAACATACGATTGCAGACGGATCAACGTTAAATATGGCGCCGGCAGCTGTCATCCCATATAAACTTGTCAAACTTTACATACATACACAACTCGGATGACCAACCGCTAGTATGAGACCCGTCCACAGTGAGACGTTGCGATAAGTCACGAAGTAGGTAACGATAATGGCGGCTACCTTTTTGGCCCAAATATGTCGTTAATTTTTTTAACTATTTTTTTGCGTCTTAGGTAACGTCTCACTATATTTATGTTTTTTTTTCATCGTAGAATACCTTGCCTTAGGGTCCAATAGCTGCAGGTACAATAAATATTCGACGTTGTTAAATGATATAGGTACATAAGTTAATACGCTAACAAAGCTGACGTTGTCATCATATTAATTCTTTAAAACATTGTTATATGATCTAAGTGTCCATAGCTGCAGATACAATAAATATATGGTGTTGTTAAATGATATAAGTACCTAAATGAATACGCTAACAATGGTGACGTTGTCGTCGTATCAATGCTTTTAAACATTGTTATATGATTTAGGGTCCGTAGCTGCAGGTACAATATATATTCGACGTTGTTAAATGATATAAGTACGTAAGTGAATACGCTAACAACGGTGTCGTTGTCATCGTATCAATGCTTTTAAACATTGTTATATTATGATAAAGGGTACATAGCTGCAGGTACAATAAATATTCGACGTTGTTAAATGATATAAGTACATAAGTTAATACGCTAACAACAGTGACGTCATCGTATCAAAGCTTTTAAACATTGTTATATGATAAAGGGTACATAGCTGCAGGTACAATATATATTCGACGTTGTTAAATGATGAAAGTACACAAGTTAATACGCTAACAACGGTGACGTTGTTATCGTATCAATGCTTTTAAAAATTGTTATATGTTATAGGGTACATAGCTGCAGGTACAATAACTATTCGACGTTGTTAAATGATGTAAGTATATAAGTTAATACGCTTACAACGCTGACGTTGTTATCGTATCAATGCTTTTAAACATTGTTATATGATATAGGGTACATAGCTGTAGGTACAATAAATATTCGACGTTGTTAAATGATGTAAGTACACAAGTTAATACGCTAACAACGGTGATGTTGTTATCGTATCAATGCTTTTAAACATTGTTATATGATATAGGGTACATAGCTGCAGGTACAATAAATATTCGACGTTGTTAAATGATATAAGTACATAAGTTAATATGCTAACAACGCTGACGTTGTCATCTAATCAATGCTTTAAAACATTGTTATATGATATAGGGTACATAGCTGCAGGTACAATAAATATTCGACGTTGTTAAATGATGTAAGTATATAAGTTAATACGCTAACAAAGCTGACGTTGTCATCTAATCAATGCTTTTAAACATTGTTATATGATATAGGGTACATAGCTGCAGGTACAATATATATTCGACGTTGTTAAATGATATAAGTACGTAAGTGAATACGCTAACAACGGTGTCGTTGTCATCGTATCAATGCTTTTAAACATTGTTATATGATATAGGGTACATAGCTGCAGGTACAATAAATATTCGACGTTGTTAAATGATATAAGTACATAAGTTAATATGCTAACAACGCTGACGTTGTCATCTAATCAATGCTTTAAAACATTGTTATATGATATAGGGTACATAGCTGCAGGTACAATAAATATTCGACGTTGTTAAATGATGTAAGTATATAAGTTAATACGCTAACAAAGCTGACGTTGTCATCTAATCAATGCTTTTAAACATTGTTATATGATATAGGGTACATAGCTGCAGGTACAATATATATTCGACGTTGTTAAATGATATAAGTACGTAAGTGAATACGCTAACAACGGTGTCGTTGTCATCGTATCAATGCTTTTAAACATTGTTATATTATGATAAAGGGTACATAGCTGCAGGTACAATAACTATTCGACGTTGTTAAATGATGTAAGTATATAAGTTAATACGCTTACAACGCTGACGTTGTTATCGTATCAATGCTTTTAAACATTGTTATATGATATAGGGTACATAGCTGTAGGTACAATAAATATTCGACGTTGTTAAATGATGTAAGTACACAAGTTAATACGCTAACAACGGTGATGTTGTTATCGTATCAATGCTTTTAAACATTGTTATATGATATAGGGTACATAGCTGCAGGTACAATAAATATTCGACGTTGTTAAATGATATAAGTACATAAGTTAATATGCTAACAACGCTGACGTTGTCATCTAATCAATGCTTTAAAACATTGTTATATGATATAGGGTACATAGCTGCAGGTACAATAAATATTCGACGTTGTTAAATGATGTAAGTATATAAGTTAATACGCTAACAAAGCTGACGTTGTCATCTAATCAATGCTTTTAAACATTGTTATATGATATAGGGTACATAGCTGCAGGTACAATAAATATTCGACGTTGTTAAATGATATAAGTACATAAGTTAATACGCTTACAACGCTGACGTTGTCATCTAATCAATGCTTTAAAACATTGCGGTATGATCTAGGTGTCCATAGCTGCAGGTACAATAAATATTTGACGTTGTTAAATGAACAGGAAATCTATTGTTGCAGGCACACTAAATATTCGACAATAAAAAGATTGTAGCAGGCAATAAGCATGTTTAGTTGCTGTAGCAAAATAGTTTAGTTGCAGTAAATATAAACACGTGACAAAGCGTTTATTGTACTTTGTCAGCCTTTTTTTTCTCAGTGTGCAATGTTGTATAACTAAATCAAAAAAACGCTCGTGTCGTGGCGTCTCCTTCTTTACTATGTTCGCTTTCGGCTCACATCGTAACCCACGCCACTATCCTTTTTTGACCTCCCTTATACAACTGTTGCATAAAATACTATTTTAAAAGTTTAGTATAACGGCACTCAAAAAAAAGGTCCTTATGAAAACAACATAAAAGTTCGCGAACAAAAAGCGGGGAAAAGCTAGAAAATTATAATACTTACTTGTCGGTCATCTGTTGAGACTGAACATGCCGATAATGTGCTTGGCAATGAATTGGTTGATAATATAGGTGAAGTCAGAGTTGGTGTGAGCCCACCGATACGGTCTCCATATGTTCTTACTACCTATATATCATTAAGTTCCGAGTTATGTAGAGTTGACTTCCAGTCATATAAAACTTTCTTAAATTTGGCCTGGGGTCCGATGGCAGGAATCAACAATTTGATTTGACCGTCATCTAGTAAGGGCAAAGCCTCCAAATCAACTTCGTGCTCTGGAAACAGATTGCAAGTTTCATATACATCTGAACACTTCATAGGTCAAAAATATCTGAACATGCACTCTAACGCTTTGACAATAGAGTCGTGTTCAGATGTTTATGACCACCTAGTTCGCTCAGCTGATTCTGATGGTGTCTGTACCTATCAGAAGCATTCACCCTAATAATGTTAATTGCATGCATTGTATTAAATTTTATTTTTTATTTATTTATTTATTGATACATGGAAAACCAACAGCGCAACATTTTTATAGACAAAATAATAAATCCATATAGCCAATTACAGGTTCTCACTTATAGAAATAAACTAACAAAGAAATCTATAGCCAAACTTAAACTTAGCGTACAATACGACGCACAGTAACCATCGCGCACCAATAGCAAGCATGGATATGCAAGTAGTTAATAAATTAGGATATATAAACTCTAATAACCCTAAATGTTAGATATTAACATTATGATAATGACAAATAAAACACAGTGACCTCGTGCATAGAAAACCAGTTGGTTAATTGTAAGCAGTGAGAAGAAAATTGAAATATAACCTTTTCAATGCCACATCAAATACAAAAGTTGACACACACATCTTCTGCACAGCTGTGAAAAACCAGCCTAACAGATATATCCGTTGTTGGCGTCGAAAAGGTTGATAATATTATCATACTAACACACACACACACACACACACACAGCACAGAAGTGCCTATAATAATATATTAGGTACCCATCCAATTGAATATAGGCAGATATAGAGTTAAAAAATGTAATATACAGGTACAGTCACCAACAGATATATCGGAGCGAATAAGATGCTCACCAATATCTGAAAATGACCTGCCAAGGCGTTAGAGCCGGCGTGACCGCTTAGTGTGGCACTCTTTGGGGGAGGCCTATGTCCAGCAGTGAACGTCTTTCAGCTGATATGATGATGAGGATGAAGGCATTAGAGTGCATGGTCAGAAATTGTTTGTGATTTTGTTAACCAATTATAATAGAAAACATACTAAACCCCGTCACATACTTGGCTATAATATGTTTTTATACCAAAATATATATTAATATACCAAATATATATACTCACTGGCAGAAAATTTGGCCCAAAACTTTTCGTGATAAATTGAATAAATTAAGCAATGTTTTTCTGCATAGTAAACTTTTATCTAATTTGGGCCAAATTTTCTGCCGCTGACTGTATTTATAGCAACGCATCTCGGTATATTACGATATATTTTGGTATATTATAGCTGTGTCTCTGTCAAAAAGTACCAAAATATATCGTAATACTCGTATACCGTAAGATGCCTTGTATAAATATATAATTATTACCTAAGTCTGTGACGGGCTTAAAGATTGGCTAGTGGGCCTAACGAGAGTTTAGTTTCTATACTTGATAGAAGGGCCAAACCAGTTTAAAGCTCATTCGAATTTGGTATACTTAATACCACTATCTACACGATTTAAAATCTCTGTTTTAAACTGCGGTTTCATGCCATTATAACATTCACCCACCAGTGCAAATAATGTTCCCTCAGGTTCCTACATGTTTTGTAAGTTAGAATACAAGAAAAATAATCTAAGTTGCCAGTCTATATGTTGTAATTTTAAGTCAATTGTCTTAATAAACTTTTTTAATTATTGTAAAGCAAAAATCGAAGGTAGAGTTACGTCATATTATTAAAATAAAAGCATAACGTATATCTAAACTCAGTTATACATTAAACGACGGGTTTATTACAATGTGTAGGTTAATATTTTCTATATATCAATTTTTTTCGTAATTACAGAAAATCAACATTCAAAATAATTCCTGTCGGCTGCCCGCCATGACAGTGTCTTTTGACACGTTTCGGCTTGGCCTTCCTTTATAATAATCGCTTCGTAACAGTTAAACTAACTGACTTACTATCACTAACTGTTAAGACCGTTTCGTAGTAAATAACACACAAACATTTAGCACAACTCATTGTTAATGAAATTTACGTAGCAGCAACGGAGTAAAAAACACGTAAACATTTGGTCAGAGTATAGCAAAGGGGGCGCGATTAAGTTTTTTTCCGCTCTTTTATAAAAAAAAACAACCCGCCATCCGAGTCGGTTCACGATAAGTCCCAGAACCGTTTAAATAACTGATTTAATTTAGGAGCCAATATCTCGGTAATTATCAAATATAGATAAAAGTTGCCCATACAAAACATGCTTATTTTAGCGTCTTCTGAACGATAGCATCATAAAAAATAGGTGTCATAATGACACCACCCCCATCAAAAAAAACTAAGTCCCGCACCCCCTTTGCTATACCCCAACCGAACATTTAGCCCAACTTATTGTAATATGTTATTGTTAATGAGACGTAGGTAGCAGCAACTATTCAAAATCCAAAGATTGCAAGACGCATTCCAAGTACCTAAAGGATCAATTCACATCAGATGAGAACGCGCAAACTGTCTGTAATGTTTTTGTTTTGTTTATCTCAATACATTACAACTTGATAAATCGCGCAAGTCTACGCAAACGCATCGGCTGTACACGAACCTTTAATAAGAAACCTACATACCGACATCAAATACAGAAAACCGCTAAATTGAGTCTGGTGTGTATATGTGACGGTTTTAATTCAGATAACATGGTTCCAATAACTCCGGTAACTAGCTCTGAAACATCGTTGATTATTTTCGTAGCACATTTACGGTTTAACGAGGGATTGCTATAAAAGATATCGCTAAACTTGCAGTAGACTTCTGTAAATGTTCATTGCACTGAGAGAAATTTACCTAGGGTGCATACGGAAAATACGTAGAAAAATGATACAGCATGCCGCTTATAGCCTGCACCATGTTGCGTACGTAGCTAAGCGTAAGTAGCCGCCCTACTGATAAAAGTCATTGGTCGGGCTACGTAATTTCCTGCTGTATCATTTTCCTACGTAAATTAAGTAGGTGTGTCGTTTGCTACTTATGTAAGTAGCTGTCATACACACTAAATTTCCCATTAAATCATGGTGTATGTGTACGTATGTATAGCTGTGGTTAGGGTCAGGTCCAGTATATAATTATGCGTCCTACGTATGTACGTATGTGGTACAGGTATCGCTCTGGCCTAGGGCCAGTACATAATGGGTCAGCCTACGTACGTACATATGTCGGACAGGTACCATACTTGCTTAGGGCCAGTAGATAATGGGCCCGCCTACGTAGGTACGTATGTCGGACAGGTACCATACTTGCGTAGGGCCAGTACATAATGGGCCAGCCTACCTACGTACATATGTCGGACAGGTACCATACTTGCGTAGGGCCTGTACATAATGGGCCTGCCTACGTACGTACATATGTCGGACAGGTACCATACTTGCTTAGGGCCAGTACATAATGGGCCCGCCTACGTAGGTACGTATGTCGGGCAGGTACCATACTTGCGTAGGGCCTGTACATAATGGGCCTGCCTACGTACGTACATATGTCGGACAGGTCCCATACTTGCTTAGGGCCAGTACATAATGGGCCCGCCTACGTAGGTACGTATGTCGGACAGGTACCATACTTGCGTAGGACCTGTACATAATGGGCCTGCCTACGTACGTACATATGTCGGACAGGTACCATACTTGCTTAGGGCCAGTACATAATGGGCCAGCCTACGTACGTACATATGTCGGACAGGTACCATACTTGCTTAGGGCCAGTACATAATGGGCCAGCCTACGTACGTACATATGTCGGACAGGTACCATACTTGCTTAGTGCCAGTACATAATGGGCCCGCCTACGTAGGTACGTATGTCGGACAGGTACCATACTTGCGTAGGGCCAGTACATAATGGGCCCGCCTACGTAGGTACGTATGTCGGACAGGTACCATACTTGCGTAGGGCCAGTACATAATGGGCCAGCCTACGTACGTACATATGTCGGACAGGTACCATACTTGCGTAGGACGAGTACATAATGGGCCAGCCTACGTACGTACATATGTCGGACAGGTACAATACTTGCTTAGGGCCAGTACATAATGGACCCGCCTACTTAGATACGTATGTCGGACAGGTACCATACTTGCGTAGGGCCTGTACATAATGGGCCTGCCTAGGTACGTACGTAAACCGGACAGGTACCGTACTTGCTCAGGTCCAGTACATAATTGTGCGTCCTAGGTATGTACGTATGCTGGACAGGTACCGTACTTGCTCAGGTCCAGTATATAATTGTGCGTCCTAGGTATGTACATATGCTGGACAGGTACCGTACTTGCTCAGGTCCAGTATGTAATTGTGCGTCCTAGGTATGTACATATGCTGGACAGGTACCGTACTTACTCAGGGCCAGTACATAATGAGCCATCCTACGTATGGACGTATGCTAGACAGGTAGCGTACTAGCCCAGGTCCAGTACATAATTGTGCGTCCTAGGTATGTACGTATGCTGGACAGGTACCGTACTTGCTTAGCGCCAGTATATAATGGCAAATCCTACGTATGTACGTTGGCCGGACAGGTGGCGTACTAGCCCAGGTCTAGTATATAATTGTGCATCCTACGTACGTACGTACGCCGGACAAGTACCATACTAGCTCAGGGCTAGCATATAATGGAATATCCCACTTACGTAGATATGCAGAGCATGTACTGTCCTGGCGCAGGTCCAATGCGGTATATCTACGTACGTATGATAAACCATTATTGAAAGAGCAAGTGATGCGCACTTGCTCTGTAAATAATGGTGTATCATACGTACGTAGATATACCGCATTGGACCTGCGCCAGGACAGTACATGTCCTGCATATCTACGTACGGCGTGGGATATTCCTTTATATACTAGTCCTGAGCTAGTATGGTACTTATCCGGCATACCTGTGGAGCATAATTATGTACTATCGGCAAAATGGAACCCAGACCCACCACGGATCAGTTTCATTTTATGGATTGTACATACGTAGGATGGCAATTATTTACAGAACCTGAAGCCAGTACGATACCTGTCACAGCGTATCTACAATGCGTAAAACACAATTATGTATAGTCCCTGAGTCAGTATGACACTGGCCCGGCCTATTACATACGTATAATTATAAACCATTAGTTACAAAGTGAGCAATTGAGCATGGTACTTGTTCAGCATAGTAATTATCTACACACCTAGGATATACAATTATTTACTTATTTTGAGTCAGTGCGCCACCTGGCCAACTTATGTACATACGTAGGAAGACAATTATTTACTGGACCTGAGCCAGTAGGTATTGCACCTGTCCAGCCATGTAATTCCCTAATCAACATCATCGCTAACCAATTTAAGGTTTTGCCTCAATGCGAGCATGATCGATTTCAGCAACAACGTTGCTTAGAGACTCACATGGCAGCTTACATACACGTATAAGTATACACAATTATTATTGTTACAATTTAATGTAAGCAGGGAACCGTTGTTAAGAGATTTATAAATATTAAGTACATAAGCAAACCTGTCAAGTACGATACCGTCTAATTAGGTATAGGGTTTGTATTGAAACGAACTGATATACAAAAAAATGTATTGTTTCCATTATGTAAATACTTAATTGTACACAAGACAATAAATCAAACGAACCCGAACTCGATAGCCGAACGATTTCCATATACAATTAAACCGCTTGAAAACGTTAAATTTTCTTCAAACTTGTTGTATTGTGTAGCTTGATATATGTATCCCATTTGCGCAAAACGACACATGAGCAGTCTCGAAAGAAGCATAAACAGTGCTCTGACTCATAAAAAGAACTTATTTACTTTTTTCGAGACTGCACATGTGTCGTATTGCGCTAATAGGATATGTCAACCAACACAATTAAACAAGTTTCAACCAACCTATTTAAGCGATTTCTTTATATGGAAATCGTTCGACTCGATTCGCCTTAAAAGTTTAACTTAGCCTTAACTATGTGCGAGTAACTGTATTTCCAGATCCCGACTTTACAATGCTCTTTAAGAGAGACAATACAAACAATGATTGCGTTGTTTTATTGTGTAGCTTGATATATCACATTTGCGCAAAACGACACATGAGCAGTCTCGAAAGAAGCATTTAAACAGTGCTCTGACTATTTACTTTTTTCGAGACTGCACATGTGTCGTATTGCGCAAATAAGACATGTCATCCTACACAATTAAACTAGTTTTAACCAACCTCGAACAACGAATCGTTCGACTCGATTCGCCTTAAAAGTTTAACTTAGCCTTAAATATGTGCGAGTAACTGTATTTCAAGATCCCGACTTTACAATGCTCTTTAAGAGAGACAATACAAACAATGATTGCGTAATAGGTAGTTGGCATGACTTTAGCCTTTTCATGACAACGCCAACGCAATGACTGCTACATGATATAATAGGTACTTAATGCAGAACACATTTATGAAGGTGAGTATCCAGCTTTAAGACAACTCAAGTTACACACTTTGGTATGCACGAAGAAGTTAAACGCACTTATGTGTTATTCTCATCTGTTATTTGATTTACGTTTAGATATTGCAGTCAGTCAGTCAATCAGTACCAGTTTCCATCTCTTTATAAACACGCCCTATCTTAAAGAAATTACTTGCTTTGAACATTATATTGGACGAATATGTCCAGTGAGATCACCCTGGTGATCCTATTGGACGCCATGTCCAGCACGATCCCCTGGGTGATTCTAGTGGACATATGTATATGGGCAAGGTTTTTTACAATAGTAACAAGTAAATGTCATTTTTTTTGTCACTAACAAGTCCCAGATCAGTCAACAGAGTGTTCACTACCTGTGAGCGTCTATCAAATTGCGTTCTTATGCTATAGAATCCCAATTGGATAAACAGCCACAGATCTTCACACTCTTCTGGGTAACACGCCCCGGTTGATTGGTATATTTTAAAAACACAATCTACGGCTGTTAACAATTTTTTGAAACTGTATATTGTGTCGTTGACGACAACGTATGCAGATTTTACCTCGGCGCTGATCGATGCGACACAAACAACAAATGGCTGCAGAGTCCGCTTTTGCTGCAAAATCTGTTCTTTCTTCTCGATTATATAGGTAGTGACTTCTGCTTCTGAGGAGACTTGCTTGATAAACCCGTCGCATATTTCCGCGCGAAAAAATTTCAGAGCAGCTTTTCCTTGCAGTTTTCTCGCCGGCGACACGTTTATGACATAAGCCAGAAGCATTAGACAAACGTTGTTAACAGTCTCAGTGTCGGCCTCTGAAAAAAAAGCAATGGTTATTGAACAAAAAAACAAAAAAAAATATTACCGCCCGTGGGTTGTACAAAATTTTGAGACTCGCCCATGCAGTTTCCGAACGCAAGCGCGGCGCCCCACCCCTTTTCAAAAATTGCGCGCTCAATCAATTCAATTTGCCAATGACATTCTTTAAATTTAGAACACAAATAACTGCAACTCACCATGTATCCTTCCAGTTAAGTTTTGTATTTCAGTCTTGAATGTATTGTTGCGAGAATGTTCTGCTTTACCCTTGGAGTAAGCAAGAATATCTTCTTGTTTTAAATTGAGCATGGAAAACAAATTGTTCTCTTTTCCAGGGTACATCTGATTGAAGTCGTTCAGAAGCTGCAAGTAAACAAATTGTTTTAGCAAATGAGGTCTTGTATAATTTGTTTCTACACATTATGATTGGGACAAAGCGATTAAAATGTCACATTAAATAAAATATAGGAATACATGCGTGAATTTAACTTCTTAGTACGTACCAACGTGTAACCTAGAGGCTGTCTTAAAGCTGGATACTTATAAAAATACTCGGTAATACTATTACCGCTATCATAAATGTGTTTGATTCGGTAATCAGCAGTGTCGGTCCACTTTTTCTCCACCGTTTTCCATGGATCTACATTATTCTTCAACCATGTAAAATGTTCAATTCAGATGAATGAACACATTAAGGTGGTTCGCCGACCATACAAAACGTTATTTGACATTCGCAGGCTAACGGCGCGATATTTTAAGAAAGTAATGGCTTCGTCTGACAGCGGGCGCGGCGTGACCTCGGCGCGGCGCGTCGCGCTCGGCGATATGGACGGCGCTCATGTATAATTTAGAAACAAGATGTCAAGTGAGTCGGACATAGAAGCAGTGGTGACGTCCCGCCGAGCGCGACGTGCTCACGTCCCGCCGCCTGTTCGTCCCGCGCTCACGCCCCGCCCGGCAGCACTCCCCGTTGTATTCCCGTCCGGCGTGGCGGCGGCGTGGCGGCGGCGCAACGGCGCTGTTTGATATCGTAATGTACCATATTAACCCTTAAATGCATGATTTTTTGTATAACTTTTTAATAAATTGAAATAGATGTGTCATGTTGTATAGATTGAGGGAAAAATAAAGAAAAAAATCATAGTATTTAAAAATACATATATTTTTTCCGAAAAAGACTTGATGCATACATACATCACTATGCATTAACGTCTAAACGCTAAAGATTACATATTTAACAGTAAAATTATAATCTGCAATTTATTATTACATTTGTTCTCGTATCTTTATAGCACAAAACAAATAACTTAACGTACAACAGATAGACTTCACCCCAAATAGCATTCTCCACCAGTCAACCTTTGGGCAAACAGAAAATTTAATAATTATATACCTATGTCGTTCCCGTTCACGGAACAATGTAGCTTTGCGAATCTGAATCCGGCCGAATGCTCATGACTAAGTTTTTCGAAATAAACCCTAAACAGGTTGACCTACTTTTGGCAAAGTGACCCGTTTAATAATAATGAACATGTTTGAGACTCACTGGAGTTTTCTACATAATATTATTGATGGAAATATGTAAAACAGTTATTTCTTGGATTCAAACAAAGAGGCACATTACATTTTGAGCAAGACCAAGATGTTGTCCCGTTGCAACTAGGTATTTTGCACCTAAGACGAGTAGCAATCATAGGCCAGTGATCAACGCCATCTTTTCTTACATCTACGCTTGGAAGAGGATGACTAGTACCTTTTCGTTTCTTGGCTTGTAATTGTTCTTCGATGGAAGCATTACTTGGACGTCCTCTTTTGATGCCGTAAGTTAATCCAATATTGCAAAGGACATCAGCTAATTCATTGCGAAATTGACCAAGATTCGGTAGTTGTTTCTGAGGAACACCCTTTGCAATGCAATTCTTCTTCATTAAGATCCAGGAATTTATTACGGCCAAGTCCAAAACGTGATAAAATAATCGTAAGTACCATTTACGGCTCTTGACCCTGACGCTATATCGGCCTAAATAGCTATCCATTAGGTCCACACCACCCATATGCATGTTATATTCTTGCACAATTTTTGGACTAGGTATTTCCACTCTTAGTTTTTGTTTTTATCATAACGTGCAGTTTTTCCCATCGGCTGGGAACCAATGTAGTCAGATAAAAGCGTAACTATCTTGTTATCTTTCCATGCTGCCACTGAAAAGTCAACCCCGTCAAAGTGCGTAATCCTTTCTTCATGTGTTCCCCTTGGAACTGCTGCTTTCAACATCTCTTTTTTATCCGGTAAACGACAGTTTGGAAGTCTATTTTGCTGCACGGTACCAACGCAGTGTATTCCTTGTTTTGCCAGATGATAAATCAGAGGCAAGGAAGTGTAGAAGTTATCGAAGAATACGATGTGATTTCTCATCCTCGGAATCACCCTTGCTAAACGTAAGACCACATTGTTTGTTACTCCCAGGTCCGGCTCACCTGTTGGTCTATCTTTATTTTCTTGCCCAGAATAAATTTCAAAGCGGTATGCATAACCCATAAGACTACACAAAACGAAGAGCTTATATCCCCATTTGTGAGGTTTATTAGGTAGATATTGTTTGAGGAAGTGTGCGATTTTGGTAGAGCACATTTGCTCGTCTATAGAGAGGCGTTGGTCCACTGGTATTGATGAAAACCTTTCATTTAAATGCTCTATTACTGGTCTAATTTTATGTAATCGGTCGTGATCTGGGTGCTCTCTTGGCAAATGTTTGGTGTTATCATTGAAATGCTGCAAACTACGTATAAGCTCAAATTTATTTACATATACGCATATATGGCATAACGCTTTTTACAGGCTCGTAACCATATTTTTCGTGCCAATACGCCCGCACACTCGGAAATCGTTGGACAGACATAAATAAAATAATACCTATAAATTGTTGGATGTCTCTGCATGTTATATTCTGCGGACGAGCTGGGTCTTGTTGACACGAATATAGATTTGTTTCATCAGAAAATTTTTGGAGAAAATCCGGAGTAAAGAAATAATTAAAACATTGATATGGCGTATCAAGATCTAGTATTTCCTTATCGGTGGATTCGGTGGTGTTGGGATGAGGTGTTATTGAAGTTTCGTCGTATGAAATATTGCCTACTTTCCAAATTAGCTTTCGTTTGTCGAAATGTGGAATATCATGTCTATCTTCAATGAGTGGCGGATCACTATCATCCTGTTCAGTATCATCAGTATGTTCATCGTGCGTATCACGACTGTCATCAATATCGTCCTCTTCCAGTAAATCTCTCAAAATTTATCTAGCATCGCTGTAAAATAAGTCATTATCATCATTCTCGTCATCCAACCCATCTTCAGATACATTACCATCTTCTAACGCGGCCAATAAATCTTCGATATCCCTATCTAGTAAACGTTTCGCCATCCTTAAAAAAAACATGACAATAAATATATTTGCAAAACTAAAGTTAGCACTAAAATAATATAATATATGGGGCATTTCGTATGAATCTACGATATTTATTTATAAATTATTGGTCCTTTAAACATAATAATAGTCGAAATTCCGATGTTTCAGATTTAGTTATTCAAATGAAAAAAAAAACTATTAAACTTGCCGTTTTGTATCGGTGTTTTGTTGCTCTTTTTAATAGACATTATTTTTTTTATGAAAAAAAATTACATAAAACGGAAGTGAGACTTTCAAAATAATCTTTGATCAATTCGACCAATTTTTTATTTTTATTTTTTTGCACCAAAATATAGTCACAATGTTATTTAGAACACGCTAAAAGTTTAATAGTGGAATCTCAATTACTTAGATACCTAGGTTACTTTTTAGTTGGCTCAAATACTTTACGGTGGCGTTTTGGTAAAAAAAAACACTTCCAGTTTAAAAAAAATAAAGCGGCAAAGTAAAACTTAGTAAACTAAAACTGTTTGCATCATTAGCCACCAGCAGAAATTACTAGTAGCAAACGTATTTACCTGAACATGATGAAATCTGACGAAACAACACTATTTAATCTTTGTTATTGGAAAATTGCGATAATTATATGAAATAAGGTGGATTACTTCATGTACAATAACAACGAAAAACCACTTCTAGAAAAGGTATTTTTCCAAATTATTTACTATTTTTTTATTATTTTATTATCAACATCACATAGTTATGTTTTTTGTTTACTAATTACTACATATTGTTCAATTTGTTACAGGTGGTCAGTGTCAAACAATCCGTATTTAAATTGCTGCTTCCTGATTTCATGTTGAGCCAATTGTTCTACGATGTGTTACCAATTTGGGTAATAGATCTCGAAAAAGAAAACTTAACTTTAAAGGGAGACCTGTGTGAATGTGGGTTCAATAATGATAACGCACATTACTATGACACGGAAAGATTTCTGCCCGATATGTTTTGCATAAGATGTGCTAGGCCTCTGTTTAATTTCCATAAGTAAAGTCGTAAATCATAGCAAATGGTTGTTTTATTTGTGTTGTTGTGTAGGTATATTGGAGCATCACTCAGTGCGACATTGAATAACCTATCTTCCTAAGTAGGTACCTAATTGTAATTCCACTATGAAACTTTTAGTGTAAATTTAATATTATACTATATGTACTTTAAAGGGACTTTTTACTTTAAGGCCACGGATGCCAATTTATAAGAAAATTATTCTAAAACTTTTCAATGACTATACAAAGAACGAAACAATAAAGTAAATTCTAATACAACCGATTTTGCATGGTGATGTATTTACGCATCACATATAAAACACAAATTTTCGGAAAACTATACTATTATTATCAAACCTGTTAATAATATACATTACACTTACCTTTTATCCTTTTCAGAAATAATTTTTACTTGCAGTTCTTATTAATATTTATCAATAAATTTTGAACTTGTAAATTTCGCGGCAACCAGTGTAGCAACTTACGCGCCAAAGATTGAAAATATGACACTACAGAAAAAATAAACTATCAAAAGTTTATGGGTGCGTTCAGAATCTAACACGTAAACGTCACATTTATTAAATAAAAGTAATAAATGTGATTTTGGATAGCTGCATATTGAGCCACGGACCATCAAATATACGATGCATATATACATCATTATGCATTTAAGGGTTAACTATAGTACATTACAACTGCTGCCGTCGCGCCAGCACCGCCCCGACGTCACGCCGCGCCCGCTGTCAGACCAAGCCATTAGACCATCTTTATAAATGGGGAATTCCGTCCAAATGGAAAGCCGATTAATGAAACTTTGTTACCTAAGTTTCTTATAATATCACGCCGTTAGCCTGCGAATGGCAAATAACGTTTTGTATGGTCGGCGAACCACCTTAACCAACGTGCGGCCCTCAGACACCTTCTTACTATGAATGCCGCTGCCATGCCGGTCTGAATCGGTCCTAAAGGATAATTCCCATCAAACGGCATGCATCGCATCGGATCGGAACGGATTTTATAATCTGCGATGTTAAAGTCTATATTACCAAGCCGCGCACAGAGGCTAGACAGCGGGCGTCTTGCAATATCTCTTAAAGATTGTAAAATAAAATCCGTTCCGATCCGATGCGATGCGTGCCGTTTGGTGGGAATTATCCTTAATTCGCGGAATGAAACGGTTGGCCACTTTAAATATGAATGAATGTTTGAAGTTTGAAATCTTCGTTGGTGTACCTAGCTACTTTTGATGCTGTCTGTACTACACGAACCCAGAATGTTTCATAAGAAAGCTATGTCTTAACCAACTTAACCCAGTCAGGCCGTCAAACTTTTCCTTATAAATACTAAACAATAATGTTTATAAATGTTAACATGTTCGGCGCCGGTGTTACAATGTCTGTGATCAAAAAATTCTGACTCCTATGCCGGTGACACATATGTTGTGACCACGATAATTTCACCCGGCATAGCTTAAGGGCTCAGTGAATCGCTGCCGGCGCCGAACGTGTTAAATAGGCTCACCTTAAAACTGTACGGCTTCTAACAGTCCTCGTCATCAGCAACAGGAGAAGTAGTCAAAATTACAAACAATCTACAACAACAAAATCAATCAACTACTAAACACTACACTACACTACAAGAAGGTTAGAATTAGGAATAGGACAAAACATTTTAATAAGTATGCAGGATGTTTGGTAAATAATGGATATTTAATCCGTGAACTGACGATAGTGGGCACTTATAAAAGTTGCATCATTTTCGACATGAGCGAAATCAGTAGAAAGCTGTCCTATTCTTATTCCAAGTGCATAGATACGAGTAATGGGTACACAAACGTGTCTACAAAAAGAATATCATGGAGTTCCTAAAGACTTCCACAGGCTAAAAGCGTGTTTATAACGGTATTCTCAGCTCTAGTTTAAAATACTCTAAATGTGCGTTACCAACGAATGAATACATACATATGAGTATGAATAATCTATCTATAATTCTATATTACTCTATAAGCTGTAAGTAAAATAATGCTTACACTGAGAATTTTTTTCACCTGCAAAAAAAAAACAATAAGTATATGTACAGTCTGTCTATTTTACCAATACACCACGGAAATCTTCGGTTTCGACGACAAATATACTGTTCTGGTCACGCGGTACAAACGAGTTAGTTCCGGTAGATGTGTGCGCGCCTTGTCGGTGCACACGTCAATGTGTGTGTGAGGGGCGTAGGGTTGGCACAGTCACTGTAGACGTTCAAGTCGTTTGATTTCTCGGGTCGCTAGACGGCGTCATTAAAATTAAAGAAAAACTTTTTTTAAAACAAGCTTTTATTATTTGTTAATAAAATGAACTATAAAGTTAATAATAAATTACTTTAATAAGAAATATAACACTTTATAAGTTAATTGTAACCTTTATAGATAATTAAGCTTCTTCGTCTACGACAAAATAATTCCATATCGTACATAATTATACATTTTTAACACTAAAACTTTACACCTTAATTATTAAATCTTTCTGTTTTTATCACGTCGCACGTCCTTCTTGCACGTCGCAACGGAGCGTCATATTGATGTGATTTGTATGGAGATAGTTTAGAGGCTGGAGAGTGACATAGGCAACTTTTTTCAGCGGGAAAACATCTAATTCCCACGGGAAAATTCAATATGTTACATTTTCCTCTAACCACGCGGGCGAAGCCGCGGGCATCAGCTAGTTTTATAAATAAAAGCGTGTTATGTAACAAAATTCAATGATAGATCCTCTTGCTATCATAATGTAACACGCTTTTATTTATGAAATTGGGACTGTGATAAAGACGGGGAGATTTAATAATTAAGGTGTAAAGTTTTAGTGTTAAAAATTGTAATAATTATGTACAATATGGAATTATTTTGTCGTAGACGAAGAAGCTTAATTATCGTCAAAGGTTACAATGAACTTATAAAGTGTTATATTTCTTATTAGAGTAATTTATTTTAAACTTTTTAGTTAATTTTATTAACAAATAATAAAAGCTTATTTTTAAAAAGGTTTTTTTCTTTAATTTTATTTTTAACTTTCTAGTATTTTTAATTCGAGATATACTACGACGTAGTTGGTAGCGCGTAGCAGCGTTTATCCGTTATGTTGCTTTGAGCACTTAAAGTTATGTATGGGGGTTGCGTCGTGTAATTACAAAGTTCCTATGGCCACCTTCCAGCTCCATTATCAGACCCTGGTTACCATATAGTATCAAAGTACTCGTCAAGACTAATTACACGAGCCCAAACTCGACGGGGCTGCGTCGTTTAATTACGGAGTTCCTATGGCCACCTTCCAGCTCCATCAACAGACCCTGGTTACCATATAGTATCAAAGTACTCGTCAAGATGAATTAAACGAGCCCAAACTCGACGGGGCTGCGTCGTCTAATTACGGAGTTCCTATGGCCACCTTCCAGCTCCATCAACAGACCCTGGTTACCATATAGTATCAAAGTACTCGTCAACACGAATTAAACGAACCCAAACTCGACGGGGCTGCGTCGTTTAATTACGGAGTTCCTATGGCCACCTTCCAGCTCCATCAACAGACCCTGGTTACCATATAGTATCAAAGTACTCGTCAACACGAATTAAACGAGCCCAAACTCGATGGGGTTGCGTCGTTTAATTACGGAGTTCCTATGGCCACCTTCTTTTGTAGAACCGATGGCCGTTGGGGCGGAAAGGCTCTCGAGTGGCGACCACGTACCGGAAGGCGCGGCATCGGTAGCCCCTCACAAGGTGGACTGATGACCTGGTAAAGGTCGCGGGAGTCCGTTGGATGCGGGTGACGCAGGACCGGTAACATTGGCACTCTTTGGGGGAGGCCTATGTCCAGCAGTGGACGTCTTTCGGCTTAAATGATGATGTCTTAATAGGAGATGCGGTGCAGTGTGACATCCGCCTTAAAACTCACTAGTAAAATGTAAACTTACAGTATTTTTTTAATTATCCGCATTTTCTACTGCTGTTGTGTGTCCTGGGGTGTCACATGTCTGGGATGGGATGTCTGGGATGTCTTCTAAAATTTCAGATCCACTCGGTAGAGTTACGTCATATTATTAAAATAAAAGCATAACGTATATCTAAACTCAGTTATACATTAAACGACGGGTTTATTACAATGTGCAGGTTAATATTTTCTATATATCTATTTTTTTCGTAATTACAGAGAATCAACATTCGAAATAATTCCTGTCGGCTGCCCGCCATGACAGTGTCTTTTGACACGTTTCGGCTTGGCCTTCCTTTATAATAATCGCTTCGTAACAGTTAAACTAACTGACTTACTATCACTAACTGTTAAGACCGTTTCGTAGTAAATAACACACAAACATTTAGCACAAATTTACGTAGCAGCAACGGAGTAAAAAACACACTTAAACATTTGGTCAGAGTATAGCAAAGGGGGCGCGATTAAGTTTTTTTCCGCTCTTTTATAAAAAAAAACAACCCGCCATCCGAGTCGGTTCACGATAAGTCCCAGAACCGTTTAAATAACTGATTTAGGAGCCAATATCTCGGTAATTATCAAATATAGATAAAAGTTGCCCATACAAAACATGCTTATTTTATCGTCTTCTGAACGATAGCATCATAAAAAATAGGTGTCATAATGACACCACCCCCATTAAAAAAAAACTAAGTCCCGCGCCCCCTTTGCTATACCCCAACCAAACATTTAGCCCAACTTATTGTAATATGTTATTGTTAATGAAACGTAGGTAGCAGCAACTGTTAAAAATCCAAAGATTGCAAGACGCATTCCAAGTACCTAAAGGATCAATTCACATCAGATGAGAACGCGCAAACTGTCTGTAATGTTTTTGTTTTGTTTATCTCAATACATTACAACTTGATAAATCGCGCAAGTCTACGCAAACGCATCGGCTGTGCACGAACCTTTAATAAGAAACCTACATACCGACATCAAATACAGAAAACCGCTAAATTGAGTCTGGTGTGTATATGTGACGGTTTTAATTCAGATAACATGGTTCCAATAACTCCGGTAACTAGCTCTGAAACATCGTTGATTATTTTCGTAGCACATTTACGGTTTAACGAGGGATTGCTATAAAAGATCGCTAAACTTGCAGTAGACTTCTGTAAATGTTCATTGGTTTTGCTCAAGGTATCAGATCTACGAGTACTTTCCTGATCACTACCACATTCATTAACGTTATCGAAAACATGATCAATATCTGGTTCGTCTAAACTGGGTGTCGGAGGAATTACTGAAGTTATGTTTAATGTCGAAACATTATGACCAACTAGATGACGACGAAATTATCTTAAACTTTGAAATGTTCTAAAACAATTCGACTGTGCGCATCGACCTAAATTGTGGCTAGTTTTGTAATGTTGAATAAGTTCTTGATGGTTGTTTGTCACCATCGAGCAGACTAAACAGACGAACATTGTTGAAACGAATTAAAAATGTCGACTGTTGTGAATAAGCGAGATATTCAAATTTACAAAATATCGGATAAGAAACACGATACAGACGAAATTTTCTTATCAGTCTTGCAGTCAATATCATAAAAATATTTTTGAATGAACGTCCAAATACTTATGCTTTCCATCGGATACTGGGCGTTGAGAACATGTATGCCTTTGAAACACACGTCTACCGCTTTCAGCATAGAATCCATTTTGTACAATACATGTTCGACTGTCACGTAGAAGTCCTGTATGTCCTTGGTCGTCGGCCCGACGGTGACGATAAGAGGTTGGAATGCTCAGATGTACCTTCTGGCACTGATCCAGTTTATTTTTTATTTCACTTTGGTTCTATAACAAAAAAAAATATGGGCAATTAGTGACCTACTTATGATTTCTTCATGAAAAGGTAAACAAACACCACCGCACACACACACAAACTTTCGCATGTATAATAGTGTGATATTAAGGCAAAATTCAATTACAATCACAATATCAATTATCAATTTACATATAACCGTGAAAACGCGACAAACTCACTGTTTGACATACCTATGCTGTATACTACCTATATATTACTACTAGAAAACTGTAATCCCATAAAAAAACATCCCATGTAAAAAAGAGGCCAAGTCTCGAAACTCTTCCACCGTAAAACAGTTGTGAGATGTTTCGTAGAGCCAAGTCTCAGGTATTCTTATTAATCTTTATTTGTTTGCTAAATAAAATTTTGTGTCTTGGCAATCTCACAATACTACATAGATGTAGGTATGCAGAAATCCATAAATGCAGGAAAGTTGTGTGATTGCCAAGTTACAGAATGTTATTTAGCAAGCAAATAAAGATTAATGCCTAAAACTTGACTCTACGAAATATCTCACAACTTTTTACGGTGGAAGAGTTTCGAGACTTGGCCTCTTTTTACATGGAATGTTTTTTATGGGATCTCACTTGTTTTTGTACGTTATTGTGTTATCAATACACACGAATTATGAATGCAGTCCCATTAACTGCAAACATAACTTTGTAATCCTATATGTTTATATAGGATTATTTATGCAGCTATTATTTTTGTATCTAGAAAACTGGACTGAAATTGCATTTTTTTTTAGTTTTACCTTGATTTATACACTAAACACTAATTGTATTCTAAATTTGAAGCTTCTATGTCTGCTAGAAGTGCCTTAGACGTTTGATGATCGGTGAGTGAGTCAGTCAGTCAGTCTGTGACAAAATTAAGAAACTGACTAGTTATAATTCTTAAACTACCGATTCAAATTTTTAATATACTGTGTTTATATAATGCGTGCTTGGTTACTGAAAATTCAGGCTTCTAGTTTTATCCACAACGAAGTTATAGGGGGGTTGAAAATTGCCTGAACTGCTTCGAGAGTAGGATGCTACGGCCGTGCCGCTGTTTTGCTCGACTTGGCGGGGGCGCTGCCGTGCCCCCAGATTCTGCACGGGTATTTATAAGTCAATCACACCGACAAAACAGTAGATTAAGATTAAAATAAGTTGTAATTAGAAATTATTACTTACTTATAACTTATGACTATTATTAGTTTAGTACAAATACAGAAATTAACATTATTTGATTATACCGCGTTGAGCTGTCACCGAGACCGGTCGTTACTCGCGCGCGTTAGTGAACTATATTTTCACGAGTTTGATTTCTACCCTCATTGTGTAAAGTGCCTAATAATGGAATCGGACTTTTTGATACTTCAATAAGTGGCTATATTGCAACTTTGCAATCGTTTCTGACTACAGGAACAAAATGAACTCCCAAACGTCAGCCAATAACCCCAGTTATGCTACTGTGACACAAACCACCACGTTCCCGAAAAAGGACCAAGCAATCGTCATCGATGCTTTAGAAAACGTACAAATCAAAGATTATGCTCAAGCTTTAGGAAGAATAATCGACCCATCTCATATCCGCTTTTTGTCAAGAATATCAAACAATAGAATTTGTATCTATGTTTCCTCGAAGTTAATCGTTGATGAGATCATTGAAAATAAAAATTGTGTCACGATTCAAAATCAAAAACTACCCATCCGGCCACTGATCAGCAGAAACAAACGTATCATTATATCTAACGTGTGTCCCATTATACCGCACACCGAAATAGAAAAGAAACTGATAGAAATGCATATAACGCCACTGTCACCCATCTCTTTCCTGCGTGCTGGTCTCAATGAAACGGGCTACAATCACATTCTAAGTTTCCGAAGACAAGTTTACGTAACACCTGAGGATTTCACCCGACTTCCAGAAAAAATATCTATCGATTTTGAAGAAACGAATTACTGGATTTATTTCTCATCGGATACAATGACTTGTTTCATATGCAAAAAAGACGGTCACGTAGCATCTAAATGCCCAGATAACATCAACGACTTGAACGTTTTGAACCAAAAAACACAGGAGTCCACGGAGACACAAATATTCAAGCGTCCACATCCACCCACTGAATCTTCGACTACTACTGATTTCATGGAATCCGAAACAACAAAAGAAGACTGTACTCGTATACTTAGCAACCAAAACAGTGATGACGACTTTGATAACTCCTCCTCGTCCAGCTCAGACGAGGTTTATAAATCCAAGAGTGGAAAGAAACTCAAAACGCCGCATAGTGATCTGGATTCAACTAATTGGGACCACCTGGAAAACTTTATTGCCGATCCCTGTAAAACGTACCCACTGTCTGGAAAACAAGTTAAAGAATATCTCAGACGTTAAGGACATATCGGAAATCACTTACAGTTACACAGAAGAAATTGATGCCCTGATTGTAATGTTTACGGACTTGATACCTAACATCTCATGTCGTAGTGTTAAGAGCAGACTCTCACGTATTGTAAGTAAACTAAAGCGCTTATCTGGTAAGGAAAATCCCAAAACTAATTAGTAAGTCACTTTTAGGGTAGGTACACAATATATATTAATACTTATATCCAAACATATATATATATATATATAAATAACTTATTAGTTTTTTTTTTATTCAATGGATTTTACTAAAAGTTTCAAGCTTAATATTTCAATGGAACTGTCAAAGCCTAATACCAAAACTAAGTGATTTGGATGCATATCTACATAATGAAAAAATACACTTATGCTTTCTTTCCGAAACTTGGCTAAAATGTGAAAACCAAATTAATTTTACTGGTTACTCTGTCTTTAGAAAGGATCGAACAGATGGATATGAAGGTTTAGCGATCCTGGTCCACCAATCTATAAACTGTACTCTCAAAATTCTGCCGAGAAACCATGATAATATTGACCTTTTGTGCCTTAGTAGCAATAAACTTCAACATATCATAGGTGTATATTCTCCCTCAAATGTCACCGTAAGTGTTAGGGACTACCAGGAGCTTTTCAGCCACTTTTCTGAGAAAACTCTAATAGTCGGCGATTTTAATGCTCATCACACGGCGTGGTCATACACAACTGACACACGAGGTAGACTTCTATCAGACACTAGCTTGCAACATAATTACGTTTTTCTTAACAATCGAGACTTTACCCGGTGCGCTACGCTAAATGGTAATATAGTGTGCACATCACCTGATATTTCCTTTTGTAGTGCTGATCTCTCACTCGACTTTGATTGGAACGTCACTAATGAATCTTTTGGCAGTGATCAACTTATTATTTCTATTAAAACGTTAGACAGCACTCAAACTAGCCCCGAATTGAAACGAAACATAAAAAAGGCCAACTGGGTAGAATATACACAACACATAAAATTTGCATGCGAGGGATTAGATTTCGGAGACAATGTACAAAGTAACTACGATAAACTCATAGAGGCGATTGAGGAAAGTGCTAACAAAAACATTCCTCATATCAAAATCAGTATTAACCCTAAAAAATTCAAGCCAAAACCTTGGTGGAACCCTGATCTATCGAAAGCAGTAGCGGAACGAAGACTAGCTCTTAAGCACTTCAGGAAATTACGCACGCTTGAAAATTACTTAATTTACAGAGAAAAAGTACTTATTGCTCGAAAATTAATAAAACTTGCAAAGAGGAATTCCTGGCAACAGTTTTGTGACACCATAGACTGCAATACGCCCAGCAGTGAGGTTTGGAGGAAACTTAGATGGCTTAAAGGTTATCGTAGTCCTAAAGACTATTTACCAGAGAGTACCGCAGTTTCCTTTGTAACGGACCTCACTCCTGATAGTGTTTCCTTACAGCCCCTAGATTTTAATACTTATGGTTCCAAACCCCAGTTTTTTGCACTTTCAGAACTTAATCTGATTATTAAAAGAGTAGATACTTCGGCTGGTTTAGATACTATTACTTATTCTATGATTAACCATTTACCGGATAATGCAAAAGAACACCTCCTACATATATTCAACATAATTTATAAAAAAGGTGAGATACCAGAGCAATGGCGTAGAATCAAACTTATTGCCATACCAAAAAGAAATACTAACACTCTTAAGTATCGTCCTATCTCACTTATTAACTGCCTTTGCAAGATTTTTCATTTGATGATAACTCGTCGCCTTGAATATCATTTTGAAAGCAACAAATTATTTAATGATAGTACTTTAGGTTTCCGTCGTGGACTTTCATGTCAGGACAATCTTGGCAGGTTTATTGTAGACACAGAAACTGCGTTTATAAACAAAGAATACGTTCTTTGCGCTTACGGAGACATAAGTAACGCTTATAACAATGTGGCAATTGAACCTCTTATATCCACTTTAGTTGAATTTGATGTGGATCCGCTCCTATGTGGGTATATAAGAGAATTTCTAAAGGAGAGATATTTGATATATAGGCTACGGGATGGTAAGGATATAACAAGAATATGCAGACAGGGTTTAGCTCAAGGTGACCCAATGTCACCTATTTTATTTAATATAGTTACAATTAAGTTATGCGACACACTCGTCAAGACCGTTAAGGTCTCACAATATGCCGACGACTTCGCTTTGTATTGTATTAACCAAAGTATTGATTTTTGTGCTAATGTCATTCAATCAAGTCTTAACATTTTTATATCAATGTTAAAGGAAATTGTATTAGAAATTTCTCTCTCAAAGACTAAACTCTGCATTTTCACTAGAAAATACAAAGTACCTGTTATTGGTATACGAATAAATAATATTGAAATCGAGGTTATAAATTGTACAAGGTTTCTGGGTGTTTGGGTGGACAGCCGCTTGAATTGGACTCGACATGTTTTAGAAACTGCCCAAAAATGTATCTCATACGTTAATATCCTTAGTTCCATAAGTAGTTCAAAGTGGGGTGTCCATCCAATCCACTTAAGGAGACTTTATATAACATTGGTGCGATCTCGACTTGATTACGGATGTATCATTTTCGGCAACGCCAATTCTAGGCTCCTCCAGAGGTTGGAAGTAATTCAAAATCAATGTCTTCGCCTTTGTGAAAGCTTTATTCGCGACACCCCAATTTTTACAATGGAAAGCGAGCTTTGTATTCCACCCTTAAATTTTAGAAGAATCTATTTAAGCGACAAATATTTCCTGAAAATTTCTTCTAGAACATCCGATTATCTGAGAACACAAATAGAAACATTAGACAACACATTAAATTCGGGCGCAAGATATTGGCGCAATAACCAACTTCCACTTTTGCTTGAGAGTTTCAGAAAGTATTCCAATCTACCTATGTCACAATTTGAGATTTTGCCCCTATTTTTACTTTCCTGTGACATTAAAACACTCCCCTGGGATAAAATCATAATGCACAAAGTGAACACTATTAATGAACCCAAAGCTAAACTACCCACTCACGACCTAAAACAACGTTGCGATGATATGATACGAGTGCAGTTCTTGGATCACATTCATTCGTTCTAGTTGCGCGTTTTACGATGAAGCTGCGGATTTTGGAGCTAAATTTATTATTGAAAATCCATGTATACCCATTATGGGAGTCGAATTGACAGCGATTAATGAAGCAGTACATTACTTAGAATCGACACCATACCATAAAATTGTAATCTTTACAGACTCGAAGAGCGGTCTACAACATTTGTTGGGAAGTGCTAAGGGCGGCAGTGTCGGTAGATACGAAGCTTACCTCATTATTAAATGTATCCATAGATTGATACGTAGCGGGGTTGAAGTTCGTCTACAATGGATCCCTTCACATGTGGGCGTCAGGGGTAACGTGGCGGCAGACTCGCATCTGAGGCTCTACAGAACGGTATACCTCTCGACACGGTACCGCACTATACTGATCATCTTCCAAAAGTGAAAACCGACAGTTACATTAAATTTAAATCGTATTTCAATGAGTGCTCTCAAACCAAGGGCATCTGGTACAGATCCATTGTAGACGAACCACCACGCGTACCTTGGTTTGCCTCACGAAGCATCAACAGAAAAGAATTAGTTATTTGCTTCCGAACCCGAACTTACCACATCCCACTCAACAAATTTAACTATATCATGAAAAAAAGAGACGATCCAAATTGTACAGAATGTAAAAAAGAAGAGGACCTCCTCCACTTAGTTCTAGAGTGTAAAATTAACGAACAACCTCGGTTGGATCTCTTACAAGAAACTGGGTGCTATGCGGGGATCTCCTCTTCTTCTTCCATCAGATCTTAAGCTCAGGGTTCACTACCGAACACAGTAGTACATTTTTAAGTTTTATTTTACATTCACTGAACCTAAGATTGGAATATTATAAAAATACTCCTTAAGTAGCAATCCAATGTTTAAAGTAACACCTAAAGTTTAAGTAACATTGTAATTATTTTTAAGCCGACTTAATCATAAGATGTATGGCTTATAAAATAAATGAGATTATAAAAAAAAAACATTATTTGATTAAATGTAGCTACCGTTACGTGCAAAATGAACGCATTCTGCGACTCGACGATGCTGGGTTTGTAAAGCTTCTCTTTTTTTGTTGTCATTGTCTCTTATTGGCACTTTCACAGTTGGTGGCATTTTGTGAGCCAATAATTTAAAATAAATGTAGTCTCTGGCATCTAAAATTACAATACACATAAACGTACATACAAAAAATCCGAAACAATGTTTTTAACGTACGGACGTACATTATCATCATTATTACAACTTTAAACATTATAAATAGTACAGATGTTAAAATCTACCTTCCACTGGATTTTCGTCAAGTATATTTACTTCACTTGATTTAAGTTTTCTCAAATGTGGTAGAGCCTTAACCATGAATATCGGCCACTTCTTGAACAAGTTTAGCCCACGGTTGGGATGCATTGCATCAAAGTCAGTTTCAATCTGAAAAGGGGCTCTTCATTTACAAGTAAAATAAAAGAAGACTGGCCTAGGAAAAAGCCTATACAGAACTTAAAATAACATACCAGTTTGTGCCTAAGCTTAATTTTAAACTTGGCCATTCAGAGAGTATGTCATGAATTGTGTTTTCATGACAAGCCAAGCATTCCATACGGCAAGCTCTTGTATTGTGCCACTTTTCCAAAATTTCAACAAATGGCTCCTTATTAAATTTGAGCCATAACTTGTGCTCTTCAATCTCTTCTGCTGTTACAATGGTACTGATTCCTGATTCTGGAAATATAAATGATGTATTAATACTACTAATAATTTAAATTTAGGTATTTAGATGTGTAGGTAGATTATTAAAAAAAATATCAGCTTAGACAAATACCGGCGGTGGACTGATAGATGGACAAACGAATATATTCAGAGCAATGACGCGTAATTCAATGTCAGAGAGGCAACCGGATGGCTCGCGGTAATTGAGCTCCCGAAGTGGAACTGCCCTGTGCAACCCGAAGTGAGCCAACTGTGACTGGTTCGGAAATAGGCGGGGGGGGGGGGGGGGGGGGGTAAAAAAAATATCGCGAGGCAACCTGAAAGTGTGTACGCTCGCTGTTTATATAATGAAACTTTTATGCTATCCCTCCTAGTGTGACCGGAGCCCTGTAGGCGAGCGAAGAAAAAAAAATTTGTTAGGCAACCGCTTGAAAATTGGCATACTTGTTTTTCATCGCATACAGACCCTGGAAAAAAATGCCATCCTTCCCGGCCGGGCGGTTATCGATCCGTCAGAGTTGGAAGCCGAAAAAAAATGGTGGTGGACGATGCCATCCCACCACATCACTTCGGGAGTTCAAATACCGCGAGCCATCCGGTTGCCTTTTCAACATTGAATTACGCGTCATTGCTTTAACTAATAGAACATATCGTCGCCTGTAATATGAATTAACGTAACCGCCAAATAATGATTTTTTACGAGAGGCCAAAAACTAACTAATAAATAGAAAAAGTGTTGTAACTTTTTACGCACTTATCCCATTGAAATGATGATTACAGCAATTATCTTATATTTGCGAGATCTTTTAAGTGAACAAGGTCTTAAAAAGGCGGGAGCCAATAATGCACGGCCCAATAATGTAAAGCCTGATAATCCGCGTCCACTTCTTGTGGACTCGGATTATTGGGTCATGCAGCATTATCAGCCCGGACAAAAGTGGCTTCCAATTGTTGCCCCGGACCAAGTTTGCTCAGGGTGATAATGCACGGCCCAATAATGTACAGCCTGATAATCCATGTACAGTATGGACGCGGATTATTGGGCTGTACATTATTTTGGCCGTGCATTATCATGGCTGTACATTAACCGGCACCAAAAGGCTGCTATTATCATTTAGAAAATAGCATGTCTCTCACGTTACTTTTGAGCTACATTAAGATCAATTTCAAAAAATTAAGAAGAGGAAACAGAACTTTAAGCAACACTGCGCGTGACCCGACACGCACTTGGCCGATTTTTTTATTATGGGATGACAGTAATGTAAATTTAACATGGCGACCACAATATTGTATTTGGATTACTGTCATGTCATGTCTTTAGTGACACTCGCAAGATTCAAACGAATCCGTTGACGTAATAATCATAATCATCAAAATCGGTCCACTCGTTTGGCCTGAGTGCTTCAAAGGATCAAACATGCACACATACATACATACACACACACATTTAGTATTTATGTACATAGGGTAAACTCGCATTATTTGGTGATAGGTATACGCCTAATTCGGTGAATAGGTACGAGTACATGTTTTGAAGCACGCTACCGAATAAAGCTGGCGAATTCACCGAATTAGGCGTATCACTAAATAATGCGAGTTTACCCTACATGTAGGGTAAACTCACTAGGAATGGGACGTAAGAGAATAGGGTGTTTCATAGGGTTCATTGTTAGGTAAACACCATTTACTTGTACATGTTTATTTAAGAACTCTTTAACTAGGTAGGTATTCATTAATCATATGCTTTTTACACTTATATCTTCATAATCAATTCGAATAAAATATACTTAAACACAATTTCGTTATTAATATAATCTTTATACAAGCATTTCAGTCAATTACAACATATTTACTAACATATATTATATATGTCATATCATTAATAAACATCAATTTACACATTAAGTGGCATACTTAATGCGCCTTGCGCCTTAGCCTCACTATAGGCTACCGTAGGCAGCTCTCTCGATTATAATAAGTATGCCATGCCCGAACCACTGTTCAGGCATCTCTGGCTGTCAAGCGGCGGTCGTGTATCTATGGGTTCGAAGTTCGAATCCCGGCTCGTACCAATGAGTTTTTCGGAACTTATGTACGGAATGTTTACTGTTAGCTTTTCGGTGAAGGAAAACATTGCGAGGAAACCGATAAGGTGTAGTGTGTCCCTCTGGGTTGGAAGGTCGGATGGCTGTCGCTTTCGTACCTACAAGAAGTGAAAGCGGGCGCCGGGCTCCTTTAGGGGCATTACTGGGAATAACGCTAGGAGGATGATGACTTATTATAATCCAAAACAATATAATCAAACAGACAATCATAACAATTCACTTAACACGCAAGAGATTCGTTAGTCATCAGTTATAAGCCCATAAAAACATAATACAACAATATTAGTTGCAGATTCATTACGCCGGTCCATATTTAAGTTCACACAAATAATAAGTGGGTATACATAATAGGTATCGTGTTTCTATGGCTACATTTGCACTCCTTAAGGAAAAGGTAAATTAGCAGTTTCACGCATTCAGTTAACGAAATTGTAGCGCCTGGTAAAAGATTCGCAGCAACATTTTTTACGTCAATCGTAATTTTTGCTAGTTTATTCTTGTATATAGTCCTCGTTATCGATTTCAATGACGGCGATCCTAACAAATTATGGATTAGCTCTATTATGAGCTCTGATGTGACTAGCTAGGCCAAACTTGCTCTTAAATACTCTATTGCAAGGATGACAATACAGTTAGCCAGCCGCGTGACGTTACATACATAGTGTATTAAAAACCATGGTTTTGTCTCAAGCTGTTTTTTCTTTTAAATCGATGATATTAGTATTACAAATATTCGACTAAAACTCCCACATCGACAGGTCTTATATTTTTTTTTAAATTAATCATCAAGGTATATATCCGGGTTGTGAAATTCACATATTTTTTTAATTATTGCTTAATGTGACTTAAAGCCATTATGACACTGAGATATAGTTGTCCTCGCTAGCTGCGCTCACTTGTACAAAATAATTACTTCGTGGCATAATGGCTTGTTTAGCCCCTCGTCATGAAATATACTATTATTTAAAAAACGACCTTAGGTACGTGGACGTCAAACAGGTTTACCGATGACGACGACGCGCGTAGGTATCTAGTGATTGGTACACACTTATCAGTCCATATATCTTGAAAACTACTGAACCGTTTAGCGAATTCTACGCCAGTTGGTAGTTAAACACATAATGTTTGTAGCGACGCCAATGCCCTCTATTGCAGTTTTTTAAAAGTCCGTACTAGACCAATAATGTAGATTTCATGAAATGTTTCTCTAGTAAACGCAACTGTGCTCTTCGTTAAGTTTATTTTTAGATTTAGTAATATTTACTTAAGTGAAAAGGTTACATTTTTAACCCCCATGGTTTAGTAAATGCAACGCGAGTTGGTAGTTAATTTAACACATTTTTTTGTAGCGACGCCAATGCCATCTATAGTATCCTTTGAAAAATCCTCACAAGACCAATAATGTGATTATCACGAAAACTTATCGTAAAGGCAACTTTGCCGTTTTGTAAAATTTATTATCAGATTTAATATTATTTACTAAATTAACGGCTGTAGTGTCAACCGGAAATGTATTGTAAATAATACTATCTTAACTATGTGACTTTTGTAAAATAAACTGTACCGTTTCGTAAAATCTAATATCAACTTAAGTTTTATTTACTAAATATTTGTTGTAGAATCAACATAAAGGTTTTGTAAATTACACGTTTCGAGGTTATTAAAATTCTAACTTTTTTGTGGCGTAGAACCTACAAACATGCAGAGTATTTTTTACTAAACTTGAATTGTCGTAATTTTAACCTTTACACATTAGTAAGTTTAACATTTTTGTGGCGTAGAACCTATAAACATGCATAGTATTTTTTACTAAACTTGAATTGTCGTAATTTTAACCTTTACACATTAGTAAGTTTAACATTTTTGTGGCGTAGAACCTATAAACATGCATAGTATTTTTTACTAAACTTGAATTGTCGAAATTTTAACCTTTACAGGTTAGTAAGTTAAACACCTGTGTTTGTGAAATCTACTAAAGTAAATTGTAATCACCGATTTCGATGTCAACATAGATAGGTTTCGTAATTTCAATTTTGAAAATATTGTAATATTAACTACAAAAAGGGTCAATTTTACTAAATCATATTCAACACACGCGAGTTTTGTACATTGAACAGACGCTGTTTTTTCAGTGTATTATAAAATTAGTTATTAGTAAGTAATAAGTGATAAAAATCGAAAAACATGGGCAAACATTTTTATGTTTGCCCATGTTTTTCGATAATTTCGGAAAAGGAAAGATAAAGACGAGGAATTGTTTTCCTTGTTTAAAAAATTCGCCAAGCGAATGCGTGAGAGGAGTCCTTCTAGAGAGAGGTATATGGACGAATATCAAGGTAACTTACTATTATAAGTATATGCTTATACACGTAACGTTTATTACGTACTTAATTCTTTAGCAAAACTAGTTTTTTTCCCTAACATAAAAGCACGTCGTAAGAAAAAGTGCGTGTCAGAAAAGTCATTCGAATCCATACGGATAATAGTCTCGGTATGGGTTTATTAGATTACACAGTTGTGACTACTTCAATTTCAAATCATGGTACGAGGATTTACCCGTGTGATAACACTGCGAGTGTTATTCGTGAGGTTTATCTCAACCGAAAGTCTAGGTTCGAGGTTATGTCCGTGTGGTGGTACTGCGGGTCCCATTCGTGTTCACATATCCCAACCAATAGCCCTTAAGGTTCGCGGATTTACTCGTGTAAGTGTACTGTTAGTGCTATTCATGTGGTTTATCTCTTACCGCTATTAAAAAGCCCCCATTTAATATATATATATATATTTGAAACTCCAGAAAGTGTTGAAGAGTTTACCGAAAATACCGCAGCGGAGTTCGCTCCGGATATTGAATATAGCGAGGAGATTACCGACACAAATACAGAGATCCCTGCTGCTGCCTCTGAGATGCCTTCCACTGCAATCTCTGACGCCTCACACTGCTACCTCCGAGACGTCTCACACTGCTACCTCTGATACGCCTCACACTGCTACCTCAGATACGTCTGCCACAATAAATAGACTGCCGGAGGCTGTTACGGATCCTCCACTAGATGAAGATATCCTCAGCATTTTGGGTGAGGACCCGAACGAGAAGGTTTATGCAGAGGCCATTCACAAAGACAGTAACAAATGGGCTAGGAAAAGACAAAAAAGCAGAAATGCTCAAATCGTATCCCATTCCAGAAAACTGTCTTTTTTTGGAAGCTCCAAAATTAAACGCCGAGATTAGGGCAGCCATCTCTGAACAGGTTTTGAAACGAGACCGCGCCATGGAACAGCAGCAGAACTGTCTTGGGCAGGCCACAGCCTGTATTGCAAAAGCTCTCGACATCTTAGTCAAATCTAAGGATTGTAAAGAAGCCACAAAGATTGTTAGCGATGCCGGAAGAATGCTTTGTGAGTTATTCCATGGTGAATCTTTATCTCGCAGGTACCTATTACAATGTGCCCTTAACAAGGATACAAAAGACATAGTCACACAAACTAAAGTTGGGAAATACATTTTTGGTGAGAACTTGCACGAAGACCTAAAGGCAGGAAAAGCAGTGAACAAAACAGGGTCTGAGATAAAGTTCAACCAAACAAGTAAACAATCAAAGCCATAATCCACTTTAAACTCTCGGGGCCCGCCTCGCAAATACCAACAGCATACACCGAGTGCGGACAGGCAATCCAACCTCAAGCCACGGTACAATGTGCAGAGGTAGCCAGCACCTCAGCGGTCGCCAGCTCCTCAGCACAAAAACGGTCCTCCACCGAGAAAAACTTAAAGGTAAAACTCTTATCATCTTATTATCATAACTGGCTACCCATTACCAATGATAAAACGGTTTTATCCTGGGTTATAGGTTATCAATTGCCATTGTTAGTTACACCTAATCAAACAGTAATGCCAGCAAACAAATTAAGAGGTAAAGATGCTCAAGATATGCAGCACTCAATATCCCATCTTCTTAGTATAAACGCTATAAATGAATGTGAGCCTTGCAATGAACAGTTTCTGTCTCAAATTTTTTTGACCCCAAAACCTAATGGTGATCAGCGTTTCATTCTAAACCTAAAAAACCTCAACAAGTTCATCCTCACACCTCATTTTAAACTAGAAGACATCAGAACTAAAACAAAATTGTTTTCAACTGGATCATTTATGGCAAAAATAGATCTCAGAGAGGCTTATTTTTCTGTATCCGTGCAAGCATTATAGAAAATACCTTCGTTTTCGATGGCAGGATAAACTGTATGAATTTAAGGTGTTGCTCTTTGGAATCTGCGTGGCTCCATATGTTTTCACTAAAATTATGAAGCCTGTCATTGAACATCTCCGTTGTGAGGGAATTGTGTGTACCGTTTATCTAGACGATATTCTTTTAATTTTTAACAACACTTCAGAGGCAAAATATGGTATTAATAAAACTTGTAGCCTTTTAGAACACCTAGGGTTTACAATAAACTATGACAAGTGCATACTTTTACCCCAACAAAAATGAAAATTTCTAGGCTTTGTACTGAATTCACTTGAAATGACAATAGAATTACCACCTGAAAGATGTTGATGAAGATGTCTTAAGATTAAACAAGTATTGTTATCCTTTTATAATGGAAAACAATGCAAAATTAGAGAGTTTGCTCATTTGGGGAATTTCAAAAAAAAAGGACAGTTTGAAAAACTTCTTTAAAAATATTACTTTACTCTGAGCTAATCTTATATATCAAAATCAAATGCTTATGTTATCTATAATAATGTTCAAAAATTGTGTTTCTGATGAATCAATACTTTTGGAAAAAAATATAAATACTTGAGCAATGTGAAGAATATGTGTCAGTTTTGTTACCAGTTTAAAACGCGTAGAAAAATTTAACTATGATAAAATCTACATTTATTTTATTTTATTAGGATTTGTGTATTATTTTAATGTCTACTTATACACGAGGGAATGTAAGAAGCATCCTGATACACTAAACCTTATTTAAAAGTAAGTGACTTCGATACAAAATAAAAACGATAATACTGTAATTTCAAGAATTACAGGGCGTTTTTACATACTTTTCACACATTACTGCGATCTGTAAGATAAAAATCTGTATTTTTAAGACATACGTAGAAAACAAACAAAAACGACTAATTTATTAATAAAATAAAATTTTTAAAAAGTTATATGGTCACCAACAAGTTTTCCAAAGTAACATTAACTGAAAACTATTATTAAAAACATCAAAACAATAAAATGTCTGGGATTTTATACTTAGTAGTTACCATTCTTTTTCCCAACATTTAAATACTTATTATCAACATAAAATGTCTATATGATTAAATCAATAACAATGTATTGTGGCAAGTACTCCAAATTTAGTAATGAATTAGTGGAGTTGGTGAAAGAACTACTAATACAAACGAAACAACATAATCAAGTGTATTTAAATCTAGATAATCGAATCTATCATCTGAACACATGCATGAGATCTCTACGTTAACAAATTCAATAAGTACTTTTAGTCTTATATAAGTTACTACCAAATAATCAACAAATTTTAAGGTCTACATTAGATACGGGGGAATGTAAGAAGCATCCTGTGACTTTTTAAACCTTATTTAAAAGTGACTTCGATACAAAATAAAAAATATATATAATACTGCAGACTCAAGAATCACAGGGCGCTTCTTACATAATTTTAATTAGTGTCATTTGTGTAAAAAGACATAGCTAACTACATATAATGCACTCATCCATTGGATAATGATCGTAAATGAATGCGTCGCAAGCACACCAGAAACGTAAATTACTTAACAGCCTCCGCATATCATTTTCAGTCATCAGTAGGATAAAGTGTATTGGACGCCACCCTTCATCAGTTATTTGTGTCACATCTTGGTGACACTGCCAACACTGCTCAGATAGTATAAAATGTGTCTCGCTCCAGGGCCACTTCCAGTTGTAATGGTAAAATTCCAGCAAATCATCTCTTGTCAAAAATTTGTCAATGTCCATAACCATTGACATTATTCCAAATTTATCTCTCGAATATCGATTTACAATGTAGTTAAAAATAGAGATGGCGGTAAAATCTGAAACAAAAAACACATAATAAGCAAAAAATTAAAATAAAATTTTAACTGCACTAAGTCTATATGAAACGTTGGGATTTAGACTTACCAACCTTCTCTGTGACAACTTCGAAGACGGCTTCCGATTTACGTAATTTATGAAATAACACTACACTAATCTGCAAAAATAAGAAAGAATTTTTGTAATGAAATGTATTTAGACCGTGACCGTGAGCTTTGAATATTACAATGCGGTACTAAAGTTATTTCAACCTTCTGAGTATTGAAATTAATGAAATTAAATGAAAATTATTTATTCCGGAAACATACAAGTCCAAAAAAGTGGAGTAGATACAACATCCACCATCATTATAAATTGCAAATACATGAAATGAAATTAAGACATAATTATTATATATAATTTTGTTTTACGGGGTAATACCCGTAAATAGGTTGTATGTGTTTTTAGCAATTTGTATTGATACTGACTAGACTTTTAAATGAGAGATTAAACAAATAAAAATAGATAGGTAAATCAATAAAATAAGCGGAACTACCTTTAATAATCGCCTTGAAGGCAAGTATCACATAGGTAATCAATATATGTGGGACTTTTGACACAATCTTGGCAATAGGATTGTTTGCACGCCATACATTTTGCCTTTTCACCAAGTATCGAACTGTTACATTTACAGCATTTTAAGAATTTAATCTCGGTTTTCTTTATTTTGACTCCAGTAGGTTTATTTAATTTCGTATGTAGATGGGCTTTAGGAGAGTTTTGTTTCTTTAAGATATAAGTCTAAATTCCTTTGAGAGACTGGGCTTGTATAGATTGAATTCGACTGTGGCAAAGTATTGACGTTAATTTTGGCTACTTGATAAGATCTAGATCTGGTGGTGCAACCCGCGTAGTCTTTGTTCCCTGCTTGAAATGTGGTATATTTTTTACTTAATTTTATTGCAGTATCTTTTATAGATTTTTTGGGTTGACTAGTTTTGCTGATTGATTTTCCTTTTCAGGTATTTCTGTACATTTTCATCGGGACTCGGGTCTGGAGAATTCGATTCGCTTCGAGATTCAGCCTCACTTTCGTTTACAGGGTTCCTTGACATGGCTAGAAAACTTTGAGTCTCCTCTGCGTCATTTGTTTGCAACGAGCTACTCTCTTCCGCTTCTGCTTGGGAACTACAATCTTCATCATCAATTGGAATAATTGTTCCTACATCCCCTACTGATAAGGAAGATAATGGATGTTCAAGTAATGTAGCTCCATACATTGCAATATTTCGTTGGTTACTGTGCTGTAAAGTGTGCTGTTTTGGAGAAAAACATACGCAGTTCCCTCTTAGCGGTTCGCAGAAACAACTGAAATCTCTGTATTTTATTTTGACTCCATCACAAGAGTCACAAGTAATTATTTGGTGAAGTTTCATGGTCCCCGGTAGCACGAGAACATTGTCAGGAATCTTGTTTGAAATATCATTAATAGTCGAATCCTCAATGAGATGCACTTGTATGACTGTGTTCGATTGTTTTATGGCGTTATATGCATCTCTGGCGTTTTTTATTTCAATCCCACGGCAAACTTTGAAATCCAACATCCGTTTTATAGTGCGCGCGCGCGTGGGAGTTTCTCTCTCGCTGCGAATATGTCGTTAGTGTCAAAGTTACTGAAGTGCGCATCGTGCAATATTGTAATCAATGAAGTTTTGTCTTTTATACAAAACAAGGTGAATGTGATGGACAATAGCAGTCTAATAAATATCTGCAGAACGGGGTTTTCTGAGGAAGAAGTGAACCAGGCGAAGATATTGCTGTTTGATTCCTTAGATTGCAGTGATCAATATATATCGAGACGAAAAAACAAGTTGGAACGTGATATCGACGATATTATCGTGAAATTGAAAAATACGGGCACAGATAAAATTCCTATATTTGTTGCGAATATTTGCGAAAATAAATTACCTCCGGTGAATTTTTAAAATGTAGACGTTACGCGTCTCTTAAAAGACATAGTTACGCTAACATCTGAGGTTCGAGTAATTAAAGAAAAATATGCTACAAGTGAACAACTTGATAACTTTAAAAGTGAAATTCTTCTCCTACATAATACGTCGTCTAAAAGTCACGAACCATACCTCAATATTAACACCAGAAGAGGTGCTTATTTATACGATAGCGGACCCGTCAGTTTAAATTTAAATAACACGGCAGTTAATGAGTCGGCGGGAGACGTCTCCAAGTGCGCGGTCATTGCCCCGGGAGTGCACCTTGCCCCGATGTCCGCGCCCGCTCGCTCACCTGAGCCGGCGCGCCAATCTGTCCCAGTCGCACGCGTGGCCGAGCGGCTACCTGCGCCCGAGCAGCTGATCGATAAGAAACTGCCTCCGGTTGTTTATTGTGCGGACGGCAATGACCCAGATTTGGAACGGGATTTAAGTAATGTAAACTTAGAATACCGATCAATTATCACTCACTCACAAGTCACTGCTAGAAGCGCGTCCTACTCATGGGGTGACTGATGCTGAGACTGTGGGGGTGGGGCGAGATACCTTCTTTACTGCGAAAGAAATCCAGATGGTCATTAATAAAATGCAGAGAGGTAAATCGCCCGGCCACGATGGCCTCAGCATCGAGCATTTCAGGTACGCGGGTGCACACCTACCTCGTGTTTTGGCTATGCTATATAATTTCTGTGTGTGTCACTCATATCTTCCTGAGGCTCTAATGAGGACGATTGTTGTGCCAGTGGTTAAAGACAAGACAGGTGACCTATCTAATAGGACGAACTATCGGCCTATTTCACTTGCCACAACCGCCGCTAAAATATTGGACAGTATGTTTGACGCGATTCTAGGAAGGCATCTGAGGATACATGACGCTCAATTTGGGTTTAGGCCCGGTTTGTCCACATAAAGTGCGATACTTAGCCTCAAGCATACTGTCAAATATTACACGGACCGAAAAACCCCAGTTTATGCCTGCTTCCTCGATTTATCGAAAGCGTTTGATCGTGTGGATTATGAATTGCTATGGCGTAAGCTGAGGGAGACTGGATTGCCGGTGGAGTGCGTGGCTGTCCTGAGGCACTGGTACAACAATCAGACCAATCAGGTGAAGTGGGCTAATGCTCTGTCTAGCGAATACAGGCTGGAATGCGGGGTTAGACAGGGAGGGATTACGTCTCCGAAACTATTTAACTTGTAAGTTAATGGGTTGATAGAGGGGCTTAGCAGCATGCATGCTGGTTGCTACGTGGGGAGCACTTGTATTAACAACGTAAGCTATGCCGATGATATGGTGCTGCTTGGCCCTTCTATTGGAGCCATCGAACAACTCTTGGCTACCTGCGAGGCGTATGCCCGGGCACATGGGCTTGTGTACAACCGCACTAAAAGTGAGGTCATGATTTTTTCGGCAGGGAAACTTAAGCCCTATAATGTATCACCAGTTTGGCTAAGCGGTAGTCAGCTGTCGGTCGTAGATAGGGTCAAGTACCTGGGACATATTATCACGAGCGACCTGAAAGATGATATGGATATCGAGAGGGAGCGCAGGGCGTTAGCGGTTCGTAGTAATATGCTTGCTCGCAGGTTTGCTCGATGTTCATACGACGTAAAGATAACGCTTTTTAAAGCGTATACACAATCTTTTTACTCGAGCAGCCTGTGGGTTAAGTATACAAAGCGAGCCTATAGCGCCCTGCGCGTGCAATACAATAATGCTTTTAGAATGCTGCTGGGACTGCCGAGGAGGTGTAGTGCTTCGGGCATGTTCGCGGAAACCCGTGTAGACGGGTTCCAGGCGGTCATGCGAAAAAAGATAGCCTCGCTATTAGCCAGGGTGAGAGCAAGTGCCAACAGCATTCTACAGGCAATATCATGGAGGTTTGACTGTCCAATCCTGTCTTACTGGATTGGGCAGATTAAGGGCGATGCCCAATTTAATGAAAAAGAAAACCTTTATAAATTTCATGCCATCCTAAAAATAATACAACCTAAATTATTATAGTGTCCGGAGTATCGGTGGCTCACACAGAGGGAAATGGAGTCGCCTAATGTACGTTTCCCACCGAACGGGTTGGGTCGGCGTGCATTCTATTCCATGCAAAGGAATTTGAACCGTCTATTATAGAGCAGGTACAATTCATATTTGATTATAATCCCCACCGACCGCGTCAGTAGCCGCCGCCTTGCAGTGGATGCATGATTCATTCAAATATGAAATGTAACTTCTATATAGACGGTTCAAATTCCCATGATGTAATAAAATGCGCGCCGGCCCGACCCGTTCGGTGGGAATCGTATATAAGTATTTTTATGATTAAAAGAATAACGATTAAATTATTAATTTTGCATAATACTTCCTATAAATATATTGTGATTCCGACGAATTATTATATGCGCGAGTTGCGAGCATTACCTATACCAAGGTTTGTGAAATGGTAATATTATGTTTTTATTATCAAAGTAATAGTCACATTTTTTGATATTTCTTTTCCTTATTCTTGATGTTTTTAATATTTACCCAACGCAATAATAATTCAGATACTATAGTTATATAAAACAGCTGTCTAAATTGACAATGTATAGTGTGTAAATTATTAGTTTGTAAATTAACAACTATTTTTGTAAAAAAGAAAGGTTGCATTTGGTAAAAGAATATATCGATAAATGGTGACATTTGTTAAAAAAAAATGAATAACAACCCAAAACATTTACGACATAACATTTGGGTGTTCCTGCAATCGTTTTATGAAAATAAATAGTTTTAAGTACTTGAAATTTACGAGTACCTAATTAATGTCATACTACGTCATACTAGTACATACCTACTTTAGGTACGTAAATAAATAATTTAATCATTTAATCTTAAGGCCGAGCCACCCCGACTGCGTGTGCAGCACGTACACCGCTGCGTTGTAATGTATGAATCCTCATACGACATGACACACCGGATGCGTCTGCGTGCACAGTCGGTATGGCTCGGCCTTTAATAAGTTATCATAAAAACGAGTCCATTTACGTCTGTGTGAAATTTGCCACCGATACTGGATACTGATACCGGACACTACTTAATAATTATAATATGAATGGTTTGAAAGAAGTCATAATAACAATTCCAGCCCGCTCTTTTGGCACTATACTACGTGTATCAACACTATATAAACGTATATCAACAAACAACATTTATATAAATATCAAGCATTTTTTTGGATTTCAAACAGTCTATTGTAATCATTGGAACAATCAAAAGTTAATAATTAAAAAGACTCGATGATTATTTTTATTGTTCAACTTTACGGTGTACTATAATTATTAACCTTCATTATGTTATACATGAACTAGCTTTTACGCGTGTCTATAAGCTTTTAAACAACAACCGGGGACCCACCCGCTTTCTTAATATTGAAAATACTGTACACACACTCAATATAACAAAAGCGCAGCGTTGAAACGCTTGTTGCCTTACATTCCTACTTTTTTTATTTATGTCAACGACTATCATCATCACTGAATCTACGTGAAATAGCAACGAAGTTTAAGCTTTTTAAACAAGGAATAAATTTCACATTAACATACCAAATTTTATGGACTTAGTTGATTTTGACATGTATTGACACATTTATACTTCACGGTGTAGGTATGATTAGAATATAGTCTACAAGCGGTAAACGCAGGCGGCACTCTTTGATCTGCCCATGGCGTACGTACACGCAGACAAAAAGGTGCCGCTTGCGGAAGTCTGTCTCGCTTTACATCGGTATCATACCTAACTTAGAGATGCAAACCTAAATATATACCTAAGTATTCGAGAAACATAAGTCATAACCCGTTTTTAAGTTTCGTAATGGGCGAATAAAACTAATGCTATGTGCACCAAGCTTTATGCTGTCGGTTTTGTTACTTTGCCAGTCAATCTACATGTTACCTTTTTTCAGTAACAAAACCGAAGTAACATAATATGCCCATATTATGTTTCAAAAAATATATTCCGCAGTTTAAGAATACCACGGAATAAGCTACTACACCAAATAATTAGCACAAAATGTAATATTATTATGTAGTTTAAGGTGTAAAGAAAAAATAAGAATTGTAGTAAGTATATGGTCACAAACCTGACAGCAAATTTCTCGCGCATCCTTCATTATTCAAAGAATTCCTAATCAAATACCGGACGCTATACCAAAACCCGGTTCACTGCCGTTACTCAAAGATATCGTTCAAAAGACACCTTCACCACCACGCGACTTCAATTGACGTGTGAAAATATCAGCTGGTTTCATGATAATAGTATCATGCTCACTATTATTATGTGATAAATGATAGCATAAAGTATCCATGACTATCTAGCAAGCGATGCCAAAAGAGAACGCTTTATCTTGTCATTGTCGCCTCATAAACAGAACGATGTTTGATGACAATTCTCATATTTTTGACATGAACACAAACTTATACCGTAAATTGTTTCATGTTATTAATAAATCAGAACAATAGGCGTGGACCTGGGACGCACGTACTCATACTCATACTCATTTATTGATAGTGTTAAAGAAATACTACATTTAATATACCTAAACATTCGTCGTTTGGCGTATCTACGGAGATAGGGCCAGTATGATTATCCAAGAACATTTGCCAGCTACCACCTCAACTTTTCTTCATAAATATTAAAGAAACTATCCCAGAAAGCCATCCTGTCATGAAATGGGTGGCGTACCATTCGGAACTTCTCCTTTAACAGAGCCAAAGAAAGCGGTTCACATTTTGAAGCATGCCATTTGAAATGAAACTTGTCTACCGCTTTTGACGTTGGATTGCTGAAAAATAGAAATAATTTTCTATTAAAAAAATAAAATACACCAATATTTTCATTGCAACCTGATAACAGGAATGAGTTAGTCATTTGTTATTCAGTCGACAAGCATATAAATAATAAATATAAATGCACCATAATATAGAAGAATCTTATTATGTATGCGCGGCAGTTCGATACGTGTCCGCTCTCACCACTGACAAGTAATCAACTGCCGTAGTTTTTTGATGTGATCGTTCTTGGTAAGGTTTAATGTTGCCATTGCAAAATAAAAACGTATTTGGTAGAAATCTTTTTTATGAGTATTTGCAGTAACAAAACCGAAATGTCCGGAAGTATTACCAAATTTCGGGGACATGTTTTGGTTACTGTTTTAAATTATATAAAGCCGATTAAAACTATAAACTGCAATACAGCCGTAAATATAAAGTGGCCGTTTATATAAAACTAACGAAATAATCAAAGGCCTCGAGAAACTATCCTTGAGTAATTCAACCTTAAGTTTTTACTATATGATGGGGACAAAGCAATTTTCAATGGATGTCAATAAAAGAAAAATCATACGATTTTTTAAATTCATTTGTACAAGTTGTATTACTTTGGAGTATCGGGGGTATTTTTGCATGTTACCGTTTAACACACCAGAATCAATGTTTATTATGCCTAGCTTCGAGGAAAAAATGGTGAATGCGAGGGACATGTAAAAATTAGCATGGCGCACCTTTTTTGAAATTCCCCTAATACGAGCAGTAGTGAACTCTAAAATTGTCATCAAACTATCCTCCATCTTGACCTGTACTAATATTGACCTGTAATTGACATTCCACAAAGTCATACTTAAAGGTAAGCAACACAAATCATTCCAGAAGTAAAATATTTAAAGGTTAAAAAACTTGTAAAACTCCAAACATATACAGGTCCATGATATATATCATGGACCTGTATATGTTTGGAGTAACAAATGGACCATCTTCAACCAATCCGAAGAGCTTACACAATGGAAGGTGATAGAAGGCACATGCAGCCATATTTCCATAGACTGAATTATAGTAATAAGCACTTGTTCATGTCAGCATAACTCAACATGCAACACAAAATATGGCTTCAAGTACGTAGTCAAATGAACACCAAAAGCTTAAAGGCAATCTCTCTTGCAAATATAGTCATATGCTGCAACATTGCCTATGAAGCCTAACTTTGCCTACCTTATAGAGAAGAATGAGAGCAGCTGCCGGGTACAACCATTTGTATCTTACTCACCCAATCGAGTTAATCCCGGTTTTATAAGGTAGGCAAAGTTAGGCTTCATAGGCAATGTTGCAGCATATGACGGTATTCAATTCGTTTAGCCTTAAATATCTTAGTAAAGAAATAGGACAGGTAAAGTGAAAGGGTAGGTATGGCAGTATAATAATGACAGTTGTAAATCAAAGCTTGACCCCCCACTGCACTTATTCATCATTAATGAAAGCATAATTATATTTGTCATACAACGCAATAAATAAATGAGATTGCATGTAAACCATTATATTCATCAGCCTACACATTATTATTTTACAATAACCCCAGGTTAAATAAATATTTAATTATTAACTGAAGCCTTCGCAACAATCTCTTAATCAACCTGGGGCTATGGTACGCTCACTATCGAGCAGATTACTATTTGGTCAGAGAACAGAATCACGCGCCTCGCAAGGCGCCTACGGTTGCGACATCAACCTAGTATAAGTTAATCTTAAGATTCCGCACATTTGTACATAACAAGTCTAAAGATCAAATAAAAGTAACTCTGCACCTTTTTCTACATCTTACACTTTACACCTACAGTATACTAAGAAAAATATGTAATAGTGTGCAGTTGGCAAAACTTGTATATAAAGAATAGAAAGTAATAAATCGAATTAGTTACCAATTGTCCGTTGGTGTTTTATTACCTAAAACCCTACACTCTCTGGGAGTGTAGGGTCTCACCTTACAGCATCCTCTCACAGTGGCGAAGACACCTTTTAGCCCTCAATCGATCAAATGAGCCTGTTTGATCGGCTGTGAGAAAATCACCCTCCGCTAACCCAATTTCCTCCCCGTATTAGGTATCCATCTGTTGCCTTAGGTCTCGTGGTAACAGATATCCCTGTCGACATATGTACGTGTGTAAGGTGTAAGTCAAGGATAGGTTAGGGACTTCGGGACGTAGGATGGTAGGCTCCCTTGCATAAACCCACCCCATTAATCTTCCACAGTCTGTGCAGTGGCACGCTGGATAACAAATTTCCCATCCTAGGGAAATTACTACTAAACCCGATCCAAGGGCAATTACCTTTACCTTTTATTTTCAGTTACTATACACCCCAACCGTACCGTACGTTATCCAGTTTGTTATTGTACACTATTCCTTTAGAAACTCCATTGCATGATTTGATATAGAATGAAAAGACAGACGGCAATGATGAGTTGTCACTGTCAGTCATGACCGTTCATCATACTATATATATACTTTTAAAACATCCAACACATAAATTATATTCGCCTCTATGCGCACAACATAAAGCATGTCCTACACGGTTTACAACCGCGGTTTCTACCACGTGACCTCGGTAGAAAAACAGCCGTTGTAAACCATGTAGCCAGTGGTTGCCAACCAAACTTCGCATGACCTTGGTTGGCCGGCGCGCTCGGCAAACCATTTGGCAGAAACGGTGATTTACAACCATGTAGCCGCTGGTTTTAAACACGCGAACGACAGTCGCACGCCGGGTTTAGGTTCAAAATGGCGTTGGCGAACGAACGAGAGGTGGTTACCGAACTAATTGAACTATATAGAGACCTTCCGTGTCTGTGGGACTTAACTAGTGAGGAATATAAGGAACCTAGCCAAAAAAAAAATTTGTTTTTGTTCATCAATTGCACACAAAAGTGCAAAACAAACTCGGACCTTTTGAAATTTCGACAAGGAAGGGGCAATGGCGTCTCAGTAGGTGTTCCGCGCACGTTTGCCCCGCACAAGCGTTCCAAACACACTGAACTGAAGTTTGGGGCCGTTGTAAACCGTGTAGACAGCAGAGCTTTTACCTCGCTTCTACCAAGGTCACGTGGTAGAAACCGCGGTTGTAAACCGTGTAGCACATGCTTTAATGATAAATCGACGATCGCCTAATGCTGTCGAATGTAAATCATAACAATAAATTAATCATTCTCTACTTTCGTCCATAACTCTAATTATCTCAAATATTTCGGCTAGTTTGACGTTCATCCTCCAATTGAATCTTATTCTTATTCCATAGCAAATGGAACGAAGGAACTTGAAATTATATTTAACGTAAAGGTGGGAAATGGAAATAAATGTAAGAGATGATAATATTCGGTACAGAGACCCTGACACGCAATAGCTCGATTATTAGGTAAAGTGAAATCGTAATCACCAGATACTTACAGTAAATATGGTGACGTTTACCGGAACTGTCACGAATGTCCACCAAAGCAGTAGATAACAACACGGGTTGCACCGAAGACCCTCGCGCGTTGATGTCTAAGTGTGCATTCGTTACCTGCATCGCATGGTGTGCGTGTGCGATTTTATTATCAAGGATGTAACGACAGTTTAGCTTAGTCGACTTAAGAGGCTCCTAGACGGGCCATGTTTTTGTGCAATTTATGGCTGCACTATTGGCAACTAATTTCCCAGCAACCACAAAAATATTTCATTGCAACTGATGGCCGAGCCATCTATTGCTGGGCAATGTGTGCATATATGTCTGCAATAGTATGGCTGATGAGACGCAGACCTAGATATACCCAGATAATGGCTGACGAAATCACGCTTGTCGCAGCAGCTTACATCGTTTTAAAAGAAAAACAAAAAAAGAAGAAAATATGGATTCGTCCTTATCTGAATAGGCGTGAAACATTAGATAATTTGAGTCTAGAAATAAGCCTTGATAGTAAGTTATTTAATAACTTTAATAGAATGTCAAAGTGATTTTGACTTTCTTTTAAACAAAATTGGACCAAAAATAAAAAGAAAAGATACAAACATGACGACGGCGATACCTGTAACTACAAGATTGGCGATTACTCTACTAAAATTGTCATCAAACTATCCTCCATCTTGACCTGTACTAATATTGACCTGTAATTGACATTCCACAAAGTCACACTTAAAGGTAAGTAACACAAATCATTCCAGAAGTAAAATATTTAAAGGTTAAAAAACTTGTAAAACTCCAAACATATACAGGTCCATGATATATCAAATGGACCATCTTCAACCAATCCGAAGAGCTTACACAATGGAAGGTGATAGAAGGCACATGCAGCCATATTTCCATAGACTGAATTATAGTAATAAGCACTTGTTCATGTCAGCATAACTCAACATGCAACACAAAATATGGCTTCAAGTACGTAGTCAAATGAACACCAAAAGCTTAAAGGCAATCTCTCTTGCAAATATAGTCATATGCTGCAACATTGCCTATGAAGCCTAACTTTGCCTACCTTATAGAGAAGAATGAGAGCAGCTGCCGGGTACAACCATTTGTATCTTACTCACCCAATCGAGTTAATCCCGGTTTTATAAGGTAGGCAAAGTTAGGCTTCGTAGGCAATGTTGCAGCATATGACGGTATTCAATTCGTTTAGCCTTAAATATCTTAGTAAAGAAATAGGACAGGTAAAGTGAAAGGGTAGGTATGGCAGTATAATAATGACAGTTGTAAATCAAAGCTTGACCCCCCACTGCACTTATTCATCATTAATGAAAGCATAATTATATTTGTCATACAACGCAATAAATAAATGAGATTGCATGTAAACCATTATATTCATCAGCCTACACATTATTATTTTACAATAACCCCAGGTTAAATAAATATTTAATTATTAACTGAAGCCTTCGCAACAATCTCTTAATCAACCTGGGGCTATGGTACTGTAACGTTGTCATGTTGGCAAACGGTTGTTAAATTTAGTTTGTGTCGAATGAACTTGAACGCACCATAAACGGAACGCATCAGAAAGTGGTGTTGATAAGTGTTGTCAGTTCATAAATTTATCTAGTATTCTGGGATTTCCTGGTAGTCTAACAGTTATAAAAAAATACAATTTTAGTGTTTCGGTTAGGTTCAAAAATGTGAGTCTAGGGTTTTGATTGTTTAGGTCTGGTATTTTTGTTTTGGAGTTAGTTAGTAGTCATATTAAGGGTTTTGTAGCTAATATATTCAGGAAAGTACAGATAATTAAACATTTAAAGAAATAGGATTCTTGTATTTATTTTCTGACAACTGGAGGTTGTTTTCTTGTTGGGCCGCCGACATGACTGGGTTTTTTGGCTGAACGATTTGGAAGAGGCAGGCTGCTCGCTGTACCTACTCGAGGAAGTCTTTCGAGGCCATAGAAGGCCTCTCGCTCTTGTCAGGGTGACTGAGGGATGGTCAATTGCAGCCACCATAGGTGCAGATTGGCGTGAGTATATAATTCCCTGGGAAGCTTCAGGCCATGTGACTTTTCTTCGGGCACTCCTTTGACTGATCATGTTCTTTGATTGTAGGTCCGGTCAGTCCGGGTTGGGATTGCCCCATCGACTATTATTCTAGCGGTTGTAGCCGCAAGTCTATGGTAAGTGGAGTTCCACTGCTTTGGTTTATCGTAGCCCCGCTGGTCTTGTTTCTAATCATGCCAATTTCATTGTGATTTACAGCGGGTAGGGTTTTTTGATAGAAATAGAGACATTTATATTTCTTCATGAGGACAAGGAGAGTTCTTCTGGAAAACAAGGTGGTTTTAGAGAGAGAAGACATCAGCCTGCCAGCTTGTGAGATGCTTCTCAACTAGCAGCTTCAGTTTGGGTCCCTCTAGCAAGACGGAGGAAGCTACCCAGTTTCAAAGTCTGCCTGCGGTATGGCCGCTTTCGCCAGCAGTTAATTCAGGTGTGTTCAATCCATTTTAATGCAGGTGTGCCTACAACATAGAATTAAATGAGTAAATACTTTTGATTATGAATTTTATCCCTAGTGCCATTCTATGCCAAATTATCCTTTAGGTAGATCAGTGTAATAAAGGTGTAGTACCTTGGTAATTAACTCCTGGAAGAGACTCCAGACCTTAGGACCTAGTTGTAACACGACCCAGCTCTATTCTGTGCAATTGTAATTGGTCAGTAGTTTTTAATTAGTATTATATTTTGTTGTCGACTGGACTCGCCCAGGACTTAAATCTAGCTCATATGTGTAGTTCAGAGACTACTTACGTTAAACTCGGATGAATAAAGTGTAATCTTAATTGGCAATTTGTTTCTTTACTATCCAAAGCTTTCCCAGGGTTTTAGCTATATAACTGACCTTTGTTATTTTCAATACAAATTTCTGTGACTGGTGCTTTGAAGGGGCACGTAGCCGGGTGAAAGCACATGTTACAGTGGCGCTCAACATAAAAATTGATTTTTTACTTAATTTAGTAGAATTTTTACCCAGGGAAAGTTTTATAATGGCACTAGAGACTTTGTATAAACTTATATGAAAATCACCTGTGAACTCACCATTTGTGCGTAATTGTGTTTATTATTTATAATTCCCCTGTTATTTACTACATCTGTGGCTGGTTTTATGCAGTATTTCATTGGTATTTAGTAAATTTTGATAACACATTGTCGAATTTTGGAGGTTATCACAAGTTGCTGACACAAGCATTTTGACGTGTACTTGTTTTTTTTTGGATTTGCGTATTTCAAAACGTCCATTTGACATCTTTGAGGCAAAAGTATTTGTTTAAACAGCCAGTTGGTGGTAATTGTGATTAATTGGTGAATATTGAGAAAAATTAAGGAAAAAAAAAACCTTTTTAGCCATTTAGGTACACAACTATACTGTACGAGTACAAACTTAACAATTCACTGATTTTTAACTACAGTTAAGACTTAAATCCATTTTGCATTTAAAAGTATATTTATATTTTTAGTGTTGTGTTTTGATTAATATTTTTTGTCTATGGTAATTGCAAAACTAGAACAACCAACAGTGTAGTTTGTAATACATAAATACATTATCATACAGTTTAAACACAGTTGAACTGCAATAAAATAAAAAAAAGGCACTATTTAGCTTTATTTAAATCAACATTGTTAGTTACACAAACATTGTATTATTTTCATTGTAACTATTGTAAGGCAGAGGGATCAAATTAAATCAACAATTAATATTGCAAACATGGAACGCCAAATACAGTTTCATAGCTTGCTCAAAGATGAACTTGTTTATGAAGTAAAAATTCGGTCAGAGACACCAGCTGCAACTGTAGAAGCATTGAGAAAACAGTTGCGAGGTCTTGTTGTTGAGGCTCCAAGCGAGGTCATACTGGAGACATCTTTATCTGCAGAGTCCGAGCTTAATGTTATTTCGGAAAAGCTTTCAGAGTTGTCTTCCATGGTTGATAGGTACACTAGGCTCAAAGATCGATACACCTTGAGTCGTGCAAAGGCTTTAGCAAACCACTTGTATTATCGCGTGGGCCGTATTAATCCAGAATTGAGTCCTGAGCTTTTAGCCATCAAAGTAGCTTCGCAGTCCAAATTGGAGGCATTGTTAGTTAAGGTAGACAGTTTAAATCCAGGATCAGCAGTGTCCAGCGTGACTCCTGAAACAATGACAAGCGAATTTAGAGATTTGCAATTACAATGTTCATCGGATTTAAGTATTTCCAAATGGAGAGTCAAATTTAATGGTTGTACAGACCCGCGTTCATTTTTAGAGCGTGTTGAGGAGCTAAAGGAAGCTAATAACGTTCCTAGTTCGAAGTTATTTAGAGCAGCTCCTCATTTGTTTGTTGATCAAGCTTTGTTATGGTACCGTGGTATTAAGGACTCAGTAAACAATTGGAATGACTTAAAGAGATTGCTTTTGGATGAGTTTGAGCCTTGTGATTATGACCATAGATTAAAATTGGAAATTCAGTCAAGAACACAAGGTGAAAACGAGCCAATTCATTTATATTTTGCAATCATGTTTGGTTTGTTTGGGAGATTGAGGTCGGCTTTATCAGAGGAGGCAAAGTTGGAGATTTTATTGCATAACATTCGCCCAATACTTACTCAGCAGTTAGCTTTAGTAGACATTAACACGGTGGCAGAGCTTAAGAGCAATTGCAGGAAGCTAGAAAGTGCAATGCAGAGGGCTAAGTTATTTGCAGAACCGCCCAAGGTTACTTCTAATACACTTTGCACCGAATACGCCTTCAAAGGGAAATCGTCTTCGATAAATTCAGTTGCTTGGAACGAGAAGGTGGCTTATACTGCGCCTAACTCAAAACCCGACACTTCGCGTTCCCGTAGCACTAACGACTTTTCATCGGCAGGTCGAGGAAATCGTTATAGTGCTCCGGGTACGTCAAGGCCCTCGAGTAGCGGTCCTGTTTGCTACAAATGTGGAGGCACGGCACATAATTTCCGTCTTTGTAAACGGGCAAAGCTGCAAATAAAACCGAATAATAGTTTCAATTGCCAAAGTGACATTAATGACAGGACAGATAAATGTAAATCGTGTGCGCAGCAGGGGAGCGTTCAAAAACCAGATACGCACAATTCAAAAAACTGATTGATAACCGTAACGATTTTAGCGATGAAATAAAACGCGATATTTTAAATTCGATCCATAAATTTAATAGTTATCCATCAATCGCTACGGTTCACTTTGCTCCAAATAAAGAGGATATACGACCTTACTTAAAGTTTAGCGTAAATAATTTTGAGATTTACGGGTTATTAGATTCGGGAGCCGGAATTTCTATTCTGGGTAACCAATCTCATTTGGATTTCATTAAGTTTGGGTTTAAGTTGCACCATACGCACACATCACCGAAGTGTAATGTGGCAAACGGAGTCGAGGTAGAGACAATTGGGTATATTTTTGTCCCCGTCACATTTAATAACATAACACATGTAATTAAGTTTTTTGTGATACCCAGCATTGTCTCAAACGTTATTTTGGGAGTAGACTTTTGGCGTTCATTTCATCTGGCACCTGAAATATTTAAAAATATAGATTATATGGCTTCACCTGAATCTTATTTTAATTGCAACGGGTTAGATGCAGGACAGGTGCACACAATTCAATCCTATGACCATTTGACAACGGCCGAAAAGGAACTCGCGGATGTAGCGGTAGCTAAATTTAGGGAAATTTCGTTCGAGGAGAAAGGTCTAGGCCGAACCAGCTTGATAGAACACGTGATCGATACTGGCGACGCTTTACCAATCAAAACGAAACAATACCCCTTGTCACCCGAGAAACGCGCAGTTTTAAGTTCCGAACTCGACCGTATGTTAGCTTTAGATGTAGTCACACCCTGCGAGAGTCCGTGGAATAACCCGGCTTTATTAGTCAAAAAGTCTAACGGTGATTGGCGTTTTTGTCTAGACTGCAGGAGATTGAATTCGGTCACGAAGGGAGATTCGTACTCCATTCCTTACATACCGCAAATTCTCGACAGCTTAAAGGAGGCGAAATTCTTGTCGTCAATCGATTTAAGTTCCTCTTTCTGGCAAATACCGTTAGCTGAGAGCTCGCAGGACAAAACTAGTTTTGTCGTAAGTGGCAGAGGCCTATATAAATTTAAGGTCATGCCTTTTGGGTTGTGTGGCGCGCCAGCTCGGCAACAGCGTCTCATGGACACGCTGATTGACCATAATTTAACCAGTGATGTAGAAAACGGTTTAGTCTTTTGTTACATAACGACATCGTAATTTGTTCGTCAGATTATCAGACCCATTTGCTTCTGTTGAATCGTGTGTTGGCGAAGTTGAAAATGGCAAATTTAACAATAAATTTTACCAAATCCAAATTCTTCAGGCAGTCGCTGAAATACATACCTGGGATACGTCGTAGACGAGTACGGGTTGCGTACTGATCCTGACAAGGTTGCTGCCATTTTGAACTTCCCAACACCAACGACTTCGCGTGAGGTAAAGATTTTTCTGGGCACGTGCTCGTGGTATCGTAGGTTTATTCGTGATTTTTCAACGATAGCCGCGCCCTTGAATAAACTCACGTCGAAGGGTAAGAACGCACCAGCCTTCAGATGGTCTGAGGAAGCAGAGGAAGCGTTTAAATCCTTAAAGAACGCTCTGGTGTCGGCCCCTATCTTGGCAGTTCCGGACTTTAGTAAGCCGTTCGCCGTACACTGTGATGCGTCTTCTTATGGGATCGGTGGAATGCTTTCTCAGACTATCGAAGGACGCGAACATCCAATCGCGTACGTCAGTCGCTCCCTAAATAAAAGCGAGCGGAATTATAGCGCAACGGAACGTGAAGCATTAGGCGTTTTATTTTCAGTTGAGAAATTTCAAGCGTATTTGGGGTCACGAAGATTCACGGTGATTACGGACCATGCGTCATTAAAATGGTTTATGAAACTTGAAAACCCGTCAGGTAGGTTAGCTCGTTGGGGTTGCAGACTGTCTCAATTTGATTTTGATATTGAGCACAGGAAGGGATCGCTTAACGTTGTGCCTGATGCACTGTCTAGGCTTCTGACAGTTGACGCAGTGAACGTAACTAATGTGGTTAGTGATGAGCCAGATGAATGGTATGACAGGATTAAAAATGGTTGTACAACTTATCCCACCAATTTCCCAAATTTTTGCATGAAGGAGGGAAAGTTATTTAGACTTAGCCAAGCTAAGTATAACTTGCTGAGAGAGTTCGATTGGAAGGAAGTGGTGAGAAAGAGTGACCGTAAAAGAGTTTTGCAGGAGAACCATTGTGAAGCAACTGCAGCTCATTTTGGTGTTTTTAAAACTCATCGCCGGCTTGCGTTAACATACTTTTGGCCCGGAATGTATAAGGATGTGGTCGAGTTTGTAAAGGCATGCGATACCTGTGCAGCCTATAAGCACTCTCAAAAACCGACTGCAGGCCTTATGGGACAGCCGAAGGTATGTCATCGCCCATGGCAGGTAGTTAGCATCGATCTGGTAGGCCCACTTCCTCGCTCTCGAAGAGGTTTTACTTTTTTGTTTGTGGTTACATGTTGCTTTTCGAAATTCACACTGCTATTTCCGCTTCGCCGCGCCACAAGCGCTTTAGTGGCGAAGTCTTTTGAAGAACACGTCATTTTAACACATGGTGTGCCTGAAACCGTAATCACTGATAACGGAGTGCAATTTACGGGATCAGAGTTTAAGCAGTTGGTGAAACGATACAATATACCTAACCTATTTTATGGACCTCGTTATACCGCCCAAGTGAATTTAGTGGAGAGATACAACAAGACGGTGATGACTTCTGTAGCGTCCTACGTAGAGGACAATCACCGAACATGGGACGAAAAACTGCACCACATTAGGTTTGCGATAAACAGTGCAGTAAACGAGTCCACAGGATTTTCGCCCTTCTTCTTAGTTCACGCTAGAGAACCAGTAATCAACGGGTCCTTTTATAAGGACACCGGACTAAAGTACACCACAGCTGTTCCTAGGGACGAGTACGCTGGTCAATTTGGAACCCTGAAAGACATATTTGAGCAGGTTAGGTTACGTCTATTAAAAGCACATGCGACTAACGCTAAATATTACAATTTAAGACGCCGTTCGGCGAAGTTCTCTGTAGGCGACATTGTTTGGAAGCGTACGTATGTACAAAGCGACGCTTCAAAGTTTAGAATGTCAAAACTCGCGCCCAAGTATGAGAAATGCAGGGTTAAAGCGGTTTTGTCTCCTTTGGTTTATGAGCTCGAAAGGATGGATGGGCATCCGATTGGCTCGTGGCATATTAAAGATTTTAAGTAGGTAGTCGGCGTAGGGTTTGAGGTGTGAAGTTGTCCCTGGACGTACGGCCTCGTACTCGTCAGTGCGTCGCCGTGCCGCCAGGGTCAGCAACCACTGACGCCTGGAGTAATGTTATCTCTGGACGTACGGCCCCGAGTTCAATACGAGCCCGTCGCCGTGCCGCCAGAGTTAACAAATATTGAACATCTTACTTACGGTTAGTAATCGCTAGTAGTGCTAAATAACTTTGGAATATTTAAACACGAATTTTGGAAGGTACGTGGTGAACAGGGTACTGTTTCACAACTCATGTATGAATAGAAGATGAATGAATGAAGTGAATGAGAATTTGACTGTTGAAGTATGTTAGGTGCGATCAACCTGTGCTTGATACCGGGACCGGATTAATCTTTGATATGACCTTTTATTCCCTCTCATTCATGAGAGGAGGCCCGTGCCCAGTAGTGGCACGTATATACGCTAATATAGTGACTTTTGCACAACATCCAGTTACGTATTGTTGGACACGTGCAGTCTCCTGCTTCGCCTGTTTTGATGAGTACCCAAGTGGTACAAGTCTTTTTGCGTACTTTGTCTACGTCTGGGCAGGAGCCTGACAAGTTCCTAAACGGTGCTTTTTTTTTTTGTTAGCTAACATATATTTATCTTCTGGCGGAGACTTGGAAACAGAGGGAGTTTCTTTTTTCGATAAGTAGGTACCTTATGTCCCAAAGCTGGGACAGGGTTATTTTCTCGGATTATGGACTTTTGCCCGGGCAAGCTGAGATTGTGTTGAAGACTGCTGATCATGGGCCCTGGCAGTTGGAATTAGCCTTTGCAACACAACTTTAAGTTGTGATGCAAAGGCTAAAGGAGTGTAACTTACCAGTATGATGGCAAATAGGTTAAAATCACTTATCCGTAGGTTCGTTTTTTCTTTAATAGTTGTGTATTTGTGGTTATTTTTAAGGAACCCGACGGGTTTGTTTCTCTTTGGAAAGGAGACTGGGGGTGGTTTTTTTTATGGTCTAGTGATCCGCAGGGGATCAACCTCGGCCCTACGGGCCATATATATACGTAGATTTGTCGATAGAGGCTTATCATAGTTAGTTTTACCATTTCTTTGGTAAATTAGTTGTATTTTGTTTGTTAATTGTGACAGGTAGGAACAGTCGCTGAGGGCAGCGAGCGGTTCATCTGCGTTGAACCTTTTAACCCGGGAGGGATGTATTGTAACGTTGTCATGTTGGCAAACGGTTGTTAAATTTAGTTTGTGTCGAATGAACTTGAACGCACCATAAACGGAACGCATCAGAAAGTGGTGTTGATAAGTGTTGTCAGTTCATAAATTTATCTAGTATTCTGGGATTTCCTGGTAGTCTAACAGTTATAAAAAAATACAATTTTAGTGTTTCGGTTAGGTTCAAAAATGTGAGTCTAGGGTTTTGATTGTTTAGGTCTGGTATTTTTGTTACAGGAAATAGTTTTGGAGTTAGTTAGTAGTCATATTAAGGGTTTTGTAGCTAATATATTCAGGAAAGTACAGATAATTAAACATTTAAAGAAATAGGATTCTTGTATTTATTTTCTGACAACTGGAGGTTGTTTTCTTGTTGGGCCGCCGACATGACTGGGTTTTTTGGCTGAACGATTTGGAAGAGGCAGGCTGCTCGCTGTACCTACTCGAGGAAGTCTTTCGAGGCCATAGAAGGCCTCTCGCTCTTGTCAGGGTGACTGAGGGATGGTCAATTGCAGCCACCATAGGTGCAGATTGGCGTGAGTATATAATTCACTGGGAAGCTTCAGGCCATGTGACTTTTCTTCGGGCACTCCTTTGACTGATCATGTTCTTTGATTGTAGGTCCGGTCAGTCCGGGTTGGGATTGCCCCATCGACTATTATTCTAGCGGTTGTAGCCGCAAGTCTATGGTAAGTGGAGTTCCACTGCTTTGGTTTATCGTAGCCCCGCTGGTCTTGTTTCTAATCATGCCAATTTCATTGTGATTTACAGCGGGTAGGGTTTTTTGATAGAAATAGAGACATTTATATTTCTTCATGAGGACAAGGAGAGTTCTTCTGGAAAACAAGGTGGTTTTAGAGAGAGAAGACATCAGCCTGCCAGCTTGTGAGATGCTTCTCAACTAGCAGCTTCAGTTTGGGTCCCTCTAGCAAGACGGAGGAAGCTACCCAGTTTCAAAGTCTGCCTGCGGTATGGCCGCTTTCGCCAGCAGTTAATTCAGGTGTGTTCAATCCATTTTAATGCAGGTGTGCCTACAACATAGAATTAAATGAGTAAATACTTTTGATTATGAATTTTATCCCTAGTGCCATTCTATGCCAAATTATCCTTTAGGTAGATCAGTGTAATAAAGGTGTAGTACCTTGGTAATTAACTCCTGGAAGAGACTCCAGACCTTAGGACCTAGTTGTAACACGACCCAGCTCTATTCTGTGCAATTGTAATTGGTCAGTAGTTTTTAATTAGTATTATATTTTGTTGTCGACTGGACTCGCCCAGGACTTAAATCTAGCTCATATGTGTAGTTCAGAGACTACTTACGTTAAACTCGGATGAATAAAGTGTAATCTTAATTGGCAATTTGTTTCTTTACTATCCAAAGCTTTCCCAGGGTTTTAGCTATATAACTGACCTTTGTTATTTTCAATACAAATTTCTGTGACTGGTGCTTTGAAGGGGCACGTAGCCGGGTGAAAGCACATGTTACAGTACGCTCACTATCGAGCAGATTACTATTTGGTCAGAGAACAGAATCACGCGCCTCGCAAGGCGCCTACGGTTGCGACATCAACCTAGTATAAGTTAATCTTAAGATTCCGCACATTTGTACATAACAAGTCTAAAGATCAAATAAAAGTAACTCTGCACCTTTTTCTACATCTTACACTTTACACCTACAGTATACTAAGAAAAATATGTAATAGTGTGCAGTTGGCAAAACTTGTATATAAAGAATAGAAAGTAATAAATCGAATTAGTTACCAATTGTCCGTTGGTGTTTTATTACCTAAAACCCTACACTCTCTGGGAGTGTAGGGTCTCACCTTACAGCATCCTCTCACAGTGGCGAAGACACCTTTTAGCCCTCAATCGATCAAATGAGCCTGTTTGATCGGCTGTGAGAAAATCACCCTCCGCTAACCCAATTTCCTCCCCGTATTAGGTATCCATCTGTTGCCTTAGGTCTCGTGGTAACAGATATCCCTGTCGACATATGTACGTGTGTAAGGTGTAAGTCAAGGATAGGTTAGGGACTTCGGGACGTAGGATGGTAGGCTCCCTTGCATAAACCCACCCCATTAATCTTCCACAGTCTGTGCAGTGGCACGCTGGATAACAAATTTCCCATCCTAGGGAAATTACTACTAAACCCGATCCAAGGGCAATTACCTTTACCTTTTATTTTCAGTTACTATACACCCCAACCGTACCGTACGTTATCCAGTTTGTTATTGTACACTATTCCTTTAGAAACTCCATTGCATGATTTGATATAGAATGAAAAGACAGACGGCAATGATGAGTTGTCACTGTCAGTCATGACCGTTCATCATACTATATATATACTTTTAAAACATCCAACACATAAATTATATGCGCCTCTATGCGCACAACATAAAGCATGTCCTACACGGTTTACAACCGCGGTTTCTACCACGTGACCTCGGTAGAAAAACAGCCCTTGTAAACCATGTAGCCAGTGGTTGCCAACCAAACTTCGCATGACCTTGGTTGGCCGGCGCGCTCGGCAAACCATTTGGCAGAAACGGTGATTTACAACCATGTAGCCGCTGGTTTTAAACACGCGAACGACAGTCGCACGCCGCACGCACCGAGTGTAGACGTGTCGCGCAGGTTTAGGTTCAAAATGGCGTTGGCGAACGAACGAGAGGTGGTTACCGAACTAATTGAACTATATAGAGACCTTCCGTGTCCGTGGGACTTAACTAGTGAGGAATATAAGGAACCTAGCCAAAAAATAATTTGTTTTTGTTCATCAATTGCACACAAAAGTGCAAAACAAACTCGGACCTTTTGAAATTTCGACAAGGAAGGGGCAATGGCGTCTCAGTAGGTGTTCCGCGCACGTTTGCCCCGCACAAGCGTTCCAAACACACTGAACTGAAGTTTGGGGCCGTTGTAAACCGTGTAGACAGCAGAGCTTTTACCTCGCTTCTACCAAGGTCACGTGGTAGAAACCGCGGTTGTAAACCGTGTAGCACATGCTTTAATGATAAATCGACGATCGCCTAATGCTGTCGAATGTAAATCATAACAATAAATTAATCATTCTCTACTTTCGTCCATAACTAATTATCTCAAATATTTCGGCTAGTTTGACGTTCATCCTCCAATTGAATCTTATTCTTATTCCATAGCAAATGGAACGAAGGAACTTGAAATTATATTTAACGTAAAGGTGGGAAATGGAAATAAATGTAAGAGATGATAATATTCGGTACAGAGACCCTGACACGCAATAGCTCGATTATTAGGTAAAGTGAAATCGTAATCACCAGATACTTACAGTAAATATGGTGACGTTTACCGGAACTGTCACGAATGTCCACCAAAGCAGTAGATAACAACACGGGTTGCACCGAAGACCCTCGCGCGTTGATGTCTAAGTGTGCATTCGTTACCTGCATCGCATGGTGTGCGTGTGCGATTTTATTATCAAGGATGTAACGACAGTTTAGCTTAGTCGACTTAAGAGGCTCCTAGACGGGCCATGTTTTTGTGCAATTTATGGCTGCACTATTGGCAACTAATTTCCCAGCAACCACAAAAATATTTCATTGCAACTGATGGCCGAGCCATCTATTGCTGGGCAATGTGTGCATATATGTCTGCAATAGTATGGCTGATGAGACGCAGACCCACACGGGCAACACAAACCAGCAATAATGGCTGACGAAATCACGCTTGTCGCAGCAGCTTACATCGTTTTAAAAGAAAAACAAAAAAGAAGAAAATATGGATTTGTCCTTACTTGAATAGGCGTGAAACATTAGATAATTTGAGTCTAGAAATAAGCCTTGATAGTAAGTTATTTAATAACTTTAATAGAATGTCAAAGAGTGATTTTGACTTTCTTTTAAACAAAATTGGACCAAAAATAAAAAGAAAAGATACAAACATGACGACGGCGATACCTGTAACTACAAGATTGGCGATTACTCTACGCTTTTTGGCAACTGGAGATTCTTATAAAAGTTTGATGTATCTGTTCAGTGTCAGATGCTTCGATTTCTAATATTATTCCAAACGTGTGTGCAGCTTTGATAGAAGGGTTAAAAGAATACATGAAGGTAAGTTGACATAGGTTTATTAATTATGTTTACAGTAGGGAGTAATTTTAACTTTTTAATAATAACAGGATAAGAAGTCTTTGTGTCGCTTAAAAATAATAATTTTCACTTTGATGAATCCTTTATAGTGAATGATACAAGTTCTGCATAAGTTAAATTTGACTGAGTCTCATTTGAAATGACATTAGAAGTAGTATTATTAACAGAACCTGGAAGAACCCTGTAATGAAAATTTGGCTGTGGGGCTATGTCTGAATATTGACGTGAAGTGCCAGCTCCATCTCTTCTATTGTTACGAGGACTCGGTACATATGTAGATACAGCACCAGTTGTCGTGTACTGTAAATCATTTAGTGGGGGCGGAGAGGCTACGTCTGAGTATTGACTTTGTGTAGTGTCAGCTCCATCTCTACTATTGTTAAGAGGACTCGGTACATATGTAGATACAGCACCAGTTGTCGTGTACTGTAAATCATTTAGTGGGGGCGGAGAGGCTACGTCTGAGTATTGACTTTGTGTAGTGTCAGCTCCATCTCTACTATTGTTAAGAGGACTCGGTACATATGTAGATACAGCACCAGTTGTCGTGTACTGTAAATCATTTAGTGGGGGCGGAGAGGCTACGTCTGAGTATTGACTTTGTGTAGTGTCAGCTCCATCTCTACTATTGTTAAGAGGACTCGGTACATATGTAGATACAGCACCAGTTGTCGTGTACTGTAAATCATTTAGTGGGGGCGGATAGGCTACGTCTGAGTATTGACTTTGTGTAGTGTCAGCTCCATCTCTACTATTGTTAAGAGGACTCGGTACATATGTAGATACAGCACCAGTTGTCGTGTACTGTAAATCATTTAGTGGGGGCGGATAGGCTACGTCTGAGTATTGACTTTGTGTAGTGTCAGCTCCATCTCTACTATTGTTAAGAGGACTCGGTACATATGTAGATACAGCACCAGTTGTCGTGTACTGTAAATCATTTAGTGGGGGCGGAGAGGCTACGTCTGAGTATTGACTTTGTGTAGTGTCAGCTCCATCTCTACTATTGTTAAGAGGACTCGGTACATATGTAGATACAGCACCAGTTGTCGTGTACTGTAAATCATTTAGTGGGGGCGGATAGGCTACGTCTGAGTATTGACTTTGTGTAGTGTCAGCTCCATCTCTACTATTGTTAAGAGGACTCGGTATATATGTAGATACAGCACCAGTTGTCGTGTACTGTAAATCATTTAGTGGGGGCGGATAGGCTACGTCTGAGTATTGACTTTGTGTAGTGTCAGCTCCATCTCTACTATTGTTAAGAGGACTCGGTACATATGTAGATACAGCACCAGTTGTCGTGTACTGTAAATCATTTAGTGGGGGCGGAGAGGCTACGTCTGAGTATTGACTTTGTGTAGTGTCAGCTCCATCTCTACTATTGTTAAGAGGACTCGGTACATATGTAGATACAGCACCAGTTGTCGTGTACTGTAAATCATTTAGTGGGGGCGGAGAGGCTACGTCTGAGTATTGACTTTGTGTAGTGTCAGCTCCATCTCTACTATTGTTAAGAGGACTCGGTACATATGTAGATACAGCACCAGTTGTCGTGTACTGTAAATCATTTAGTGGGGGCGGAGAGGCTACGTCTGAGTATTGACTTTGTGTAGTGTCAGCTCCATCTCTACTATTGTTAAGAGGACTCGGTACATATGTAGATACAGCACCAGTTGTCGTGTACTGTAAATCATTTAGTGGGGGCGGAGAGGCTACGTCTGAGTATTGACTTTGTGTAGTGTCAGCTCCATCTCTACTATTGTTAAGAGGACTCGGTACATATGTAGATACAGCACCAGTTGTCGTGTACTGTAAATCATTTAGTGGGGGCGGATAGGCTACGTCTGAGTATTGACTTTGTGTAGTGTCAGCTCCATCTCTACTATTGTTAAGAGGACTCGGTACATATGTAGATACAGCACCAGTTGTCGTGTACTGTAAATCATTTAGTGGGGGCGGATAGGCTACGTCTGAGTATTGACTTTGTGTAGTGTCAGCTCCATCTCTACTATTGTTAAGAGGACTCGGTACATATGTAGATACAGCACCAGTTGTCGTGTACTGTAAATCATTTAGTGGGGGCGGAGAGGCTACGTCTGAGTATTGACTTTGTGTAGTGTCAGCTCCATCTCTACTATTGTTAAGAGGACTCGGTACATATGTAGATACAGCACCAGTTGTCTTGTACTGTAAATCATTTAGTGGGGGCGGATAGGCTACGTCTGAGTATTGACTTTGTGTAGTGTCAGCTCCATCTCTACTATTGTTAAGAGGACTCGGTATATATGTAGATACAGCACCAGTTGTCGTGTACTGTAAATCATTTAGTGGGGGCGGATAGGCTACGTCTGAGTATTGACTTTGTGTAGTGTCAGCTCCATCTCTACTATTGTTAAGAGGACTCGGTACATATGTAGATACAGCACCAGTTGTCGTGTACTGTAAATCATTTAGTGGGGGCGGAGAGGCTACGTCTGAGTATTGACTTTGTGTAGTGTCAGCTCCATCTCTACTATTGTTAAGAGGACTCGGTACATATGTAGATACAGCACCAGTTGTCGTGTACTGTAAATCATTTAGTGGGGGCGGAGAGGCTACGTCTGAGTATTGACTTTGTGTAGTGTCAGCTCCATCTCTACTATTGTTAAGAGGACTCAGTACATATGTAGATACAGCACCAGTTGTCGTGTACTGTAAATCATTTAGTGGGGGCGGATAGGCTACGTCTGAGTATTGACTTTGTGTAGTGTCAGCTCCATCTCTACTATTGTTAAGAGGACTCGGTACATATGTAGATACAGCACCAGTTGTCGTTTACTGTAAATCATTTAGTGGGGGCGGATAGGCTACGTCTGAGTATTGACTTTGTGTAGTGTCAGCTCCATCTCTACTATTGTTAAGAGGACTCGGTAAATATGTAGATACAGCACCAGTTGTCGTGTACTGTAAATCATTTAGTGGGGGCGGATAGGCTACGTCTGAGTATTGACTTTGTGTAGTGTCAGCTCCATCTCTACTATTGTTAATAGGACTCGGTACATATGTAGATACAGCACCAGTTGTCGTGTACTGTAAATCATTTAGTGGGGGCGGATAGGCTACGTCTGAGTATTGACTTTGTGTAGTGTCAGCTCCATCTCTACTATTGTTAATAGGACTCGGTACATATGTAGATACAGCACCAGTTGTCGTGTACTGTAAATCATTTAGTGGGGGCGGAGAGGCTACGTCTGAGTATTGACTTTGTGTAGTGTCAGCTCCATCTCTACTATTGTTAAGAGGACTCGGTACATATGTAGATACAGCACCAGTTGTCGTGTACTGTAAATCATTTAGTGGGGGCGGATAGGCTACGTCTGAGTATTGACTTTGTGTAGTGTCAGCTCCATCTCTACTATTGTTAAGAGGACTCGGTACATATGTAGATACAGCACCAGTTGTCGTGTACTGTAAATCATTTAGTGGGGGCGGAGAGGCTACGTCTGAGTATTGACTTTGTGTAGTGTCAGCTCCATCTCTACTATTGTTAAGAGGACTCGGTACATATGTAGATACAGCACCAGTTGTCGTGTACTGTAAATCATTTAGTGGGGGCGGAGAGGCTACGTCTGAGTATTGACTTTGTGTAGTGTCAGCTCCATCTCTACTATTGTTAAGAGGACTCGGTACATATGTAGATACAGCACCAGTTGTCGTGTACTGTAAATCATTTAGTGGGGGCGGAGAGGCTACGTCTGAGTATTGACTTTGTGTAGTGTCAGCTCCATCTCTACTATTGTTAAGAGGACTCGGTACATATGTAGATACAGCACCAGTTGTCGTGTACTGTAAATCATTTAGTGGGGGCGGAGAGGCTACGTCTGAGTATTGACTTTGTGTAGTGTCAGCTCCAACTCTACTATTGTTAAGAGGACTCGGTACATATGTAGACGAAGCTCGAGCGGTGTGGTGTACATTTTCATATCACAATCAAACAGTATTTGCGTGATTTTAAATTCTGCTTGAGCACGCGTGTAATCATCATATTTGCTTAGTTTGCTCGCTATATGCTCCCCGAAGGAAACAAATTCATTTTTTTTTTCACCAGCAGTGCGTAAAATATTTTGAGCCTTCTCTAGTAGTGGATCTGTAGTCTTGAACCTCTTAACACGTGGTTTTGGAGTAGTTTCAATTTCTTCCAAAGAGTCAGTAGTCAGTTTTTCTGTTTCCACGACTTCATGTGGCTCAACACTGATGTCAGATGTAGTTTCAGTCTCCTGAAAATGCATAAAATTGTTAATATATGCCTAAAACCTTTTTTCAGATGCCGTCAGAAGTGACAGAATGGAAACAAGTTGCGAAGGATTTTGAGGATCGTTGGAATTTTCCTCACTGTTTAGGTGCAATGGACGGCAAGCATGTTGCAATAACTTGTCCACCACACAGTGGCAGTCAATATTACAATTATAAACAGTTTTTTAGCATAGTACTATTTGCTGTAACAGATGCACGTTACAATTTTCTATATGTACAATGTGGAGTCCAAGGAAGTATATCTGATGGGGGAGTATTTAGACATACAGCTTTTGGGAAAGCACTCCTGCGACAAACTCTTAACATACCACAATCTGAATCCCTCCCAGGCCGAGAAATGTTAACACCGTATGTTTTCCTGGCAGATGATGCATTTCCTTTAATGGAGAATATTTGCAAGCCCTATACGTTAGATTTGAAGATAGGATCTCCTAAACGTGTATGTAATTATAGAATATCTAGAGCACGCCGTATTGTGGAAAACTCTTTTGGTATCATGTCTTCAGTTTTTCGTGTATTACACACAACTATTGATGTTGAGTTAAAACATGTACAAAATATAGTTATGCCTTGTACCTATTTACATAATTTTTTGCGACGAAACACTAGAGCACAATCTCTTTATTCACCTCCTGGGACCTATGACAGTGAAGATATTGACGTTGGTAGAATAATGCCAGGCTCGTGGAGAGATGACGAACAAAGTTTAACAAGTTTAAGAACAATAGTAAGGAACGCAACCACAAGAGCGAAAGCAGTAAGAGACGAATTTATGCATTATTTTATGACAGAGCAGGGACGAGTAGCATGGCAAGATAAATACTTATAAAGAAGTTCGAGTTATAAATTGATATGATAAAATTGATAATACATCTAATAATAGTATGTATTTTATAATATGTATATGTACATTTTCAATGTCTCAATAAAGATACTTACGTTAGCTGGTGCATTTTCACTGCCTAATCCTTTATTCGGCGTATTCTGAGTCAAAACAAATGAAATCGCATCATAAGCACAGCACTTCACTGTTTTACCGCCAGCACTACCACTTTTCTTCTTTTTCTCCTCATTATTCGCGTAAGTTCTTAAGCTTCGAAATTTCTTGTAAACTTCGTCACTTGTTGTACCAAACATTTCAGCGATTTTATTCCATGCATCTTTTTTAACATTCCTATCTTTGTATATTCCGGCTTTTATATCCCACAACTCGGGGTGTAAATGTACTTCATTAATAAAATCTATAATTCGTTCGTTAGACCACGTATTAGTCATTTTTGCTGCATAAATAATAAATAACCTCAAAATGAAAATAACATGCAGCTCATCGCAAAGAACGGAATATAGCAACACGGCGTACGCTCACAGCAAACTTCATGTCGCGTAGAAAGGGATGCAATATGCCGTACAAAGTGAATGAGTGATACAACGATACAACTGGCTGGGCAATATTGCATTTAAAATCGAAAGCCTAGCGATCGTCCGGCAACCCCTCGGGACAATATCGGCCATACACGGCAACACCAAACATGTTTGGCTATATGTCCGGGACATATCTGCATTATTGCATGTTCTCGCTGGCATTGCTTGCAATGTTGCCGGGCCACTGTGTTGCAGCCACATATTGCACGAAAACATGGCCCGTCTAGGAGCCTCATTATATTCCAGTGCATGGGTACTCGGAGGGGTAATGAGCTGACGCAGCACAGCGACTGCCGGCCGCGGCCCGCCAGTCGTTAGCGGGGGTTCAACCGTGTCCTATAGAAATCTGTTACTGAATTAATAGGGGAGAGGCGTACAAAATGGCATAGGCGGGTAAAATGGCACACTTCCATTTCCCCGAAATCACAAACATGCTAGTTCTCGCAATGGCCGCTAGAGTGCCGCTTAGTAACAGGTCGTAACCTGTGAAGACCCTAGTCGCCTCCGGTGGGCCGCGTGGTCCGGGCGGATGATTGTATAATTTTGGCAGTCACAAGTTTTACGCAGATGGATTTTGTGTCGTGGTAAAAGTAAGTACTTTTGTACGTTATTTTGTTACTATTAGTATTATTTTATTGTAATATTACTAAACAACGCCGAGAATGTATTCAAATCTTAAAACTCTATTTACATTTTTAGTTATGTTTTTTTTATGTTAGAGGTTATGAAGTGGACAAAATGGCATACACCTTGTTCGAGTAAAATAGCATACTATGCCATTTGACCCACCTTTTTTCTTTTTCCAGATAATCGAACATCATGCCTAGAAACTATAGAAAAACAGACCGACAAGGTTGGGATAAAACCTCCATGAAGAAGGCTATTGAAGCTGTGAAGAGTAATGAAATGGGCTGGCTAAGGCTTCAAGTGTTTAACGTCCCACAATCGACTCTTAGAAGACATGCACTAGAACAAAATAAAGTCCTAATTCTATGGCCTATGTATAATTAATTCGTTAATATTTTTATAACTTTTGCGCTTTGAACCAGAATTAGAGCGAATTTAATTACTTATCTTGTACTTTCAGGTATGGGTAGGTATAGGAGTGTCTTCACATATGAGATGGAACGAGAGCTGGTAGAACATAAAAAATTACTAGGAACGAGATTGTTTGGATTCACAACAAAGGAAGTTTTGGAATTGGCCTACCAGTTCGCAGATGTTAATAATATTCCTCATAACTTCAACAATGAAACAAAGATGGCAGGCAAAGAATGGTTGACTGGATTTCGACAACGATACCCAGACATATCCTTGAGGAAACCTGAAGCGACTTCAGCTGCAAGAGCCCAAGCCTTCAACAAGCCGCAAGTAGCACTCTTTTTTAACACTTATCAAGACATTATTCAGAGAAATAACATTCGTCCGCATAGGCTTTACAACGTCGATGAGTCAGCTTTATCAACAGTCCAGAGTCTCAAAAAGTCTTCGCTACTACTGGGCGTAAGCAGGTTGGGGCTTTGACTAGTGCTGAAAGGGGGTCGAATGTGACAGTTGTCTGTTGCATGAGTGCAAATGGGCATTTTGTTCCGCCGCGCTTAATTTTTCCTAGAAAAAACATGAAACAAGAGTTGATAGACGAAGCACCAACTGGTACTTTGAGCGTCGCGCAGGATTCAGGTTGGATGACAACAGCTGTTTTTATAAATGGTTAGTGTACTTTCAAACCCATGTAAAAGCAAACCTTGATGACAAAGTACTTTTGATAGTTGATGGCCATATCAGTCATAAAGGTATAGAAAGCTTGACATTCGCAAAAGAGTATGGAATCATTATGATGTGCTTCCCACCTCACTGCACGCACCGCATGCAACCATTAGACGTGCCTTTCTATGGCCCTCTAAAGATTTACTTCAATCAAGAACTGACCACTTGGTTAAAGAGCCATCCAGTTGTTACTCACTTGTAAATAGGTACAGTATTCAACAAAGCTTATGGCAAGGCAGCAACAGTCCAAACTGCAGTCAATGGATTTCAAAAAACTGGTCTGGCCTGTTGATCCAAACATATTTCCAGACTATTTGTTTCAGCCTGCTGAAACAACAGACATCCCTATGCAAGAAGATCAAATAGAGACTGAAGAAAATTCAATAGCAACAGAAAACCCACGTACACCCTCACCAGGTCCATCTCAGGTAGAAGCAGGCACTACATCGTCGCCAATAATTGCAAACATACCAGCCGCAGACAAGCCACGACCATCTTCATCTGGAAACATAGCTACTGCTATACCTGCGACACCCACATCAACTAACTTGGTACTCCAAGACATGAATATCAATGTTCCAGTCAGCGTCCTATCTCCAGTGTCGAAAGGAATATATGTGGCTGGACAAGGTAAAAGAAAACCACGCAAGAAGTCAACAGTATTGTTGTTAACTTCAACGCCAAATATAGTAGAGGCCAAAGCAAAATCTGCTCCGCCACCTGTTCCAAAGAAAAACACGAGGAAGGTCACAAAAGCTTTGAGCTTTACTTCAGAGGCAAAGGCAAAACCTGTTTCTAATAAGAAGACCAGACAGGCTAAGGTTACAAAAGCTTTGAATATTAGTTCTGACAGTGAAAATGATTTATCTTTCTTACAAGCTGGAGCCGGTGATGATGATGAAGACTGTCCTTGCATTTATTGTCGTTACAATACCTCTACTCCAGGTCTAGGCCAAAAGAGGTCTGGCTAATGTGTTTGAGCTGTAAAAAATGGGCTCATGCATCATGTGCAGATGTTCCGAAAAAGACCAAGCGTTTTACGTGTGAACTCTGCAAGTAGGTAACCGACAGATTGCGGTACAATTTTGGTATGTCATTTTGTCCACACCACGTGTGTCATTTTACCCGCCTAGGGCGGACAAAACGAATTTTGTTAAACTTTTTCTTTTTGTTTGGAATTCTATTGTTTTTGTTTTAAATTGATTGATCTCTATAATTTTAACTAGGTAATGAACCAAAGAATACACAGGTACCCTAAGTGTTAAATATTTCTAATAAATAAAGATTTGCTGACTGATTTTATAACTAGTATGTCATTTTGTACGCCTCTCCCCTACAAGTATTCTAAAGTGATTATAATCTTCTTATTCATCTCGTTAGTTAGTCACCCCCCAGGTAGCTTACTCAACATTGGTGACCCCGACGTTCAAAATAAAATCGTTTAAGTTCAGTGACAAATTCTCGGAGTTTACTTATCGGACTTGCTAGTTAGATAGTGATGCCGGACGAAACTAAAGAACTTGCTAGTGGAAGTACGCCGACAGGGGCAAGCCTTAGGTTAGACGACATAGTTAGCCCGGAATCGCCGGAAGTCATGTCGGTCGCGGTGTCAAGCCGTATCCCGGAGTTTTGGGTGGACCAACCACGGGTTTGGTTCATCCGCATCGAGGCAGTGCTGACGCAACAACGGATCGGAGACGAAGCAAAGTTCGACATGGTCACCACCATGTCGAACTTTGCTTCGTCTCCGAAGGAGGTGATAGTTGGGATCACAGATCTCCTCATCAATCCGCCGGCGGTTCGCAGGTATGAGATCACAATGCTTGAGGACTCGAAGAATCGCCAAGTCGAGAAGGTACTAGGTGAGATGGATTTGGGGGACACAAGGCCATCCCAACTATTACAAAGGATGCGGATTACGGCAAAGGATAGTTTCCCAGATGACACTTTGCGCATAATGTGGCAGAACCGATTACCAATGACGATCCGGGCAGTGCTGGTGGCATCGAGGGAAACTAATTTGGATACGCTGTCCAGCATAGCCGATGACGTGGCGGAGGCCACCAGGTTACAACACAGCTCCGAGATAGCGGCAATCCAGCGAGCCCCAATGCATGCGGTTACACCAGTTACTTCCGGAGCGGATAGCGGCACGAGTTTGATTCTGGCGGAGATCGCTAAGCTCAGTGTCCGGATGTTAGACATGGAGCGATCGAGACCCCGTGGCCGAGGTCGGGACCAGAGTTACGGAAGGGGCAGATCGGTGTCCAGAGGTCGCAGTGCTTCAACGACGCGCCGCAGTCCCAGTAATCCCGACTGGTTGTGTTATTATCATTTTCGTTACGGAGTGAAAGCAAACAAGTGTACGCAGCCTTGTGCGTGGGTCCCCAAGTCGGGAAACTAGGTGGCGTGACACAGAAAACAGCGGCGATCACGCCCGGCCACCGCTTACGGGTAACGGATTTAAACAGTGGACTTAACTTTTTAGTGGACACCGGAGCAAATATTTCGGTGCTACCAGCAGGAAAGAAGCAGTGTTCGGGTGAGTGTTTGGACTTTAAACTTTTTGCAGCGAACAATACGGAAATTAGGACTTACGGGGAAAAAACAATTGTGTTAGACTTTAAATTACGCAGAGCATACAGATGGGAATTTGTAATAGCTGATGTCAAACAACCGATTTTAGGGGCAGATTTTTTAAGCTATCACAAATTACTGGTCGATTTAAGTGCTCAAAAGTTAATTGATCAGGTCACGGACCTAAACGTAGCAGCACTAATTGTGAGTAGCGATCAACCTACGCTCCATACCGTAGACGATAACCACCCGTATCATGAGTTGTTATGCCAATTCCAAGCCCGCGACGTTCAGGGAACCGCAAACGCACAAAACGGTGCATTATATATAAGATATATATAAGAAAGTAATGGTTAAAGAGTTTTTCACTTTATACTATATTAGCTGCCCGCGCGGCTTCGCCCGCGTATTGCAAAGAACGCAGGCAAACCCGCGGGATAAAATATAGCCTATGACCATTCAGAAAGTCCAATCTATACATGAGTGAAAGAACTTTTGAAATTGGTCCACTGATTCCCGAGGTTACCCATTACATACAAACTTACAAAGCTACAATCTCCGGACACTTCCTCTTTGTAATATTAGTATAGATTAAATTTAGTCTATGGACAAATATAAGAAATAGTAGGTACCTATCTGTAAGAGCAATAACATGCCTAACTTTGAAATATGTTTTCAGGCTTCGAAGATAAAGTGCTGTCGATTTTGTCGATTATTAAAACTCAGAACAACCAAATTTTAAGTTTACTTAATGAAAAAAAAATACGGGTTGCTTTGAAACCGGAATTTAAATTCCCTCTTAATATATTAATATATATATTCTCTTAATATATTCTCCTTGCAAGGCTTGTAACCCATGGAGTCAATAATACCGTTCCACTTTCTTCACAGAACAGGTCGTTATTTCACAACAAAATATTAAAATACCTAAATATAATTTATGATAGTTTTGGTACTTACACCTGTTTGCGCAAACTAGACAAAATAACTAACCTTAAATTACCACCTCTTTAGCCTACTAGGTACCCTGCCTACGAAGCTAGAGGTCCCGGGTTCGAATCCCGATGAGCACGAATATTTGTTCCTGAGTCATGGATGTTTACTAAGTATTAAAGTATTTATTTATCTATATATATCGTCGTCTACCCTACCCATTGTACAAGCTAGGTTTGTTGTTGTTGTTTGGACTAGGTTGATTTGTGTAAGATTGTCCGAAAATATTTATTTATTTAAATGAAGCCTTTGCACCACCAATTACCTACACATACATAGACTCACGCCTTTATTCCCAGAAGGGGTAGAAAGAGCACATGAAACTTATATTCCAGTGCCACTTTTAGCATAAATGCGGGTATAAAAGATCGACTAAATGTGATATAGCAGTGATAGGTTGCTAGCCCATCGCCCACAACACACTTCAACCCTATTCCCTTAGTACGACTTACTACACCCACGGGAACAAAGGGAGTGGTGCTATTCTAACCCGACACCACACGGGTTACCTCGTATAACCTCTATCCGCCGAAAAGCCTATTGAAAGGAATCCTCACCTTCAATGGAATTAATAACATATTGGATATAATAAAGGTGTTAATTTATATTTTTTTGTCATTTGGAGTCCGTTTTTATTGTTACTAATTCTAACTTAAATTTTTAGGTTACATATATAGAGACTCTTGGAGGAAGGAACACATCTAACACTGTTTCCCGCGTGATGAAACTTCTAATGACTGATTGTCTGGCTAAAGAATATAATTTTTACGGGAAACGGTCGAAGAAAAAACCGTTCTGTGACCTACTTCTTCGAAACTGCGTTGTAGGTTAGTGTTTTAGTTATGTTTTTATTTGATTGAATTTTAAATTGTTGATATAGTCGTGAAAAGGTATTGTCGAACGAAATAAAAATTTTGTCTATTGGTTTAAAATTATTAAATATTAAAATTTTGCTTGAGTAAGAGGCAGTTTTAGTGCAATTTTTGAATATTCTGTTTCTTGAAGCTTTTACGGCTTATGATGTATTTTCTGCAATACAAAGTGGAGAAAAATATATTTCATAAGAAAAAGTCAACAAGAGATTATCGCACTCTAATCAGTTTGACACCGCTTCAGCACCGCCTCAACTTAAGGTAGAACGATTCGTACGAATTCAATTGTAATTTTTAAATGGCTATATTTTGAATATTATAGGTTTTTATGTGTGTTTATTCAAACTGCGAAAGAAGAGATTATTCCATTTGGTAATAGGTACACTACAGACGTGCAGTTATGTATGAATGTATGCTATTGCATTGTATACTTACATACGTACATGACTAGTTTACTACTAATTAGCCCCTTCGGTGCTGGCGTCCAACCAACTTGTTAAAGTAAGGTGAATAATTTCGACCGTGATTTAGTCCTTTGTATTTATTTACAGATGCCATTAAGAACACCACCAGTGCAACACATAAAGAAATAGATGATAACATCAAAATTTGGCTTAAGCATGCGCCTGAACGACTGAAAAAAAAAAAAAGTAGATAAGTTAGCCATCATTTTTCAAACTATGTCGACTGAAAAGATTAAATATAAAACTAAAGCCGTTGTAGGCTCGCGTCAGTTACTTAGAAGAGCTAGACAAGCTAAATTGGATTCAATATTAGATATAAGCAAAAGTATCTGTAGCAGTTCATTTTCGCATACATCGCCTAGTAATATGCCTTCTACATCAACAAGTAATATGCAAAGTTTTTTGCCATCTGCACAAGCCGTTGCCAAAGACACTGATAACAATGTATGTACGAGAGGTATACATAATGGTATAAAAGTAGATCTACCATCCAAGCCCATGTCTAACATATTACCAGAAGTTAATGGAAGTTATAATAATGTCGATGAATATTTACCATCATCATTAACTTTGTCTAGTATGTCACCAAGTGGCAATGATATTTCCAAAACGAACTATAATTTGCCAGCACAATTGAAGCATTGGGCTACTATTCCGCATCATATACCCCATAATGCCATAGATAGCCTACTTACAATTTTAAAACCACTATGCTCTGTTACCACAAGATAGTAGAACGTTGTTAAAAACTCCAATTTCTTTAGAAGTCAATTCTTTAGGTACCGGGGAAATGGTTTACATGGGAATATTATCTCAAATGCAGAAACAACTAAAACCTATTACTGTTCGAAATCCTGAATGTAGAGTAATTAAAATATCTTTTAATATTGATGGATTGCCTTTGTTTAAAAGCTCAAAGACTCAGCTGTGGCCTATAATAGGTTTACTTAAAAATCACCATGGTTGCAGACCATTCATAATTGCTGTTTTTTGTGGAAATCGAAACCTTCACCTGTAAACCATTTTTTAAAGTCATTTGTGGAAGAACTAGCACTATTACTTAAAGATGGATTTTGTTTTGAAAATAACCATTTTACTTTAGAAGTGCACAGTTTTATATGTAACGCCCCAGCAAGAGCTTTTGTTAAATGCGCTAAGCAACATGGTGGCTATTCAGCTTGTGACAAATGTGAAGAGCGAGGAGAATACCGAGGAAGAGTGGTTTAGGAAAGCGTGTCTGCGCCGCGAAGAACGAATAACTCATTTCGTTTGCAATCAGATGAAGACCACCATGTTGCTGAGTCGCCATTGTTAGATCTTCCTATTGATTTGGTATCTTGTTTTCCTGCTGAGTACATGCATTGTGTTTGCTTAGGAGTAATGCGGAAACTACTAAACACCTGGATTAGTGGCCAATTAAGAGTGAGATTACGTAGTCATTCGATAAATGAGATATCACAAAGATTAATTCGCTGTGCAAGATACACACACGCCAATTGAATTTAACCGGAAACCACGAAGTTTACATGATTTGAGTCGTTTTAAAGCGACAGAATATCGAATGTTTTTGTTGTATCTGGGACCAGTCGTTTTAAAAAAGATTTTGCCAAAGTCGCTTTATGAAAACTTTTTACTCCTTCATTGTGGTATTTCCATTTTATGTTCATATAAACATATAAATAATATTGGCGTGGACATGGCTCACGAATTATTAATAATGTTTATTAAACATTCAAAAGTAGTTTACGGGCTAGAGTTTCTAGTTTACAATGTACATATCGTCGGTTGTAATATGAATTGATGTAACCGCCAAAATGTCGAAAATGAGTTATATATGTAGTTCGACTGCAAATTTCAATCCGGATCGATTGGTGTTGTTAAAATGTTGATATCTTAAAAAAAAATTCGAGTACGTTAACTGCAACTTAACCGTTTTTTTAAATTCACATGACTTTTTTTAAGTTATGGGCCGTTTTTGTAAAATCTCATGTTATTAGGTTAACGTAAAGATCAAATTGTAATTGCGCATTAATGTACTGAGCAACGTTGAAAAAATATCATTGATGTAAGTCTCATTTATTACAAAATGACTCTTACCTTACTCAATTATTTTCCACAATATTACTTATTGTCGGTTACGCTAATAGTAATGTCTACAAAAGTATAGAATGGCTTTTAAATCAACACATTATTCCCTCGGTTTTTTATGAATACACTTGAAAAATATAAATTAACCTGAATCACATTGAATTTCGTCTATTCAACCAATTGTAAGTTATTATACATTGTTGTCAAAAATGTACTTATTGCAAATTAAAGCTATTTAAATAAAAATATTGTTTGTTACACTAAATTTCACGTATGTATTGTAACATTTATGTCGCTTACATTATCACTTCTATGCTCAAGTCATAAGTTTTGGCGCTTACATTACATTTGTTTGACGGTTTAGGACGAATCGGGTGTTTACATTAAGACGCTCGTTAATAGTTTCTAGACTATCTCTTATCTTTTCATTTGTTATGCGTTAGGTAAGAGCGAGACAATCATACATTTCGTGGTAAGCAACAAGTATCACCATAATGCGTTTGTTTATGATTTGTTATTGTGATCAATGGCCAGTTTGTTCTAGCAACTCGTGATAGAGACATGTGTGTTGTGATTTATTAATCCTAAAATAAAAATGAATAAGTTAAGTGCATTAATATCGCGTAAAGAACAGTTACTAAAACAGCGTGAAGCCTTGAAAAGGTAAGTTACTATGTAATTTATGCTCTTATTTTATGTACAATCACCTAAAAGGGAGTCGTAGGCATAATATGCTAATTATTATACTAATTATTGTCGTTATTAACTAAAGTGAATAGTACAACAAGATTATTTCTAGTATAAATAATAAGAGACGAGAGTTGTGTCACTGCCATAAAAGTATAAACATAAAGAACATTTTCTTTCCTCGACTACCTACGTAAATAATAGCGTAAATACTGAGGTTAGGTACTTAAACTGTATAAAACGATTGTACCGCTCCTATTTTGACTTTCTAATACTGATTATCATGCGACTTACACCTTAATTTACAAGAAAACGTGTTTGAAGGTTTTCATTACAATCTAGATTATAGAAGTAAATCCTATAATTCTTGGCTTACAATAATAGTTTTGCAATCACAAGATATGCTTTGTAAGATACTTTAACTTTTGAGCTTGTATTCGGAAACATTTGGCGGTACATATTATGTTGTGTCATCTGTGTGATGATAATCGCGTGTTCGGTGTACTTGATAACTTTTCAGCGTTTTGTTTCGAAAATTATTTAGGTGCTATAAAAAACTGGTGTTGTCACCAAATAAGCCTTTGCAACAAGTTGTAAAACGATTAATAGAAATGGAATCATCACCACTCGTTGACAAGTTGTCCAGTGACGAATATGTTTTTTATCCGCACGTATCAGGCCATGTTCCTAACAAAAGTGCGTATGAAAGTTTTAAAAAAACTTGTATTCAATCAGTTTACTTTCTGTATAGAGTCATATCGCAAAGCTGATTGTTTTTGCTTCACTGAAAATAGAAAAGTTTTTCAGATATACAATATTTTAAGGGATCCAAACGGAAACTTATTTCTTTATGGATGCGAGTTTTTGTGTTATAAATCAATCTATGATTATCCATTTAGTTCGACAACTACCGATATTTTTAATGTCAAAGAATTGTCTTCATTCAAAATTATCCCAGTAGATGATTTACGGACAAAATCTTTTGTCATTGACAATGAAGATGGTAGCTATGTCAGTATTCCACTGCTGCATGCTTACTGCAACGAGTAAACAGTCTTTCTATCAAACTTAATCATAAGTTACAGGTATTTGTAATAAGTTTAAGTGATAGAATAAAACAATGACATAGTGTCATTTATTTGATACTAGCTTCTGCCTGCGACTACGTCCGCGTGGAATTTGTTCATATATCGTAACTCGATACAAATTTTCACCCCCTTTGGGGATGATTTCCGGGATACAAACTATCCTATGTCCTTTCCCGGGACTCAAACTATATACCAAATTTCATCTAAATCGGTTCAGCGGTTATTTAAGCGTGAAGAGGTAACAGACAGACGGATAGACAGACAGACACACTTTCGCATTTATAATATTAGCATGGATATGTTTAAAGAGTTTTGTAGCCAATAAATTGTACAGTCACTATCAAATATATCACACTGTTCGGGTTATTCCTGCTACCACCAATTTAATTGCTGGGATTTTTTTATATGGGCTATTCACCGTTGTTCGCACCCCAGTTCACACTGCGAACTACTGGGATTTTAATTCTCAGTTGTCCGCAGTGCGAACAAATGTGAATATACTATGGGAATGCAAAAATAAATTGGTGGTAACAGGTGGGGATAACCCCACTGTTCGATGTTTAACGAGCCTAAGATGGTTGCCATTTTATCACTTATCGTTGTGGATAATTATTCGTCGCTGTCGCACTCGCATACTTGTCAAAACGTGACGGATGTCTTATCGGGAGCGATAAGTGATAAAATGTCGACCATGCTACGCCTGCTGTGTAGGTCGTCTCAAATTGTTCGCTGCGATATAATTGTACACTGGTCAGTTCAATAAATTAATGCTAGTTAAATTATAATAAATTTTATTTTAGATTTTGTTTGTTTATTATTATTACTGTATTAATCAAATCCATTTCTTACCCCGTGATTGAGACTTCATGATGACGCCTTTTTGAGTCGTCAAGTGTCGTCACTTTTGGACGCCATGAGACGTCACATGGCGACCACTACATGACGCCTGTATGACGTCATTTTAAGCCGACAAGTGACGTCCATTTGACTACTCAGAATGACGTCACCATGACGTCATAATACGACTTTAGTTACGTCGTGATATGACTGTATTATGACGTCTTTATGTCGTTTGACTTAAGGTTCTTTTAACGTCTTGGGTTGTCGTCCATTCGACTACTCAGAACGACGTCACCATGACGTCATGATAAAACTTTTATTACGTCGTGATATGACTGTATTATGACCTCTTTATGACGATTGACTAAAGGTCCTTTTAACGTCTGGAGTTGACGTACTTTTTCCGTCCAATTATGACGTCCTGAGGCTATGACAAATTGAGGTACTTATCGGGACCACCCGACGTCATAAAATGACGTCAGTTACGTCGTGACAGACTTTATTAAGACGTCATAATGACGAAAAATTGCTACTTGGGCCCAGGTGTTCCCCATGGGGCTCGTTTTGCATAGTTCAAACTGGTATTTAAGCATTGTGTCGAGGTCTTTGTCTAGGTGCGCTGGTTCGGCCCGTTGCGTCTGTGTCGCCTGATTGTCATTGCTGACCTCGGGTGTCATGTCCTCCCCGTTGGTCTCGGTTGTGACGGGTGCTTGCTTGTTGTTGCTCGCTGTTTTCTGCCGGTTCCATTTCATCTCCTGCCCAGGTAATTGTCATTCCTACTCGCTTCAGCACATCCATGCGTATGATCGTGCATGATGCTGATGGTAGTACTCTTACCCAATGTTTTATATTTGCGTGTTTTACTTCTAGGTCTACCAGGACGCTATTTCCCACTTGTGTGGTTCTTCCGTCTGCCAGGATCACTTCTCTTGTTGTGTCACTTACTAACGCGCCTTGAGCTAAGCACTCCTCGTATATTTCCTGGTTTATGTATGTGTTTGTCGCGCCGGTATCTACCAAACATACCGATGTGAAACACCGGTTTATGGCCCATTATGCGTACATCCACATATAGCCTGTTATCCTGTCTGTACTGGTCGTTGGCTGCTCCCACAGAATCTCTTCCTCGCCGGTTTCGCCTGCAGCAGCTCGTGCGTAGGACACCCAACCTTCCACATCCGCTGCAGAACATCTGGTGTCGTGAGCGGCAGTCCCTTGCATCATGACCAGGCTTTCCGCACGACCAGCAGCAGGTTTTCGTGTCGTAGTTGGGATGTACCTTCGTCTGTGCTCCATTCTCTGGTCTGGTGCTGTGTGGGGTTTCCTCCTGGGTCTGGTACCTTTCCCTGCTCGACCCTGGGTATGTCGCCGCTCGGTGTTGACCCCATTGCGGTCTCTGGTCTACCTTTGCCTCGTCGGTGCCCATGTCTCGGTTGGTCTCGTATTCTGTGGCGAGTCTGAGGAGTCCGGAAAGACTATCGTGGTCCTGTTTCCTGATGTACAACTTATATTGCCGTAACATATTCTCGTGGATCCGGTATATCTCTTCACTCTCTGTGAGCCTGTTATATCTGCGCATTAACGTTTGCAGGTCGGTCAGGTAATTTGTAAAGGTTTCTCCGTACCTTTGCTTCCTCGCTACGATCCTTTCGATCAGATCCTCTTCGTAATTGCTCGGGAAGTAGTATAGCTTGAATAATTCGAGAAATTCGTCCCAAGTTTGCCATGACTTGGCATTGTTCCGATACCATAATAGTGCTTTACCTTGTAGGATTCGGGGTAGGACCGGTAGCACGTCATCCTTCTCGATGGCGCTTGCCGACAGCAGTTTCTCGAGCCTCTCTATGAACTCGACTGCGTTGTCTACTGTCCTGAATGACAAATTCCATTCTTTTATGAGTTTACCCAGGTTTCTCGCCCTGTGACTGTCTTCGTCGCTCTCCATCTGTCGAGCCGGTTCTTCCAGTGGGGACTTAAATCTGGTGTCTTTGACTTCCTCCTCGGCTATCAGGGATTCTACGAGGAGCTTCCTGATCTCTTCTACAGTCAGACCTTCTACAGACAAACCTCTCTTCTCGGCCTCTATCGTCAGTTCCGGTTTCTTCAGGCGATATCCAAGCTGTCGGTATTGGCGAGTCGGGCGGCGCTCGTTACGGTGTGGGCAATACGTTCGCCCTCGGGGTGTCGGAAGTGGTTGGGCCAAATGTGATACTTCCACCAAATGTGACAGATATTATAGCAATCTGCGAAAGTTTCTACTTTACTTGTTTCTAGCTAGTGGACCCCTTGTGAGCTAGCAAAACGTGAGTTTTTAAGTTGGGCGCCAAATGTGATGGTTGTCGCTTAGGGCGAGCCACACATATCCTTCCGCCTGAAGGGCGTAGTGTGGCCGATGTACGCAATAAAGATCAATTTGCCAAGTAGTTTCACCCCCCTAACGTGTAATAGCATAAGCATTAACTAGCCGTGACAGCCATGTAACCGCGTACTTCATCCGCTTGACGCCAGAGCGCGCCTCGCGGAATCTATTGTCTTCTATGAAAGTTTTACTCTGCTCGACGCTAGATAGTGTTTCGCGTCCAGATATTTCTATCGCAGAATGTTCTGGAAGCCGGAAACCACTAGCGTTTCCGCCCAGTAGCGACGAGTAGCAAAACCTTTGTATTCGGTTAGGTTTTGCTAGAGCTTAGGGCCCTTCTTCTGCAATTAGCGCTCGTCACGGTCAGTCGATGATATTTATAAATTGTTAGTTTAGTCTCACAAGTCTGTTTGTGTCCGTGTTTTTTATCAGTGAATAATCTGCGAGTTAAAATAAGTGCATATTTGTTGTTATTCCATTTTATGTGCCTGTTACCAGTTTCCACTTGAGATATTAATATTAGTTTCCCGGTTTGTAATAGTTTGTTTCGTAGTGCAGTGTCATATTCATACAATACATCGTAATTTAAACCGTATCCGTTTGTTTTCGTTTCTCGTCATTAATTCCCGTATATAGGTACATAGTGAGTCCGCTGTCTTCAACATTGGTCCATTCGAGTCGGACGGACCTCGCGTGTGATATTTATGTGTGTTGTGTGTCGTTTGTTATGGTTGTAACACGTAAAATGAATAAAGAGGGACAAGAGACGCTCGACGACGCGACCGGTGCCGCGGAGACGTCGCCGCGCGGAGGGACAACGACTCCGCCTATCGCATCCGATACGGAATCGACCACGCCAGTTCAAAACGCCGAGCCGACAACATCGGCCCCGCTCGCCCCACAGCCGTCGCCGACACTTCCTGTGCCCCGACGGCTGCCACCGTCAGCCAGCGGCTACAATGACGACACAGCAACACAGGACGAGACGAAGGCAAGACGAAAGGCCCTGGCACAAGCGAGGTTAGCGCTTGCAGAAGCAAGAGTCGCCGCCCTGGAGGCGGAAGAGTCCGAGGACGATTTGGAAGAGACTATGATTTCCGGCGCTGCCGCTCCCATCGCGGCAGTAATGAAATCACCACAAATCGCCCAATACAATTCGAATTGTTACCCCGGCGCGTCAGGGACGTACGCGCAGGGTAACCACAGCGCACCACAGACAAGTGCGCAAGCGACAGAGGCTCGGCGCGAGTCACCGCTTAACGCTGTCGAGAGTCTGACCTGCGACACCGCCGTTGACATCACGGCAAAAATAAGGTCACCACAACTCATACCAGGCAGCGTTCACGGCGCGTCAGAGCACACACTGAGAGCGGAATCTCAGTCACAGCACGCTGCGGGCAGCGGCGTGCCACCACCAGCCCCAGCGCGTCGTAGCGACCGCGATGACGCCGGTCAGACGCTGAAGGACCTCGCGTCGGCGCTACTAGAGGTAGCACGCGGGGGTCGCCCCGCTGCTAACAGGTACTGTTTTGATTTACCTTTTTTTAATGGAGCGGTCAGTGAATGGCTTCACTTTAAAGCGGCATATAAAGAGTCTGCCTCGGCATACTCGGCCACGGAAAACATGGCACGCTTGCGAAAGAGTTTGAAAGGCGCCGCTATGGAATCTGTCAAATGTCTTTTTTTAGGGTCCTCTCCAGAGGTTATTATAGAAAAATTAGAGTGCAGGTTTGGACGCCCTAATGCCCTCATCATCCATGAAATGGACAAACTCCGACATCTCCCTAAGCTAACAGACAACCCTAGAGACGTATGTATGTTTGCATCGAAAGTCGGTAATATTATTGCCACGGTGCAAGCTTTATCTAAACCTGAGTATTTACATAGTCCAGAGATGGTCAGTGTAGTGACAGATAAACTTACCTCTATTATTAGGAGCAAATGGTATGAGTATGAGATGAAATTGTCCGATGGAGAACCGGGCCTAGTTACGCTAGGGAGGTTCCTAGACCGTGAGGCAGAGCTTCATGCTCGGCACGCCAAGGCGAAGGTAATGGAGGAGCCTCATCGCCGGGCCTCAAATGACAGACCAGCTAGGGCCTTTACCACCAAGGACAGTAGAGGAAAGGCAGTCTCTAGTGTCAAAAGTGTATGTAAAGTATGTAGTAGTACTTGTGCAAACCCATCAGTCTGCACCAAATTTAAAAACATGACTGTGACGGAGCGGTGGGAAACGTCTCGCACTAATAAACTATGTTTCAGATGCCTGGCCAGAAGAGCATGGAAACACAGGTGCCGGAGCCAACCATGTCCAATCGATGGCTGTGAATACTATCACCACGAGCTTCTACACGGCGACACCGGCTGGGTGCGACCACAAGCCGCCCGAGGCGAAGTCGGCGCGCACTCGCGTGCTGTGGATGACCGCCTCACCGCTGCAGCCAGCTCGCCCCGGCTGGACACCACATCCCACCTGAACGTTGCTTCCCATCTGGACACAGCGTGCTGCCACCATGCTGCCCCGTCCGTGGTCGCCTCAACATGGGCGACGGGGCCACCCCGAGTGAACGCGCAGACTCTGCTCAAAGTTATACCAGTTGTAGTATCGGGACCACATAGTGAGATGAACACCTTTGCTCTTTTGGATGACGGCTCCACTGTGACACTGATGACGACAGAAACAGCACAGCATATTGGTGCAAGCGGCCCAATAGAACCTTTTTTCATTCAGGCAGTAGCGGGTGCGCGTGTGGATGCCAACAGCTCACAACGGGTCAAATTTACCATTCGTGGCAGATATGTAAAAGAATGCCTTGACATTAATGCGCGCACTATTGACCAACTTGACATATCAGCGCAGTCGGTACCTGCTGAGGCAGTCGCTGATTGTGACCACTTGACTACCATAGCCGAGCAAGTTGTGTATGACGTGGGAGTGCCGACTATCTTAATAGGTCAGGACAACTGGGCACTACTACTCGCGTCAGAGGTACGACAGGGGTCCAGGAGTCAACCAGTAGCGTCGCGCACGCCCTTGGGCTGGGTGTTACATGGGCAGAGCTGTTATCAAGTAAGAAATCGAACAGCACATGCATACACTGAAAGGTGTGGCCCCGTAAGTGACAAGTCTCTTGACCAGCTTATACAAGAACATTTCAGCTTGGAATCCCTCGGAGTTGAGCCGCGGCGACCTACAAGCGACCCTGAGACACGAGCTCTGCAAATACTGCAGCAGACGACGCGCACTTTGCCTGAAGGGGGCTACGAAACTGGCATGTTGTGGAAAATGGAAGGTAAGCCATTCCCTGATAATTACGCTGCCGCGCTAGGTCGTCTCGAAGGCATCGAAAAACGACTTCGCAAGGATCCCAATTTAAAGCAAAAATATGCTGATCAAATTAAGTCTCTGCTGGATAATGGCTATGCAGAGTTAGCCCCTACAGCGCCGCCACCTAGCGGCTGCGCATGGTACTTACCCCATTTTCCAGTGTTAAATCCTTCTAAACCAGACAAAGTACGCGTTGTTCACGATGCAGCTGCTCGTACACACGGTGTATGCCTGAATGATTATTTACTGACGGGGCCAGACCTATTAAAATCCCTGTTAGGAGTGTTGATGCGCTTCAGGCAGAAGCCAGTAGCAGTTGTGGCGGATATTAAAGATATGTTTTTGCGCATCACAGTAAGGCAAGAAGACCGGGACGCACTGCGGTTTTTGTGGCGCGAAGATTCAAATTCCATGCCCACGGTACACAGAATGCGCTCAGTATTGTTCGGTGCGACATCTTCGCCGAGCACTGCAATATACGTCAAAGACTATAACGCCCGTCTACACGAGTCGGAGTACCCCGAAGCAGTAGAACCAATAATTATATCTCATTATATGGATGATTTCTTACAGAGCTTCGATGATGCGGAGGAAGCTTACAGGGTGTCGCGCGCTGTGGATGCAGTTCATCGACGAGGGAACTTCGTGCTTCAGAAATGGACATCCAACGACCCTGCCGCGACCGACGGCCTCGCGACCGAGCCTGCGGCATCGGACGTCTCCCTGAGCGAAGCGGAAAAGGTGTTAGGCCTCGTGTGGCAGCCCGCCGTCGACACTCTGGCATTCAATTTCAGGAAAGTAGACCCTTTCAATTTAAATAAACATGTAACGAAGCGGCAGCTATTAAAGACAGCCTATTACGTCGCAGGCAAAACGGATCCTGCAAGGCACCTGGCGACATAATGTCGGTTGGGACGAATACTTACACAAAAGCTTAGAAAATAAATGGCACGAGTGGCTGATTGCCTTACAAAATCTCACGCGCGTTCAAATACCACGGTGCTATGAGGGTTACAATAGTGCGACAAACTTAGATCTACATGTCTTCGTTGACGCGAGTGAGCTCTGTTATGCCAGTGCAGCCTATTGGCGGTCAGTGGATGAGACAGGCAACGTCAGAGTGTCACTTGCGGCAGCGTTGCGCCCTTAGCGATCACATCTGTACCGCGTCTTGAATTACAGGCTGCAGTCCTTGGCGGGCGCCTGGCGAGAACCGTGGAAGAAGAACACGATCGTCGCGCCGGCCGCCGTGTCTTCTGGTCAGACTCGCGCACTGTGCTCGCCTGGCTGCGCGCAGGCGCACGCACCTTCAAGCCGTTCGTCGCGCACAGACTAGCAGAGCTGGAAGAGACTACCGCCGGCGCAGAGTGGCGCTGGGTGCCGACCGCCCACAACGTCGCCGACGACGCAACCCGCGACGTGTCGCCTGACTTCTCACCAAATCACCGATGGTTCCGTGGCCCGCCATTTCTTTACGACGACGAAGACACGTGGCCGCGGGAACCCGCACCACTCGCCCCAACGGACACGGACGAGGAGCGCGTCACCGCTGCAGTAGCTACGGCAGGACCGTGCCTGGCTGCAGCCTTACCCGACGCGACGCGATTCTCATCCTGGGTACGACTAGTCCGCACTACGGCTCGCGTGCTCCAGTTTATAGAACGATGTCGAGCCCACATCTTATCTTATCTTATCTTATCTAGATGAGGGCCCTTTCGGATGCACTTCGACCCGTCGGGATCTTTTGTGCATTTGCCCTCTCCTTTATGCCTACTCCCAAGCTCGCTCCATCATTTCCACAAAGCGGATGATGCAGCTCAGCGGAAGCACCTTGAATTCCTTTGGTTGCGGATAGTCGCTACCAAAGTAACTCATTCTTTGTCTGGCAAGGACATTCACACAGTAAGTGTTCCATGGTCTCGTCCTCCTCGCCACACATTCTACAGTCTAAACTGTCCGACAGTCCCATCTTGGCCAAGAGATCCTTGACCCCGAAGTGACCTGTGAACACCCCAGATATGATTCTGAGTTGCTTCCTGCTGGATTTCCAGAGCTTGTTAGTCCAGCGCGAGTCCGCTCCTTCTATGAAGAGCTTAGAGTGCCTTAAGCCCGCCTCATTCCTCCACTCGTGTTGGTGTTTGGTTTTGGCGTATGCTTTAAAAGCCGAAGTTATGGTTCTCTGTGAGAGTCCCACAAATGGTTCTGGACCTACAAAGTGATTTGTAGACCCCCCTCTTGCAAGCTCATCCGCTCTTTCGTTGCCGACGTAGCCCTCGTGCCCCGGTATCCAAACTAGTTGCACCTTATTGTGCCTTCCAAGCTTATTCAGTGCCTGGACGCCGTTATAGACTAGTCTGGAATCCACTTTCGGCGCCGTAAGCGCTTTAAGGGCCGCTTGACTGTCGCTGAGGATATAGATGGTCTGCCCGCTGGTTTGCCTGTCTATATTCTCCTGTGCACAGGCAATTATGGCGTATGTCTCCGCCTGGAAGACGGTTGCCAAACTACCCATGCTTACACTACTACTGTAGTCAATCGCATAAATGCCTGCTCCCGTACCGGATCCCATTTTAGATCCGTCCGTGTACCATATACTGTCTTCGACACCAGACCTCGGTGGTTCTAGACCTTCGGCCCATTCGGCCCTGGATGGAACTTTTGTTGTGTAGTTCCTGTGGAATACATACTTGGGTAGCATTTTATCACATCCCATGTTTGTTATTCTGTCTAAGAAACCGTCAGTCTCCATGTTTGTGTGCTTAGTCTTTGGCTTGCTGTCGCTCCACAGTCCAAGAGTTCTTAGTCTGTAGAGCGATTTGCGCGCCTCTGACTTAATCACCATGTGAAGTGGCGGTAGGTCCAGAAGGACTTCTAGCGCCGCTGTGGGTGTGGTACGAAACGCCCCTGTTATAGCCATGCATGCCGATCTCTGTACCTTCGTCAGGGCATCTCTGCATGTGCTCATTAAAGTCCTTGGCCACCATACCAGGCTACCGTACAATAGTATGGGCCTCACCATCATGGTGTAGATCCACTTCAGTAACTTTGGGTTCAGTCCCCATGTTTTGCCATATGCTGATCTACACATTCCAAATACCCTGAGTGCCTTTGTAATGGTGAGATCTGTATGCTTCTTCCAATTCAGTTCCTTATCCAGAGTGACACCTAGATATTTCACATCATTGGACAGTTCTAGTACCCTCCCGTACAGTTTTAACTGCTGTACGCCGCGAAGGGTCCTTTTCCTAGTAAAGGGTATCACTACAGTTTTGCCTGGATTAATGGATAATTGGTGCCGGTCACACCATCTCTCCACTGTCTGCAGTGCCTTGTTCATGATTTCTGATACCGTGCCTGGGAACTTCCCACTCACCAGTATCACTAAATCATCAGCGTATCCTACCGTGTGGGTGGGACCTTTATTGAGTTCCACCAGGAGTGAGTTCACCACCAAACTCCAGAGAGTTGGTGAGAGTACCCCTCCTTGCGGACATCCCTTTGTGGCCGTGGCCTTATCTCAATCCCCCAAGAGAGATGACTTTATTAGTCTGCCATTTAGCATGTTGCCTATCCATTTACAAATGGTCGGCTCTAACACCATGTTTTGCAGCCGCTTCGCTGATTGCTTTATACGTGGTGCGATCGAACGCTCCCTTCACGTCTAAGAAAGCTGCCAGACATAGTTCTTTATTCTCTATAGCCTGTTCAGCCTTGGTTGTTACCAGGTGAAGTGCGGTTTCCGTTGACTTCCCTGGCTGGTATGCACATTGCAGTTCGTGCAGCGGATGTCTCCTTAAAGGGCCATCCCTTATGTGTCGAGCCCACATCACAGCCGCTACAAGAAAACGCACTCGGCGCGCCGACAACGAAGACCCCACATGGCCGGCTACGCGCCCGACTCTGCCGCGCACACGCCCCGACCCCAGCAACGCGAGCCCGCGTCAATCACCACTCCGACAGCCTGCGTCCGCTCGCGGCACAGTATACTCGCCGTGCGGAGCTCCTTTGGGTACGTGTGACACAGGAAGAGTGCTTCGCAGGCGAACGTCGTGACGTTACCGGGCGGGAGACCGGTGTCAACTAACAGCCGCCTTCGTCAGCTCTCGTTGACCATCGACGGACACGGAATACTGAGAATACGTTCCCGCATTACCGCGGCAAGCGGATGTCACGGGAGAAAACACGGTCACCGGCCGTCTTAGATGGCA